>WOXC01007849.1:0-502534 GCA_011680675.1 Gymnobelideus leadbeateri | reverse complement strand
CATGACTGAGCACACACACACACACACACACACACACACACCCCAATATTCAAAAACATTCTGTGAATCCTCTTTTTAAAGTATATCACAAGAACCCTACTGGTGGGCTTACCTTTAACAGTCAGCCAGTAGACATATTAGCTCAAACAAAACGCACAGTAAGGACAGTAGCTACATAACATTCTTTCCCATAAATCTGGAAGTGCCTACTCCCAAAAATATATGCATGTAGGGAATATATGTGACTAAAGCAACTCATGTCTCCAGTCCTGTAGAAGCTCCAATGTCTTTTCTCTTCTTGTAAAGTTCTCGTGCTACTCCTCTCCTGGGCAACTCGTTGAGATGGGCTCCATGACTCTTCTCCTCTCCAGAGCACAACTCTCAACTGCTCAATTTCCAAATCATTGCTAAGGTCTGGCAGACTTGGCTTTTAAGGGCCACCTGGGACATGGCCAATCTCTTCCCATCTAGTGACCAGGATCTCCTTCCAAATGCATCAGAGAATTTTTCAATACCTCATAAAAGTATGACAGGGCACAGCCACTATCTTTGCACTCTATTAACATACTAGTAACTCTATTATCTGTCCCTTATTTTCTGTGATTATAACAACTGGATCATTGAAAGCAGGCAGGGAGCGAAGGAACCAAAGTTCCACCCCCAACTACATAAAGTACATACAATTTCTCTGAATCTTCTCTACCATTATCCCTCCCTAGCATATTCTGATAGTGTGTCCCCAAATCCCAGAATGGCCATATGATACCTGTCTTTATACTTATTTTTTTTTTGCTTTTCTTTTGGCTTTTAAAAAGACAGGATCTAGTAAAATAAAGGGACTAGTTTTAGTATTTAGGAGGTATGTTTGCAAGGTCCTGGTCAATTTGGTCCCAATTTCCTCACTATAACCTTGGGGAAGGGCGGGGAGTGGTTATTATATTGACTTTTAAGACCTTTTCCAGATCTAAATCTATGATGCCCCAGAATTTAAACCTCTTTTGTCTTGGCATTTCCAGCACTTAGTTCTGTCTTTCACACAGTAGGCACTACATTTGCATCATTTGGCTCTGTCTTTCATTCATTAGACACTTAAATTATTGTTGATTGGTTAGCAGATCCATGTGGAATTAGTCAAGTGTGAGTCTAACCTTTCTCAGCCTCAATTTAACATTCTGCAAAACAGGAATGTTAATATCTATTCACAGTATTGTATGAAATGTCATTTATAAAGTGCCATAAAAAAACTTGGATCTTTTTATTTAATGTGTATGCAGTACATGATTTTACTGCATTTGAGTTGCACTGAGAACAGAAAATATAAATATACAGTAATTACTCTTGCAGGTGACCCCAAAGGCAATGGAAAGATGCATGATGGGTATAAACAGGCTGCAATATATTACAAATAATGACTTGTATGTGAAAAGTGGAATGAAAAACATCACAAAGGACAGGTTTGACTGACAAAAAGATATAACTCGGTCAGGTAGCAAAAGTGAGAAAAAAGCAAACAAACAGTCTTAATGTTGAAACAAAATTCAAAAAATATTAAAAGAATCAAGGAAAGGTCTCCACTGTATTGGACAGATTGTCCATGGAAGGTTAATGGAAAGCCATACAAAAGAACACAGGGTGAGAAGGTGTAATGGAATGGGAATTTTAATATCTTCCCTACCCTTTAATAGACCTAGGGGGGAGTTTGAAGACCTCCCCTGCTTTGAAAGTAAATTCTGCCCCCTAATAGGCTGAATGTAATCACATGGAGCCTGTGATGGAGGGAATTTGCTGAAGGGTGGAGCAGAGCCCATGGGAAGCTTCCCTACTGTGAAGATAAACTCTGACCCCTGATAGGCTGAAGGTAGTCACATAGAACCTGTGGTGGGAGGAGTTTGCTGAAGGAAAGCAGAGCCCACAGGTCAGAGCTAGCCAGATGGTGGGAGAGAGCAGATGCTCAGGCAAGGAGTCAGATAGGTTCATGATTATATATTGATCTTGTATCGGTTTGTAGGAAGGCTGAAGGATGCTGTGGCTCTCAGCATTATTATGGCTTCTGAATATCTTTGGTACTATGATGGAATCGGCTTACTGGCTCTGGGTTTCAATTTTCTGGTGTCTAAATAAATGCTTCAGTTCTATCCTCTCTCTGGAGAGTCTGGCATACTTTGTGATCGACCGTCATGTGATACTTATAGTCACGGTCTTTATAGTGATTGTGAGTACTATAAATATTGCATTGGTGCTACAGAAGGCAGGATGGATTGTGAGTCACAAAGATAGAGGTTCTACCCATATTTATGAGGTCATAGAGATAACAATGAGTCAAAATATAGCCTTTCTGAAACAGTGAAAAAAGGAATGATATAATTCAGTGATCATCTGGGTTAGCCAATATTCCATTCTACACTGGTTTGGCCTATGGAATGGCATAATAAAATGTTATCTATGGTGAATGAACTTTTCATTTCTTTCCAGGCTGCTCTGCAAACTCTCTGGACTTTCTCCACCTTGATAGAGAAACCTCTTTACCCTGGAATCTCACTCTACCCCAGGCTTCTCACAACAGAAATACCCTATGCCTTGTGGCCTTTCCCTCCAATTGACTGATTCCTCCCAGAATCTCCATTCCAAGGAGGTCACCCAAGCCAGCCATGTCACTATTCCTCTCCAGGCTGTACTCCTGAGTCTCTGGACTTTCTCTACTGCCCCCTTAGCTTCTTTTTATGTGTTTTCTTCCCCCATTGAAATAGAAGGTCCTAGGGGCAGCTAGGTGATGCAGTGACTAGAGCACCGCCCCTGGAGTCAGGAGGACCTAAGTTCAAATCCAGTCTCAGATATTGACACACTTACTAGCTGTGTGACCTTGGGCAAGTCACTTAACCCCAATTGCCTTCCAAAAAAATAGAAGGTCCTTGAGAGTAGGCACGTCTTTCTGCTTCCATCTATATACCCCACCCTTGGTATAGTGTCTAGTGCAAAGTAAATAAATACTTAGTAAATGCTTGTTGACTTGATTTGTTTACTCTTATTTAGAATCACAGAATTTTAGGATTAAAAGTGCTTGAGAAGCCATTTACTCCAACCAGGTTGGTTAATGAGTTAGTAGACTAGAGGAGAAACAATGTATTGAGTAGTGGCTGTAGAGCCAACCTCGGGCCAGGAATACCCGGGTTCAATAGATGCCACTGGCACATAGTATGTGACCCTGGGCAAGTCACCTAACTTCTTAGTGCTCTAGACTACTAACTTTTAAAGGGGAGAAGGTGCCAACTTGAATTTGTCAGAGGGAATTTCTTCATCTAGGAATTCCCTATACCAATAAATCCAGGTCCAGTCCCTCTATCTTTCTAGTCTAAATGATCTATAATCATAAATTCAGGGCTAGAAGATGCCTAGATGCCTAGAAAGGTCAAAGAGTCTAAACTGTCCCCCACCCAGTACACAGATGAGAAAACTGAACTCTACAGAGCTTATAAAAGCATAATAACTAACATTTATATAGTACTTCCTACTGTGCTTAGAGCTTTACAAATATACATTCGATCCTCATAACAACCCTGTGAAGTAGGTGCTATCATTAACCCCATTTTACAGGTGAGGAAACCAAGGCAGAGACACTTACCTAGGATCATATAGCTAGCAAACAACTGGGGCAGGGTTTGAGCTCAGGTCTTCCTAACCCCAGTGCCACCCATGACACCACCTGCATGCCTCCCCAAGGTCATACGCAAATACGAAGAGCAGAACTAAGCCCCAAGCCAGTCTTCTGACTTCAAAACCTCTGCTATTTTTTCACTAAAATTCACTGCCTCTTTTCATAACTATCAAAAAAACCTAATTCTAATGTTCTATAATTTCACTAACCTTTTCATTTTATAGATAAGGAAGTCGAGGCTTGTTTTGCCCAAGATTCCTTTAATCAATAGCAGAAGTAAGTCTATAGAACTCACTAGGTTCCTGACTCAAAGTCCTGTGCTCTTTCCATTAGAATATAGTAGACTTTTTAAATTTTTTTCTTTAATTTTGTCTTTGCACCTTCAGCACATAGCATAGTACTTTGCACACAGCAGGCCATTAATAAACGATTGTTGAATATTAACTTATATTATTATTATTAACTTATACTGCCAATGCTTGTTGGGTATCTGATCTTGCCTCAGCTGTTACACAACACCTAAGTGGATGAAATCTCCCTCCGCCTACCCACCTCTTCTTTCTTCCATCCCCCTCCATTCCACCATTTTCTCTTTTGCCAGGGTATATACATGTGAGCACATATGTGCACACACATGCACCCCATTCACCCCTCCATTAAAAAAGGGAATGGGAAAGAGAAATGGCCCTCTTGATTTCCCTAGTGGTTCTAGTCTGCTAGGAGCCACTCCATTCAACAACTCCTGTGAAAACTGAACAGTGTGAAAGACAATCCGAGTGAGATGTTGACACAACAGCCCATCTCCTCTTTGTTTGTTTTTTCTTTCTTTAAAGCTCTCACAATACTCCTAGCATCGTACCATCTGCTAGAGCGCGATGAACAGGTAGCTTTAAAATGATGATAGCTCTGGGAAATGATAATCACTGGGTCATAGAAAGCAGCACTGCAGTGTATAAATAAGATAAGTAAAACTGCTGAGGAGTGCATGTTTGCTTTAATAAAATGTGTTTTCCCCTTTTTGTATAGAATGCCTCTCTTGAATGCCTGGGGAGCACAGCTGAACTGCATACCAGAAGCATCCAGGCAGTTCCAGAATCTGGAAATGAGGGTGGGATTAGAGAGGAGAGGAATGAAATATTACAAACTGAAACCCAGAAAAAAAAAAAAAAGAAGAGGAGGGGGACTCAAAAGTGCCAAATCAGCATTTTGCTGATACCGTGCATCCATTCATCAGTCAATCAACAAGCATTTGTTAAGTACCTGATATATGCCAAATACGGCACTAAGTGCTAAGTGAGAGACAAAGACCAAAAAAAAGTTGTAATATGCTGGGAGTTTACAACACAGCCACAGATAAGTAAATAGAATATACAAAATAAATTAGAGTAATTTGGAGAGAAGGGGACACTGGCAAATGGGGGGGGGGGGAATCAAGAAAGCCCCTTCTAGTACAAGTTACATTAGTTAAGAGGCAGAGGTAAGGAAAGAAAAGGAATCTAGGCCTGGGTTAGTAAATACACGGAGACCTCAAACAGGGCCCTGAGTTACCTGGGAGTGTATATGACATTTTAAGAAAACATAATCTATTTATTTCCAGAGAAGAACAGTGTCCTGTGAATTGTCCTAGGGTAAGGTTAACTTCCAGTCAAAAGCTTGTCAGCATTGAAACTTTGAAAAGCATTTCCATGGTGATCAGCCCTGGGTAGTGCACTTGGTTTAAGTCAGGGGTGGGCAACCTGCATCCTCCAGGCCACATATGGCCCTCTAGGTCCTCAAGTGCGGCCCTTTGACTGAATCCAAATTTCACAGTGAAGTTTGAATTCAGTCAAAGGGCCACACTTAAGAACCTAGAGGGCCACATGGGGCCTTGAGGCCACAGGTTGCTCATCCCTGGTTTAAATGAACAAGAACACTTACTGAATGCTTATGAAAAACAAGAACAAAAAATGAATTTACAATCCTTTAGCCCAGGCGGAGTTTTCTAACCCTTGTCTCCATAGATGACTACCAAACTTGCTTTATGAGGTTTGCAGAAATGTCTGATAATCTCGGCAGCATCCTGAAAATCCTTGTTGACTTTAATTTTAGTAATAAGTAGGTGCCACAATAAACTTGGTGTGGAGTTTGGCAAAAAACCAAATGGGTAAGAGTACCATAAGAGAGTACCACATTTCCCTAATGGATGAGAATGTCAAGTCTGTGAGATTCTAAATCTCTCCAAAGGTTCCCATGATCCCTAAAATTAGAGATAGTCTAACAACCAACAATCTGATGAAGCATCATCTACCTTTATCTTTTATTTTTTTTAATTTATTCTATATAATTTGTATAATTTTATTTATATAATTTTAATTTATATATATATTTAATTTATATTATTTAATTTATATTTTTAATTTGAGAGACAGCATGAAGTCAGAGGACCTGACTCCAAATGATGTCTCTACCACCTGTGGGATCTTGGGCAAGTCACCTAACTTTTCTAATCCTTAGTTTCTTCATCTGTAAAAAGAGGGAGTTGAACTAGGAGGCATCTCAGGTCCTTTCTAGTTTTAAATCTATGATCCTAATGATCTTATGTTTTATCCATCATCTTACCCCTCTATTAGGCATCTAAAGGCCTTCTCAACAAAGCTCTGGTTCCAACTTACCTTCCCAGGTTTATTATACATTATTACCCTTTACTCACTCTATTGACCAGCAAAATTGAGTGGTCTTACTACTCCTCATACATAACAGCTTGTCTCCCACTTAATTCCCATTAACCCGTAATGCCCACCATCCTCACTTCCATGTCTCAAAATCCCTATTTTCCTTTGAAACTTAGCTAAAGTTCCATCCCCTATATGAGACCTGTTCTGATTCCCTTAACTGGTGAGCTGGCATGCCCCTCCCCAAAACCACCTTGTATTTATGTTGTATATTATACCTATATGCGTATATATTGTCTCTCTAGATAGAATGCAAGCTGTTTGAGGGCAGGGAATGTTTGCTTTTTGTCTCTGTCCCCAGTGCCTGACACTCTATTAGCTTTCTAATGAATATCCCAAAGTATAAAACCTAATTAATAAGCTACTTGAGAGCAAGGCTTGTGTCAATATTTTCCACCTTTGAATGCTCAGTATTGAGCACAAAATTTAACACATAAATCTTCAATAAATAAATATTTATTGAAATAAATTGATTATAAATCGAAATGAAATAAAGTTATTAAACATAAATATTTAATAAATGTTTACTGAAATAGATTGAATGGATTTGAATTTAACTAGATCAGTCTTCAAACTGGAGACCAACCAAACTATAAATTGATCAGAAAAGCATATTAATTATGCAAGACTTACAGGAGTGCAGGTATGATGTCAAATAAATAATGGAATCATACACAATTCTAAAGAGCCTTAGAGTTCATTTGAACCAACCCTCTCATTTTACACATGAAGAAACTGAGGCCCAGAGAGATCAAGTGATGTGTCCAGTATCACCGTGGTTACCCTTATCAAAAGATTCAATCCAGCAACGAATTTTAATCTACCAATCAAATTCAGCTTCTGAGCCAACTCCATGAAGCCTCAAATCCCTACCAGTCTTTTTGATTCATCCCCCCTGTTTGGAAATCTCCTCTGAATTTGACCCTGAATCAATGACCAAATACAGTTTTACTATATCCATCTGTCTCATGGCCTCAAAGAAGAATGGTGTTGTAGTTCCATATGTGAATGATTACCACAGAAATGAAATGTCTGGAATTTTTAAGATTCATAAAGTCCCTATCCAGGAAGAATTGCAGCAACTTCATTCCCAATATTCCCAACCAAACTATGGATTTAGCACTTATAGGTGCCCAAATAGAACCATTAACAATGAAAATGAGTGACAGGAGCCCCAGGTCCCCCAAGGAAAGGGGAGGGTGTAGAAAAGAACAGAGATAACGGGTTGTAAGTGCTCAGGAAGGTAATGGCCAGGTACACCTGAATTGGTGATAGCCCATACCTGGACCCCAGAAGCAATGACATACTTGAGAAATCATTTTAAAAGTTTACCTGCTTGGGGGCGGCTAGGTGGCTCAGTGAATAGAGCACCAGCCCCGGAGTCAGGAGGACCTGAGTTCAAATCTGGCCTCAGACACTTAACACTTACTAGCTGTGTGACCTTGGGCAAGTAACTTAACCCCAATTTCCCTGCCTTCCCCCTTCCAAAAAGCCAAAAAAAAACAATTCTACCTGCGTGAACCAAGACAATATTGTACACAGTAACAGCAACACTTCTGCAATGACCAACTTTGATAGACTCAGCTTTTCTCAGCAATGCAAGGTTCTAAGACAGCTCCAAAAGACTCATGATAGAAAATGTCATCCGCATCCAGAGAAAGAACTATGCAGTCTGAATGCAGATCAAAGCATACTATTTTATCCCTCTCTCTGTTTTTGTTCTTTCTTTCTTGTGGTTCTGTCCTTTTGTTCTGATTCTTCTTTCACAACATAATTAATGTGGAAATATGTTTAATACAATTACACACATATAGCCTATATCATATTGGGGAGGGCGGAGAGGATAGAGGGGGGGAAAGTTTAGAAATCAAAATTTTATAAAAATAAATGTTGAAAATTAAAAATAAAGAGATAAATTAAAATTAATTTTTCTTTAAAAAAAAGTCTACCTTCTCCTAAATGTCTGTGGTGTCATACAGCAAAAAAAAAAAAAAAACCCAAATTTCAAGTTAGAGGATATGTGTTCAAATCCCATTTCTAATACTTACTGCCCATTTGACTTTAAGCAAGTCATACAATCTCTGGAGGACTCATTTTCCTCATCTATAAAATGAGGGGTTGTATTATAATGGCCTCTGAGATACCTTCTGGTTCTAGTTCCATGATCCAATGATCCTAATATTCATATCTTCATAGTTGTTGTGGTTGCTCAGTCATGTCTAACTCTTTATATATATATATATTTGAAATATTTAATGTTAAGACCTCGAATTTCAGATCCATTTCCTTCCTCCCTTGTCACCCATTCCCTCTGGGGAGATAAGTAATTCAGTATATGTTGTACATGTCTAGCTATGCAAAACATTATCATAGTAGATATATTGTACAAGGCTGCTTATCATTCCCTCCCACTCATCCCACCCCCCACCTGGTCCATTCCCTACATGATCCTGTCCCTCTTCTATGGTGGGTACTTCCAACCTCCCTTCCCCCTATTCTGCTGCAGGTTAAGATATCCCATTTAGTATGTATGTCATTCTCTCCCTGAACCAAATTCAATGTGAATGTGGTTTTGCCTTTTTTGTCTTCCTATTCTCCCCCTCCATTGTAACCACTTCCCCTTGCTTCTTCTACATGAGATAGTTTACCCTACCCTGTCTCTCCCCATCTCCTCTTGCCACTTTCCTCTCTCACCTCATAATTTCATCCCTTGAGTATTCTCCTTCCCAACAAATTCAACCTATGCCCTCTATCCATATATAACTGTAACCATATACACACACATTCACATATGTATTCATATGACCACACCCCCTTCTTCCATTATTTTCATAGTGAGAAAGATATCATCAGTCACAGTTATTGCTTTTCCCTATAGGAATGTAAATAGTTCAACTTTGATAAGTTCCTTTTGATTTCTTTTCCCTGATTACCTTCTCAGGCAGCTCTTCCTTCTTGTGTCTGAACGTCAAATTTTCTATTCAATTCTGGTTTTTTCCTCAAGAATGCTTGAAAGTCCTCTATTCCACTGAATGACCATATTTTCCCCTGAAACAAAATACTCAGTTTTGCTGGGTAGGTGACCCTTGGGTTCATTCCCAGATCTTTTGCCCTCTGGAATATCATATTCCATGCCCTTCAATCCCTCAGTGTAGAAGCTGCCAGGTCCTCAGCTATTCTGATTGTGTTTCCACAATATTGAAATTGTTTCTTCCTGGCTGCTTGGAGTATTTTCTCCTTGCTCTGGGGATTCTGGAACCTGGCTATAATATTCCTGGGAGTTTTCTTTTTGGGATCTTTTTCAGGAGGTGATCTGTGGATTCTTTCAACCTCTATTTGCCCTCTGGATCTAAAACATCAGGGCAATTTTCCTTGAGAATTTCTTGAAGGGTGATTTCTAGGTTCCTTCCTTGATCATGGCTTTCAGGTAGTCCAATAATTTTTAAATTGTCTCTCCTGGATCTATTTTCCAGGTCAGTGGTTTTTCCCATGAGGTATTTCACATTGCCTTCTAATCTTTCGTTTATTTGGATCTGCTTAACAGCATCTTGATTTCTCATAAAGTCATTAGCTCCCATTTGCTCCAGCCTAACTCTGAAGGAATGAATCACCTCAGTGAACTTTTGAGATTCTTTTTCCATCTGGAAAATTCGACTTTTTAAGGCATTCTTCTCCTCATTGCCCTTTTGGCCCTCCTTTGCCATTTGAGTCAGTCTATTTTTTAAGCTGTTGTTTTCCTCAGTCAGGCTGTTGACCCTCATTTCATACTTTTCCTGGATCCTTCTCATTTCTCTTTCCAATTTTTCCTCCACTTCTCTTATTTATTTTTAAAGTCCTTCTTAAGGTCCTCTATGGCCTGCAACCCACTCATGTTTTCCCCTGGGGCTTTTGGAGCAGGACTTCTGACCTCACAGTCCTTTTCCCGCTCTATGCCCCCAAAATAGGAGTCTAGGGTTGCATTTTTCTGTTTCCTTTGCCTTGGCATGTTGTCACTTAATTACTTGACTTTTGGGCTTGTTGCCACATTATGGCTTTAAGGCCAGATAGAGGAATTTTCATCCCGAACGTGTGGGGGGCAACTTCCGTTTCTAGCAAGCTGTAAACCCACCCACAACTTCCACCCTAGATCACAATCCAGATCCAGGGAGGTTAAAGCAAGAGCGATTACCCCTCAAGACTGATCGCTGGATCTCCTTTCAACTTGCAGGCCAGGAGCTGGAGCTGCCTCTGAAAACTACAAAATGGCATGTCTCCTCAGTGGCTTCTAGCCCCCAGGGGAGGGAGCCAACGTATTCCCCAAATACTGGTCCCAAAGTCCATAGGACACTAACCTTTTACTTTGTCCTAGGCATGCCTATGTTGATAATTCTGGAGTTGCCACAGCTGCTGGTGTTCTGGGGTCTCTCCAACCTGCTGCTGGCCCTGCAGCCCTGGGGTTAAAACCTCGGCTCACACATACCTGAGCTCGGCTCGGCTCGGCTGGGCTCCCCACACGCTGCGCGCTGCCGGCTCCCAGACTGCTGCGCTGGTCCTTCCTGCAGGGCTGCTGGGCTGTCCTCAGCGGGAGGTTAGCTTCTCTGTGTCATTCTGTGGGTGGTGGGGCTCCAGAAGTTGTTCAGAGTCCCTTTTTACATAGTTTGGAGGGTATCTGGGGGCAGAGTGGCTTGGATGAGCTGTTTCAACTCCACCATCTTGGCTCTGCCCCCCGGTGCCTCCATGTCTAACTCTTTATGACTCCACTTGGGGTTTTCTTGACAAGGATACTAGAGTGGTTTGCCATTTTCTTCTCCAGCTCGTTTTATATATATGAAGAAACTGAGACAAACAGGGTTATTGACTTGCCCAAGGTCACACAGCTAGTAAGTGTCTAAGGCCAGATTTGAACTCAGAAAGATGAGTCTTCCTGACTCCATGGCCCAACGCTCTATGCACTATGCCACTTAACTGCCCTATCTTCACAGTGTACTTAAATTTATAATCAACATCAGGTAATGGAAAGAATGCTGTATTTAGACACAGGAGACCTAGCTCTGCCAATTACTAGTTGTGTGATCCTGGGCAAGTCACCTAACCTCTTAAACCTTTCAGGTTTCTTCATCTGTAAAATATGCATAATAATGCAGATTCTGGATGCAGCTAGGTGGCACCGTGGGTAAAGCACTGGGCCAGTAGTCAGAAAGACATAAATTCAAATGTGACCTCAGACATTTACTAGCCATGTGACTCTGGATAAGTCATTTTACCTTTGTCTGACTCAGTTTTCTCATCTGCAAAATGGGGGTAATAATAGCACCTACCTCACTGGTATTGTCTGACAACATAGGTCTCATTCTACAGGAGAGGAGGGAAGTTTGCTTCCCTGTCTGTCCTCTCGAGTCATCACCAATCAATGTACTGATCAGGCTTCTGATACCTTTCAAAATTTTCATTAAAATTGTTGTGGTCATTGTGTAAATTGTTCTTTGACTTCTGCTTACTTAGTTCTTCATCATTTCATACAAGTCTTCCCAAGTTCATCTGAATTCTTGATAGTCATCATTTCATATGACACAATAATATTCTTAAAATATCAATGTACAATTCACTGAGCCATTCCTCTATCGAGGGATATGATTGTTAACAGTTCTTTGCTACTGCTATAACTATTTTTTTCTGCTCTTCCTTCCATCTTCTGTATGTATGTATGTATATATATATATATATGCACATATATACATATTTGAAACCAAAATAGGATGATGAATTGTCTGTGTACCCACATCAGTATCTTTAGATGATTCCCCTTTCTCCCCCGCATCATAATAATCTGTGTGTGTGTGTGTGTGTGTGTGTGTGTGTTTGTCTCTTCAGGATTTCATTCTTGAGAGTTTTTCATCCCTCCTAAGTAGATTTCCCCCACAGAATTTTAGGCCATAGGATTAGAGCTATTTTCCCTGTATATTTAAAATATGTTCTCCCCAAATCCAGGTTTTATGTGTGTACATATATATGTGTGTGTATCTATATGTATGTATGTGTATATATGTATGTATTTATGTGTATATCATATTATTCTTCATTTTCCTTTACTCTGTGGCAAATTCTAAGATAAAAAGGTCCTTTCCATCATCATTTCCACCCCAGCAAATAGTAAGTGAATAAAATCTCCTTTTGTTGATTCCTCCACCTTGTGAAAAATGAAATTATCATTAAAACAAGTCAAGAAGTGATCAGCTCAGCTCTTGGTAGAGGGTTCTAGTAGATATCCAGGTGACTGAAGTCTTTCATCCATTCAAACACATTCATCTGTACCGGAACTCTTTTCTTTTTCTGGAACTTTTATTTTTTCTTTCCATCATGATACTTCATAGTATATAATGATGTATTATACAATGATGTATAAACTGCCTCTGCTTCCTACTCCTGCAAATCTTCCCCAAAATGCTTCCTACCAAACTCTCATACTAATAATAACATGTATATAGGACCTACTTTGTGTCAGGCATTGTGCTAAGTACTTTATAAATATTATCTCATTTGATCCTCACAACAACCCTGTGAGGTAGGTGCTATTATTATCCCCACTTCACACATGAGGAAACTGAGACAAACAGCAAAAAAGTGACTTGTCGAGAGTCACACAGCTAGTAAGTGTCTGAGGTCAGATTAGAACTCAGGTCTTCCTGACTCCAGGCACAGTGCTCTACCCACAACGATATCTATAATCCTCTCCTCTCTTCCAGTTTTTGGGATCCTTAGCCCCTTCAAGGATCAGCTTAAGTACTAACCTCTATAAGAAGTCTTTTCTGATTCCCTCTGTTATTATTGCCTCTCTGTCTTTGGAACCCTGCTCCAAAATTACTTTGGACTCACTTTGTATTCACTTATATCTTGTATTAACTCATCTGTGTGTGTGTGTCTGTGTCTGCGTGTCTGCGTGTGTTGATTCTTCCATGTATGTGGAAGCTCCATGAAGGCAGGGACCAGTTTGGGGTTTTTTGTCTTTGTATTTCCATTGTCTGGTACAGTGTTTGGTACATAGGAGTTTAATAAATACTTGCTGAGTTGAAATAAATTGAGTTAAATATACTTGGGAACTTTCCCTCTGGTTTTTACCTTTGAGCTACATGCCTAGTCATGGTATGACTGGGTCAAAGTATTTACTGACTTTTTCAATCTAATTCCAAACCGTTTTCCATAATGGCTGGACCAATTCATCGGTACACAGAGACTACTTGACCTGTTTTCTCACAACATTTACCATTTTCATCTTTTGTTCATCTCTGCCAGTCTGATGGGCCTGAGGTAGAACTTGAAAGATTAGTCCATTTCCCTGGACTCTCCTTTTCCTAATAATGCCAGTGTAATTTCATGGTTGCCACCCTGGTGGGCAGATGATACTACCAAACAGCTAAGACTGCATAACTGTGTCTACCTTTATTCCTCTGTCTTAGATTGAGGCAGGTTCTACCTGGTTTCCTATAAACTTGTTCTAAATCACATTTGACTTGTTTATCACTCTTTATTACATTTTCCCTCTCTTGCATGCTTTTCCAATATCTTGTCTCTTTCTTTGTCTGCTCTTTCTCTCTTCTCTCCTTTTTTCTTCCGTCTCACTTCCTCTCTTCTTTCCCTCTCTCTTCTCTATCTCTCCTTCTCTGTCTTTAGATCTGTCTCTCTGTGACTCTGTATCTCCCTTTTTGTCTCTGTCTCTTTCCATCTCTGTATTTGTCTTTGTCTCTCTCTGTCTCTCTGTCTCTGTGTCTCTCTCTGTCTCTCCTCTGTCTATCTCTCTCCTTGCTAGATTTATTATTTTGAATTTTAATATATTAACTGCTTGTTTCTATCTATTGCATTGGTGACACTGAACATCGAGTAAACTCTTGATGACTTTAATTGGATGATTCTTCATATTCCTAAATTGTCTTGCCCATGTGATTTAGGAAATCCCCAGTCATGTGCTCGAATCTATTGTACAGTACCAAGTAGTGTTGATACTCAACAACTAAAGGATAATGACTGTTATTACCAGCTATAAATAAACTCAGCATCATTAGCGAATGTTAGCTTATAGTCGTCACTTGTATCTAGAGCATTTCTTTACATTATATGCTGCATCTCAAATTTCCTTCACTAGTAAATTCTCTGGCTAAAGAAATCATATCTTAAATTTTGTGGTGAGGCATATCAAGGGACATAAAAGTAACACTGAAGTTCAAAGTTAATTCTTTCTGCTCAGTTAATAATTAGGTAAAAAATGGCTAAAAACCAAGGAAAATAAGAGTTTCTAGAGTTTGGAATGAATGAATAAAGAGAGAAGCAATATGAACAGGCAATAAGGAATTGAGATAAATTGATGTATAATTGTATATGTGTGTATGTATGTATGTATATATATGTGTATATATATATATATATATATATATATATATATATATACACCTTCATGCACATCTAGACTGCTACATTGGTTGAAAGATAAATATAAGGAAATACTTTTTTGTAACCATAACCATTAACCAGCGAAGAGCCCCCAACTCAAAATCCAGTCCATAATCAACAAGGGAAGGGAATTTGGGAGCCAGTCTATGTAACTATAACTAATATGAATTTTGACAGATAACCAATGAGACAAGTTCACACATGATTAAACTTCCATGTGCCAATCAGCCTCTAAAGTTTACCCCAACTAAAGCCTATTAATCAAATGAGTTGGCAGCCCAGGAGGCCAGCCAAAAAGAAATCAATTCAGGAAAATATAGAAGCATGGGTACAAATTTTTCTGCTGGGGAAATTAAGGCCAAATTCTCAGAGACATGCACCATTTGATTTTGATTCTCCTTTCAGTCTGCTAATATTCCAGAAGATCTCCTATAAGTGTATGTTCTTCATTTTGTATTCCTGCAAAGTGTAAGCCAGCAGGTCACATGTGAAAATCTGGGGGGAAAAATCTCTTTTTCAAGGACCATTTATTTAGAGCTAGATGGCATCTCAGATAATAAAGATCATCATCATAATAGTATCATACAATGCTCACGTTTTGCAAAATTGCTACATATACACTATCTCATTTGGGGAGGTAAGTGTTATTTTTTTCTTTATTTTACAGGTGAGGAAACTGAGGCTGAAAGAAATTAAGTACCTTGCCTAGGGTCATAGACATAGTAAATATCTGATTTAAACTCAGTTCTTCCTGACTCCATATCCAACACTCTCTCCATTGTAACACCTAGTTTCCTTTAGAGATCATTTAAGCAAAGCCTCTCATTTTATAGAAGAAAAATCTGCGTCTCAAAGAAGCAACATCACCTACCCAAGGTCACACCAGAAGCGAAAAGCTATGCAAGGATTTGAATTCAGGTTTTCTTATTCTAAAACATTAAAACTTGAGCCATGATATTATATGGATACAAAGTCCAAGTCCTACTCTGGGGTCCACGTGAGGAGGACCTTTGAGTTACAGGTACAAAGATCTTTGTTTATGACAAATGAATGTATGTTCTCATTTACATATCTAACACCATTCTGACAAACTCCATGGCACCTTCAAATAAGCTCAAAAGCTCTCCAGGTTTCATTAACCTGCAATCAAAAATATAATCATCATATAGCAAGTCAAGAAGACAAATAGGGCGTGCAAAGGAGAGGAGTAAGAAGAAAATAAGCATGTAACACCTAAATTCCAAGCACCATACTAAGTACTTTATAAATATTATTTCATTTAATCCTCAGAACAACCCTAAGGAAGTGCTCTCATTAAGTTCCATTTTATAGCTAAGAGAACTGAAGCAAACAAACGTTAAATGAATTACCCAAGATCACACAGCTAGCAAGTGTCTAAGTATGGATTTGAACTCAGGTCTTCCTGATTTCAAGCCCAGTACCCTAACCAATGTGCTAAATAGGTGACTATAAACATAGAGACTGGAAATGGGAAACCCTGGAGACAGCACAGTAGAAAGATCAACTCCATGACTTAAAGGAAGCCAGATAATTCTAAAAGGAGTGGACAGTTAGTCTGTCACTATAGAAATTAGCCCCCACCATAAAGCATCCTAAGAAAACAAATGCAGGGTAGTATGGAGCAAAGATGGTGCAGTAAAGGCAGAGACTCGCCTGAGCTATCCCAAATTACACTCCAAATAACCTTAAAAGTATGCCTCAAAATGAATTCTGGAACAACAGAACCATGAAAGGAAATTTTCCATCCCAAGATGACTTAAAAAGTCAACAGAAAAGATATGTCTCATTGGAGTGAAAGTAAAGCACAGTCCAGCAGAGACTACCCTGGAAAGCCATCACCAGGCCTTGGGGACAACTGCAGCTTCCAGAGCTCTCAGCCCATAGACAATAAGTGTATCAGACAACTGATCAGAAGGAAATTATGAGGGACACTTTGTTGGCACTAAATGCAGGGCTCTCCAGCATTGCCCATGCACAATTCTGGGTCACAATCCCAGGTGAAGAGGAGGACTAGCACACTAGAGCATGTTAGCAGGGACCCTGGTTACAGTTTCAGGGAAGAAAAGAGTATTTCTGGTCACTCATACACCAGAATACAGACCCAGAGAACAGTGACCAAACCTCTCCTTGGATCATACGACTTTGGAAGAAAGAAAAATTTATAGACTCCCAGAACTAGGTCTGAAAACATAAACACAAAAACACTGAAGCTTGGGACAGAAGAAAATAAAGTCAAAATACCTACATCCAAAACCTCATAAGAAATGTGAATTGCTCTCTAACCCAACAAGAATTCCTGGAAGAACTCAAAAAGAATTTTCAAGTAAAATAAAAAGACTGCAGAAAACATCATGAAAAGAAATGAGAGTGAGGGGGGAGCAGAGTCAAGATGGCAAATAGAAACAGAACTTCCATGGGGCACCCACTCCCACCTTCTCCAATTCATGTAAAAAATTACTCTAAACAAACTTCGGAGCTACAGAACCCACAAAATGACACAGAGAAACTAACCTCCCACTGAAGACAGTCCAGTAGGCCTAAAAAAAGGGGTCAGTGCAGCACTTGTGGAGCCAAGCCTGTCCCTGCACAAGCCAGAGGTTTTAACTTCAGGGCAGCCACAACCAGCCTCCTGCTGGAAGGACTTCAGATCACCAGCAGCCATGGCAGTTTCCAGAATTATCAACCCACAGATGCTAAGGAGAAAGTGAGAGGTCAGTGAAGTGTGGACTTTGGGACCTGGGAGTTCAGGAGTGCAGTCCAGCCTTTGCCCCCTGGAGGGAGAAGCAGCTGAGGCATGATAGACGTGCAGCCACTGCCACGTGGCTGCTTCAGAGCTCCAGGCCTGCAGATTGTAGGGGGACCAAGCAAATAGTCTGAGGGGTAATAGCTCTTGCTTTAATCAGCTTGGATCTGGATTGCAGTCTAGGGTGGAGGTCCTGGGGGGTGTGACCAGTTTGCCAGAGCATGTGGAGGCTTCAGAGAAGGCACCCACCTAATAGCTCCAGCAGCTGAGAAAACTCCAATGATTTGGGACAAACCTCCCCGCTCTGGTAGCAGAGTTCTACTGTGGCAAAAAAACTGAAAAGTCAAGTAGTTGAGTGCAAGCAAAGGAAGCAAAGCAAGTACAGTGGTCCAACTTTGGATTCCCTTTTTGGGGATGAAAAGGATTGGGGCATGGAACAGGAGGAAGACAGTGAAGTCAGAACTCCTGAACCAGAAGCTTCCAAGAAAAGAATAAGCTACTTACAGACCATAGAGGAGCTTAAGAAGGATTTTGAAAACCAAATATGAGAAGTGGGGGGAAAATTGGGAAGAGAAATAAGAATGATACAAAAAAATTATAAAATAAGAGTCAACAACCTAACTGAAGAAAATAACACCTCAAAAATAGACTAACTCAAATGGCAAAAAAAAAAAGGCCCAAAAAGCCAATAAGGAGAAGAATGCCTTAAAAAACTAAAACTTCCAGATAGAAAAAGAATCTCAAAAGCTCACTGAAGAGAATCATTCTTTCAGAATTAGATTGGAGCAAATGGAAGCTAGTGACTTTATGAGAAAACAAGATACTATTAAACAGATCCAAACAAATCAAAAAAGAGAAGGCAATGTGTAATATCTCACTGGAAAAACCACTGACCTGGAAAATAGATCCAGGAGAAATTATTTAAAAATTGTTGGACTACCTAAAAGCCATGATCAAAAAAAGAACCTAGAAGTCATCCTTCAAGAAATTCTCAAAGAAAAAATGCCCTGATGTTTTAGAACCAGAGCACAAAATAGAGGTTGAAAGAATCCACTGATCACCTCCTGAAAAAGATCCCAAAAAGAAAACTCCTAGGAATATTATAGCTAGATTCTGGAGTTCCCAGATCAAGGAGAAAATATTACAAGCATCCAGGAAGAAACAATTTGAATACTGTGGAAACACAATTGGGATAAAGCAGGATCTGACAGCTTCTACACTGAGGGGTTGAAGGGCTTGGAATATGATATTCTGTAGGTCAAAGAAGCTGGGATTAAAACCAAGAATCACCTACCCAGCAAAACTGAATGTCATGTTTCAGGGGAAAATATGGTCTTTCAATGGAATAGAGGACTTTCAAGCATTCTTGATGAAAAAACCAGAGTTGAATAGAAAATTTGACATTCAGATAAAAGAAGCAAGAGAATCAATGAGAAGGTATAAACAGGGAAAAGACATCATAAGGAACTTATCAAAGTTGAACTAATTATATTTCTACATGGAAAAACAATAATTGTAACTTATGAAACTTTTCTCAGCATGAGAATAGTTGAAGGGAATAGAAATATATATATATACACATATGTATATATACATATGTATATATACATATATACATATGTGTGCATACATACATATATGTCTATATAGGAGGATATATGGGTGTATGAATACCTATGCAAGTGTGTGTATATATGTATATAGGTATACATAGATAGAGGGTACAGGACCAATTGAATAGGAAGGCATGATACTTAGGTGGAATTAAGAGGTGAGAGAGGAATATAATGAGAGGAGATGAGGAAAGACAGAATGGGGTAAACTACCTCATATAGAAGAGGTAAGGAAAAATGGTTACAATGGAGGGGAAGAACAGGAGGGCAAAAGGGAATGGATCAAACTTATTCTCGTTGAATTTGGCTTAGGAGGGAATGACATACACACTAAATAGGGTACCTCACCCTACAGGAGAGTAGGGGGGAAGGGGATGAGAGGGAGGATGATAGAAGGGAGGGAAGGCTGGGTGGCGAGGGAAGTTGGAAGCACCCACTTTTGAAAAGGGACAGGATCAAAATAGAGAATAGAACAAGTGGGGGTGGGATAGGATGGAGGGAAATATAGTCAGTCTTTCACAATATATCCATTATGGAAATGTTTTGCATATGTTCACATGTACAACCTATATTGAATTGCTTATCTTCCCAGTAAGGGTGGGTAATGAGGGGAATAGGGAAAGAATCTGGAATTCAAAGGTTTAAAATCAAATGTTTAAAAAAATATATATCATTATTATTATTATTATTATTATTAATTTACATGTAACTGGGAAATAAGATATACAGGCACTGGGGCATAGAGATCCACCATGCCCTACTAGAAAGTCGGAGAGGGTATGGGGAAGATATGGGAGAGAACAGATTGGGGGAGGGGATATTCAGTGGGATCGCTGTTTTGGGGTGGTGGGTAGGAGAAAAATGGGGAGAAATTTTGTAACTCAAAATCTTGTGGAAATGAGTGATGTAAAATATAAAATTCAAAAATTTAAAATTAAATAAAAAGAAATGAGAGTGATGCAAGAAATATCATGACAAAAGAGTCAACAGTTCAGTAAAAGATGCAGAAAAAAAATTACTGAAGAAAATAACACCTTAAAAATCAGAATAGATCAAATGGTAAAAGAGGCACAAAAATCCACTGAAGAGAAGAACTCCTTAAAAAGCAGAATTAAATAAATGGAAAAAGAGGTACAAAAATTCACTGACAAAAACAACTCCCTAAAAAGTAGAATTGGCAAAGTGGAAAAGGAGTTACAAAAACTCATTGAAGAAAACAATTCCTTAAAACAATTACTTAAAAATTAGAATTGGACAAGTGGAAGTTAATGACTCCATAACACATCAAGAAACAGTAAAACAAAATCAACAGAATGAAAAAATAGAGGAAAATGTGAAATCTCTAATTGGAAAAACAACTAAAATGGAAAAATAGATTGAGGAGAGATAACTTAACAATTATTGGACTGCCCAAAGGCCATGATTGAAAAAAGAGTTTAAACATCATATTTCAAGAAATTATCAGGGAAAACTGACCCGATGTCCTAAAACAAGAAAGTAAAATAGACATTGAAAGAATTCACTGATCACCTCCTGAAAAGATTCCAAAATGAAAACCCCCAGGAATACTATAGCCGAATTCCAGAGTTCCCAGGTAAAGGAAAAAATATTGCAAGGAGTTAAAAGGACTCAATTAAAATATTGTGGAGTCCTAGTCAGGCTAACACAAGATTTTTCAGCTTCTTCATTTAAAGGTTTGGAGAACTTGGGATATCATATTCTAGAGGGCAAAAGAGCTAGGATTACAACCAAGAATCACCTACCCAGCAAAACTGAGTATATTACTTCAGGGGGGGAAATGGACAATTAATGAAGTAGAGGACTTATAAGCATTCCTGATAAAAAGACTGGAGCTGACTAGAAAATTTTACTTTCAAATACAAAACTCAAGGGAAGCATTAAAAAGGTAAACAGGAAAGAGAAATCATAAAGGATTCAACAAGGTTAAACTATTAATATTTCTAAATGAGATGATGATACTTGTAACTCATAAAAATTCTATCATTACTAGGGCAGTTAAAGGAATATACATAGACAAAGGGCACAGATGTGAATTGACTATAATGGGATAATAACTAAAAACAAAATAAACGGGTAAGAAAAAGTGGTGACTATGATAGGATAATATCTAAAAAATTAAAATGCTCTCAAACAGTATTGATTTTGAGAAGTGCAAATTAAAACAACTCTGAGATACAACCTCACACCTATCAGGTTAGTTAAATCCCAGAAAAGGAAAATGACAAATGTTGGAAGGGATGTAGGAAAATTGAAGACACTAATGCATTGTTGTTGGAGTTGTGAACTGATCCAACCATTCTGAAGATCAATTTAGAACTATGCTGAAAGGGTTATAAAAATGTAACCCCTTGACCCAGAAATACAACTTCTAGGTCTGTATCCCAAAGAAACACCCAAAAATGGAAAAGGACATAGATGTACAAAAATATTGATGGCAGTTATTTTTGTGGTGACAAAGAATTAGAAATTAAGGGAATGCCTATCAATTGGAGAATGACTTAACAAGTTGTGGTATATCATTGTAATGGAATTCAATTGTGTTATAAAAAAGATGAGCCAGATAGTTTCAGAAAAACCTGGAAAGACATATGAACTCAGGCAAAACGAAATGAGCAGAACCAGGAAAGAACTGTATACAGTAATAACAATATCATAGCATGATCAACTGTGAATGACTTAGCTATTCTCATCAATACAGTGACCCAAGACAACTCCAAAGGATTTATGATGAAAAATGCTAACCACCTCCAGGAAAAAAGAACTTATGAAGTCTTAATGCAGAATGAAGCACAATTTCTTTTGGTCTGTTTTCTTTCACGACATGACCAATATGAAAATACATTTTGCATGACTGCACATGTATAAACTATATCAAATTGTTTACCATCTGAAAGGGGAAAATGGAAGGAAGAAGGGATAGAATTTGGAACTCAGTTTTTAAAAAAAGAACGCTAAAAATGTCTTTACATATAATTGGGAAAAAAATATTTTTTAAACGTAGACATAGTAACTGTGGTATGTAGTTTGGTTGACACTCTAGCCCTATATCATGCTGGTGGAAATCCACTTTCAACTGTTAACTACTACAGGGCATTTAAAAGTAGCTAATGTTAGGGCAGCTAGGTAGCACAGTGAGTGGAGTATCATCCCTGGAGTCAGGAGGAGCTGAGTTCAAGTCCAGCCTCAGACACTTAACACAAAACTAGCCAAAATCATGGCCTTTGGGCAGTCCAATAATTGTTAAGTTATCTCTCCACAAAACTAGCCACAAAACTTAACACAAACTAACACAAAACTAACCTTGGGCAAGTCACGTAACCCCAATTGTCTTGCCTTCCCCCTTATTAAAAAAGAAAAGAAAAAGAAAGTAACTAATATTTATACAATGCTTTAAGGTTTGCAAAGAACTTTAGAATATTATCTCGTTTGAGCCTCACAATAATTCTGTGAGGTAGGTGCTATTATTATTCCCATGTTACAGATAAGGAAACTGAGGCAAAGGTTAAGTGACTTAGTCACACAGTTAGTGTGGATTAGAGGCAGGCCTTGAATACAGTTGATCTTAATTTTAAAAGCCAGTTCTCTACACAATATTCCATGTAATAATTGTAATTATACTATAAACTGTATAAATATGACATATAAGATACAATGTTGCAACTTGACAGTCATCATTGTAATTTACAGTTATAAAATTTTTCATTTGCATAGCACTTCGCCTCATCTGAGCTTCAGAACAACCCAGTGGCTATAATTAGCCCCATTTTTAAAATGAGTAAATAGAAGCTAAGAGACGTTAAATAATTTGCCCAAATCTTTCTGCCTCTAAACCCAGCATCCCGTCCTCTATACTGCACCACTATCTAAGCAAAATTCAGTTCAAGAGTACCAAGAACAAGTAGTTTATAAGGTCTCTATCAACAGGAAAAATCAAGGAAGACTTGTCAAGGGAAGAGGCTGTTGAGATAAGCTTCAAAGAATGGATAGCACCTCAACAAAATGGGAAGGCTATGGAAGGCATTCCAGGCAGAACAGCATGGGCCAAGGGAGAGAGACACAAGACCACAGGGAGTGCTTAGATAGCAGTTTAGGCAGTTTGAGAATAATATGAGAGACACTTGGAAAGGAAAATTTAGTCAGATCATGCCAACAAAATAAATTTTAACTTTCCTCAGGTGGCAATGGGGAGTTATTGAAAGTTTTTGAACATAGGAGTGACATGACCAAGTCCATCCTTAAGAAAGATTAATCTGATAGTGAAATGGAGGATGAATTATAGGGGAAAAGCAATAAAAGAGGGAAGACCTACTAAGAGACTGTTGTGTTAGTACAGATAGGTAGAAATGAGGACCTGTGCTATGGTGGTGGCAATGGCAATAAAGAGGATAAAACAGAGGAAAGAAAGGTCATGGAGCTAGAGTTGAAAGAACTTGGTAAATGATTAGCTATGAGTGATATGTGGGAAAGAGAAGAGTAAAAGAGAACCCCAAAGTCATTAACTGGTTCAAGCTAATTCCCTGAACCAGAGGTAAAACTAAGAATTTTGGTATCTGGAGCAAACACAAAACTCTCCTTCTAATCAACTTTTTAAAAATAAATTCATTTGGGGGCGGCTAGGTGGCGCAGTGAGTAGAGTGTCGGCCCTGGAGTCAGAAGGACCCAAGTTCAGATCTGGCCTCAGACACTTAATGGACAAACAAAAAAACCTAGCTGTGTGACCTTGGGCAAGTTACTTAACCCCAATTGCCCTCCAAAAAAAGCAAAAATAATTAAATAAATATATAAATAAATAAATTCATTTGGCTGAGGAGAGACATCAGACCCAAGATCCTGTGATGGAGAAAGATTCCAGGACACCACACCATGGGGAGATATAGACTAATGCTGGAAAGTCTATAAGAGGGATCAGGGAAGGGGAAAAATGGAGAGGAATTCACCTGGAATATGTCTGCTGAGGGGAAAGAAATCTGCCATCTGGTAACTTCCTATTTTAACTAATTATTCTATGTGCTAAGCTCAGTTCTTTCTATGCTGCTGAATTAATATTAGTGCCATCAATATCCTTTAAATTTCAGAGATGAAATGCTGAGTTCTGAGAATAGCAAAAAGGCCAGTTTGGGTAGAATGTAAAGTTCTTGAAGGGGAACAGGCTGAAATAAATTTGGAAAGGAAGGATGGAGAATGACTGTTAATGGTTTTTAATGCCAAGATTAGGAATTTGTGTTTTATCCTCCAGGCAATAGAGAATGATTGGACCATTCTTGAGCAGAGTAGTGACATGGTCAGACCTATGCTTTAGGAAGTTCTTTTTGGAGAGGGGAGATACTGGAAGCATGGAAACCAATTGAAGGATCTTAAAACAGTCTAGATGAAAGGTGATGAGGTCTTGAACTAGAGTGAGGATCACAGGAGTGTGACAAGGGGACTGATGTCAGAGATGTTGTGGAAAATGAATAAAATAAACTTGGTGATTGATTTTATATGGGAGGGAGGGATGGAAATAATGAGGAAAAGGGTAGAGTCGAGGATAATTCTGAGGTTATACATCTGTGTGATTAAGAGAATAATGGAGCCCTCAGTAGAAACATGTGTGTATAGAGGGGTTAGGGTATTGGAGGAAATAATAAGATCTGTTTTGTACATACTGAGTTTGAAATGCTGATGGAAAATATACCTAGATGTTTAGCAAGAAGTAACTGACAAGGAGCGACTAGGTGGTGCAGTGAGTAGAGCAAAGGCCCTGGAGTCAGAAGGACCTGAGTTCAGATCTGGCCTCAGACAGTTATCATACACAAACAAAAAAAAACCTAGCCATGTGAACTTGGGCAAGTTACTTAACCCCAATTGCCCTCCAAAAAGCAAAAAAAAAAAAAAAAAGTAACTGACAAAGGCAGTCTAGAATATAAGAGAGATATTAGGGCTAGATATATAGATTTTGCAGTCATTTAAATAGAAATGATCATTGAATCAATGAGACCCAAGGTAGAGAAAAAGGTTATAAAGAGAGAAGAAAACCAGACCCAGAACAGAATTTTGGGTGATGGATGATTATTAAACAAATGAGACTGAAAAATAGGAGTCAGACAGGTAGGAAAACTAGAAAACAGTACCAAAAGAGGAAGAGAATATTCAGAGAGAGATGGCCATCAATGTTAGCAGATGCAGAAAAGTTAAGAAGGATGTCATTTTTAAGTGATTGTGTTTCTCAATTAGAAACCTTGGAAAGAGGGGGAGGAGCCAAGATGCGGAAAGGAAGCAGTAACCTCGCTGAGCTCCTTGGTCACTTAAGTCTCAAAGGGTGAATCTGAGTGGATTCCGGAGTGACGGAGCCCACTGGAAGATGGAGTGTGGCAGAGTCCAGTCTGAGAGGTCACCCAGTGTGTCCGGACAAGACGAGTGCAGAGCATGTGGGGTCTACACAGCTCAGACCTAAGAGCAGACAAGCAGACTACACCAGAGAGAGAAAAAGCCCCAGCCTGCAGACTTACCAAGGATGAATCACAGTCATCTCCCCTTCATCTCACGAAAAGACGGGAGAGGTCATTGGAGCCAGGTAGGAGAGTCGGGCCCCCAGGGGAGAGAGTGGCTTCTCTGGCTGCATTCACCCCCCAGCCTGGAAGTTTAGAAACTGCCTGCCTGTATAATACAGGGGCTGGAATGGCAAAGTAAATTCTAGCTGCTCAGATCCTCCCATCCCTCCTTCATGAAGCAGAAAACCCAAAGATAAGTCTCCCACCCAGATTGAAATCCCAAATTAATGGAAATAGCCCCAGGCTTGAGAGTCTCCAAGAAGGGGTGTAACTGAGACAGCCAGGAGTCTAAAGAGAAGAGAGGGAGGGGTCCCAACAAGCCCCACCTCACCTCACCAACAAAAGCCTACTTATAGCCCAGGGGTATAGAGGCAGAAATCTGAAGTGGTCAGACTCACCCCCACCTACACATCTACATTCCTCACTGACTTCCCTGACTTAGACATAAACTAGCCACCCAGAGGTATTCAAAGTCAAGGATCAGGCCCCAAACTCATAGCCTGAGACACTAAGAAACAGGAAGTCACAATGGGAAGGAAGGAAGCTGAAAAGGAGAAGGGGAAGGCAAGAAAGTCTATTCGAGCATACTATGCAGGGCAAGAACAACAAAACACACAGGAAAATATAGACTCTCTGCCCACACCAGAGACCACAGAAGGAAACATGATCTGGTCTCAAGCCCAAATAGCATTCCTGAAGGAGCTTAAGAAAAATTTTAAAGACCAAATCAGGGAGGCAGTGACCAACTTGGAAAAAGAAAATACCTCCCTAAAAAAGGAACTTCAAAAACTAACTGAAGATCATAATTCGCTAAAAATTAGAAACAATCAAACTGAAACAGAACTCTATGATGCAGCAAAAGTCAATCAAACAAAAGAAGATGATTGAAAAATTGGAAGAAAATGTAAAATATCTCACTGGAAAAATAACTGACCTAGAGAACAGATCCAGGAGAGACAACCTAAGAATTATTGGTCTACCAGAAAGCCATGATGAAAAAAGCAGTCTAGACAACATCCTCCAAGAGATTTTCAAAAAAACTGTCCTGAGGTCCTGGAATCAGAAGATAAAATAGCTATCGATAGAATTCACCAGACTCCTCCTGAGAAAGATCCCAAACTGAAAACTCCAAGAAATATTGTAGCCAAATTCCAGAATTACAAGATTAAAGAAAAAATTCTACAAGCAGCCAGAAAGAAACAAATCAAATATCGAGGAACTACAATTAAGATCACACAGGACCTGGCAGCTTCTACATTAAAAGAGCAGAGGGACTGGAATTTGATATTTCTTAGGGCAAGAGAGCTAGGACTACAACCAAGGATTAACTACCCGGCAAAACTGAGCATAATCTTTCAGGCAAGGTGATGGACGTTTAATGAAATAAGGGACTTCCAGATGTTCCTGATGAAAAAGCCAGAGCTCAATGGAAAATTTGATCTCCAATTACAAGACTCAAGAAAGACATAAAAAGGTAAACAGGAGAAACACAGACTCACACATGCATAAGTGCACACACCCACACCCACAAACACATGCTCATTACTTGGGATGCAACAAGAGCAAATGTTCACATCCCTATATGTGGAGCTGATAACTGTCAATATTTGAAATCTTTATAATTATCATGACCTTCAAAAGGGTTATACTTAGATAGAGGGTGTGGGTATGAATGCACTAAACTGAAGTCTAAAAAAAAATATTAAGGGGATCAAAGGGACTGTAATGGGAGAAAGGAAAGGATGAGATAGGAAAAGGTAAAATATGCCATCTGAAGAGGCATTAAAACACACTATAGAAGAGGGGAAAGAAAGAGGGAGAGGAACATCATTTAAACACTATTCTCACTGGTTCTGGTTCAAAGAGGGATCAATTTAATCAGTGAAGTTTAAGATTCTAATGTGAATAGACACATAAATTCATTAAATAGAGGAAAAGGAGGGAGGGAGAGGAGCACTGTTTGAAATTTACTCTCATTGGTTTGGAATCAAATGGGGAGTAATTTACTCTGATAAGTATAAAAACTTATTGTGTCCTATAGATAGTGGAAGGGTAAGGGGGGGTGAAAAGGAGTAGACTAAAGGGGGGGATTAGAATGGAGGGAAACAGTAGTAAGGGGAGAGGGTAGGTTAAGAAGGGGGATCACTGAGTGGGAACACTGAGGGAGGGGGCAGTCAAAAGGGAAAACTTCAAGGAGGGGAAGGGAGAAGGAAGAAACAAAAACATAAACAGGGGAGGGAATAGGATGGAGGGGAAGAGGCAGATAGTCATCATTACTATGAATGTGAATGGGATGAACTCTCCCATAAAACAGAGGCGGATAGCAGAATGGATTAAAAACCATAATCCTACAATATGCTGTCTACAAGAAACACATTTGAAACAAAGGGATACCCACAGGGTAAAGGTAAAAGGTTGGAGTAAAATTTATTATGCCTCAGCTAAAGTAAAAAAAGCAGGGGTAGCAATACTTATCTCAGATAAAGCAAAAGCAAGAATAGATCTAATTAAAAGAAATAAGGAATGAAACTATATCCTACTAAAAGGCACCATGGAGCATGAAGCAATATCACTACTTAATATATATGCACCAAGTGGTATAGCATCCAGATTCCTAGAGGAGAAGTTAAAGGAATTAGAGGAAGAAATAGATAGCAAAACTATACTAGAGGGGGACGTTAATCTCCCCCTCTCTGAACTTGATAAATCTAACCTCAAAATAAACAAGAAAGAAATTAAGGAGGTAAATAGAATCTTAGAGAGACTAGATATGATGGATCTCTGGAGAAAACTGAATGGGGAGAAAAAGGAATTTACTTTCTTTTCAGCAGTGCATGGTACATACTCAAAAATAGACCATGTACTACGGCATAAAAACCTCACAATCCAGTGCAGAAAGGCAGAAATATTAAATGCATCATTCTCAGATCATGATGCAATAAAAATTATATGCAACAAAGGGCCATGGAAAGATAGACTAAAAACTAATTGGAAATTAAACAATTTAATCCTAAAAAATTGGTGGGTCAAACAAGAAAGTATAGAAACAATCAATAATTTCATTCAAGAGAATGAGACAACATACCAAAATTTGTGGGATGCACTAAAGGCAGTTCTCAGGGGAAGTTTTATATCCCTGAGTGCATACTTAATTAAAGCAGAGAGAAGGGAGGTCAATGAATTGGACATGCAATTGAAAAAGCTAGAAAAGAACAAATTGAAAATCCCCAATTTAGTACTAAATTAGAAATATTGAAAACCAAAGGTGAGATTAATAAAATTGAAATTAAGAAAACCATTGAATTAATAAATAAAACCAAGAGCTGGTTTTATGAAAAAATCAACAAAATTGATAGACCCTTAGTCAATATGATAAAAAAAAAGAAAGAAGAAAACCAAATTATGAGTATCAAAAATAAAAAGGGTGAATCTACCTCCAATGAAGAGGAAATCAAAAAAATAATGAGGAATTATTTTTCCCAATTGTATGCACATAAATATGACAATCTTAGTGAAATGGATGAATATTTACAAAATCACAAATTGCCCAGATTAACTGAAGAGGAAGTGAATTACCTAAATAACCCCATCTCAGAAAAAGAAATCAAACAAGCCATCAATGAACTCCCTAGGAAAAAATCTCCAGAGCCAGATGGGTTTACTAGTGAATTCTATCAAACATTTAAAGAACAATTGATTCCAATACTTTACAAACTATTTGGGGAAATTAGTGAAGGAGTCCTACCAAACTCTTTCTATGACGCAAATATGGTACTGATTCGAAAATCAGGAAGAGATAAAACAGAGAAAGAAAATTATAGACCAATTTCCCTCATGAATTTAGACGCAAAAATTCTAAATAAAATATTAGCCAAAGACTCCAACAACTTTTCACAAAAATAATACACTCTGATCAGGTAGGATTCATTCCAGGAATGCAAGGATGGTTTAATATTAGGAAACCCATCAGTATAACTCAGCATATCAACAATAAAACTAGCAGAAACCACATGATCATCTCAATAGACACAGAAAAGGTTTTTGACAAAGTACAACATCCATTCCTATTAAAAACACTAGAAAGTATAGGAATAAATGGAGCCTTCCTTAAAATAGTTGATAGCATCTATTTAAAACCATCAGCAAGTATTATATGCAATGGGGAGAAACTAGAAGCCTTTCCAATAAGATCAGGAGTGAAACAAGGGTGTCCACTATCACCCCTCTTATTCAATCTGGTACTAGAAACACTAGCAGTAGCAATTAGAGAAGAAAAAGAAATCAAAGGAATCAAATTAGGCAAAGAAGTGACCAAGCTATCACTCTTTGCAGATGATATGATGATATACTTAGAGAATCCTAGAGAATCAAGTAAAAAACTACTTGAGGCAATAAATAAATTTGGCAAAGTTGCAGGATATAAAATAAACCCACATAAATCCTCAGCATTCCTGTATATCTCTAATGAAACTCAACAACAAGAGATAGAAAGAGAAATCCCATTTAAAGTCACTGTACACATTATAAAATATTTGGGAATCTACTTGCCAAAACAAACACAGAATCTATATGATCACAACTAAAAAACACTTCTCACACAAATAAAATCAGATCTAAATAGTTGGAAAAATATCAATTGCTCATGGCTGGGTCGAGCTAATATAATAAAAATGACAATTTTACCCAAACTAAACACTATATTTAGTGCCATACCAATCAATTTACAAAAAAACTACTTTCTAGAGTTAGACAAAATAATAACAAAATTTATTTGGAAAAACAACCGGTCTAGAATATCAAGGGAATTAATGAAAAGAAACTCTAGGGAAGATGGGCGGAGCCAAGATGGTGGAGTAGAAAGAGCTCATCCAAGCCACTCTGCCCCCAGATTCCCCCCAAACTATGTAAAAGGGGACTCTGAACAACTTCTGGAGCCCCAGCACCCACAGAACAACACAGAGAAGCTAACCTCCCGCTGAGGACAGCCCAGCAGCCCTGCAGGAAGGACCAGTGCAGCAGTCTGGGAGCCAGCAGCACAGCGCGCAGAGCACAGGAAGCGGAACCGAGCGGAGCCCAGGTCCACATGAGCCGAGGTTTTAGCCCCAGGGCGGCAGGGCCAGCAGCCGGCTGGAGGAACCCCAGAATACCAGCAGCTGTGGCAACTCCAGAATTATCAACATAGACATGCCCAGGACAAAGTAAGAGGTTAATGTCCTATGGACTTTGGGAGTGGATTTGGGGGAATGCGTCGGCTCCCTCTCTTGGGGGCTAGAAGCCACTGAGGAGACACGCCATTTTGTAGTTTTCAGAGGCAGCTCCAGCTCCCTGGCCTGCAATTAATTGTAGGGAGATCCAGCGATCAGTCTTGGGGGGGTAATCGCTCTTGCTTTAACCTCCCTGGATCTGGATTGTGATCTAGGGTGGAAGTCGTGGGTGAGTTTACAGCTTGCCAGAAACGGAAGTTGCCCCCCACACGTTCAGGATGAAAATTCCTCTATCTGGCCTTAAAGCCATAGTGTGGCAACAAGCCCAAAAGTCAAGTAATTAAGTGGCAACATGCCAAGGCAAAGGAAACAGAAAAATGCAACCCTAGACTCCTATTTTGGGGGCATAGAGCAGGAAAAGGACTGTGAGGTCAGAAGTCCTGCTCCAAAAGTCCCAGGGGAAAACATGAGCAGGTTGCAGGCCATAGAGGACCTTAAGAAGGACTTTAAAAATCAAATAAGAGAAGTGGAGGAAAAATTGGAAAGAGAAATGAGAAGGATGCAGGAAAAGTATGAAATGAGGGTCAACAGCCTGACTGAGGAAAACAACAGCTTAAAAAATAGACTGACTCAGGGGCGGGTAGGTGGCGCAGTGAATAGAGCGCCGGCCCTGGAGTCAGAAGGACCTGAGTTCAGAGCCGGCCTCCTACACTTAATCCATACAAACAAAAAAACCTAGCCGTCTGACTTTGGGCAAGTTACTTAACCCCAATTGCCCTAAAGGGGCGGCTAGGTGGCGCAGTGAGTAAGAGCACCGGCCTCGGAGTTGGGATGACACGGGATCAGATCCGGCCTCAGAAAATGAGCACCCACGCATAAATAATGACTAGCCCTGTAACCTTGAGCAAGTTATTTAACCCCAATTGCTTTAAAAAAAAAATAGACTGACTCAAATGGCAAAGGAGGCCCAAAAGGGCAATGAGGAGAAGAATGCCTTAAAAGTCGAATTTGCCAGATGGAAAAAGAATCTCAAAAGTTCACTGAGGAGATTCATTCCTTCAGAGTTAGACTGGAGAAAATGGAAGCTAATGACTTTATGAGAAATCAAGATGCTGTTAAGCAGATCCAAACAAATGAAGATTAGAAGGCAATGTGAAATATCTCATGGGAAAAACCACTGACCTGGAAAATAGATCCAGGAGAGACAATTTAAAAATTATTGGTCTACCTGAAAGCTATGATCAAAGAAAGAACCTAGAAATCACCCTTCAAGAAATTCTCAAGGAAAACTGCCCTGATGTTTTAGATCCAGAGGGCAAAATAGAGGTTGAAAGAATCCACCAGTCACCTCCTGAAAAAAGATCCCAAAAAGAAAACTCCCAGGAATATCATAGCCAGGTTCCAGAATCCCCAGATCAAGGAGAAAATACTACAAGCAGCCAGGAAGAAACAATTTCAATATTGTGGAAACACAATCAGAATAGCCTAGGACCTGGCAGCTTCTACACTGAGGGATCGAAGGGCATGGAATATGATATTCCAGAGGGCAAAAAGAACTGGGAATGAACCCAAGGGTCACCTACCCAGCAAAACTGAGTATTTTGTTTCAGGGGAAAATATGGTCATTCAGTGGAATAGAGGACTTTCAAGCATTCTTGAGGAAAAACCAGAATTGAATAGAAAATTTGACATCCAGACACAAGAGGGAAGAGATGCCTGAGAAGGTAATCAGGGAAAAGAAATCAAAAGGAACTTATCAAAGTTGAACTATTTACATTCCTATATGGAAAAACAATAACTGTGAATGATGATATCTTTCTCACTATGAAAAAAATGGAAGAAGGGTGTGTGGTCATATGAATACATATGTGAATGTGTGTGTATATGGTTACAGTTATATATGGATAGAGGGCATAGGTTGAATTTGTTGGGAAGGGAGAATACTCAAGGGATGAAATTATGAGGTGAGAGAGGAAAGTGGCAAGAGGAGATGGGGAGAGACAGGGCAGGGTAAACTATCTCATGTAGAAGAAGCAAGGGGAAGTGGCTACAGAGCAGGGGAAGAATAGGAAGGCAAAAAGGCAAAACCACATTCTCATTGAATTTGGTTCAGGGAGAGAATGACATACATACTAAATGGGATAGCTCAACCTGCAGCAGAATAGGGGGAAGGGGGATGAGAGGAGGGATGATGGATGGGAGGGCATCCTTGGGGGGAGGGGAGGTTGGAAGTACCCACTATAGAAGAGGGACAGGATCTAGTAGGGAATGGACCAGGTGGGGGAGTGGGATGAGTGGGAGGGAATTATAAGCAGCCTTGTACAATATATCTACTATGATAATGTTTTGCATAGCTAGACATGTACAACATATGCTGAATTACTTATCTCCCCAGAGGGAATGGGTGACAAGGGAGGAAGGAAATGGATCTGAAATTCGAGGTCTTAACATTAAATGTTTCAAATATATATAAATACTATTATTAATACTCTTTTGCTTATAATTGGGTGATAAGATGTGCAGGCATTGGGACACAAAGATTCACCTTCCTCTAATGGAAAAGTCGAAGGGGGTGTGGGATAAGGTATGGGAGAGAGCAGATTGGAGGAAGTGATATCTTGTGGGACTGCTATTCTGGGAGGTTGGATAGGGGAATAACGGGGGGGAAAATGATTGTAACTCAAAATCTGGTGGAAATGAATGATGTAAAACAGAAGTTAATAAAGCATTTGTTTAAAATTAAAATCAAATAGGTAAAAAAAAAGGAACCTTGGAAAGAGCAGTTTCAGTTGAACACTGACATCTGAAGAGGATGAAAAACAAGTGGGCGATGAGGAAGGATAGAAGGCTTTTATAGGAATTTGGCTGAGAAAGGGAAGAAAGATGATTGCTGGAAGAAAATGTCAGGGTCAAGTGAATGGTTTTTTGGTTTGTTTATTTTTTTAAAGATCAGAAAGTCCTAAGATGTTTACAGGCATCATGGAAGTAGCCAGTCAATAAGGAAAACTTGGGGGGAAGAGAGGGGAGAGGGAACAAGCCCCTGAAGAAGATGGAGAGAGATAAGATTAATGGGACAAATACAGGGATGAAGCTTAGCAAAGAAACCAAACACTTCTTCCACTGGGACAAAGCAGAAGATAATGAGTTTGGTGTGGAGAAAAACTATATTCAATTAAATATTTGTGAAACACTGTTCTAGGCACTAGGAACACAAAGAAAAAATGAAATAGTCTATGAATTTAAGGAATGTGTTATCTATTAAAAGACTCTGAAGTAGGTACTGAGCTCCTTGAGAAAGGAGGGGAAATGCTGTGATACCTGATAAATGACTGCAACAAGGATATGACTAGCATGAAGTAATCAGATGGAGTAAAACTCAAAAGGAAAAGAGGTTACTCAATGATGGGTCCACTGAGAGAGCCTGGAAGGCCCATTGAAAAACAAGAAGTGTCCTCTTCTTTCCCAAGTGTTAGAGTGGGGGAGAGGGGTGGTTATGGAGCATGAAATAAGGTGCCCCCAGTATTGGAGAAAGTGGCTAAGTATTTATTGTCTTCTAGCAAAAGCTAAATTTCAAAAGGTCAATGTGGTATAGTGCATTCTTTATTAAAAGAGCCTGAGTTCATATCCAACCTCAGATTCTTACTACCTGTCTGACCCTAGCCAACGAACTTAACCTCCATGGGCCTATTTCCTTATCTGTAAAATGTGGGGGGTTTGATTAAACATCCCCTAAAGCCACTTCCAACTCTGGACCTATGGTTCTATAAATGTATGAAGGAGAGTGAGATGAAGAGGTCTAAAATGAAGGGAAATTTGCATAAAATTGTAGGATTTTACATAACACAAGAAGAATAAACAACAGCATAAAGGCTTAGAAAGTGATTGAGATGGAGCCAATATGGAGTAATAGCAGGAGATGGGGCTGTTATTCTTGCTATTGGTTGTGTTTTATTTTATTTTGTTTTGTTTTGTTTTTCCTAGGAAGATGACTGGAAAGGGGTGGGGGTGACTCATCTTTGATTGGTCCTCTTTGCCTCATTCTAAGATAGTGAGATGATATAGTCCAAAGGTCCATGGAACACACAATTGGCTCCAGCCTCCCTGGTCGGGTAGCTAGAGTATAAAATCCCAAGAACCCACTGATCCAGGGGCAAAATAAGATTGTGACCCAGGCATCAAAATTCAGCAATTTTACTGATTATCTTAGGGGCATGTTGTTAACCTATTTATCATTTCCTTGGGCATGTTGTAAGGCTCAAATAAGATAATGGATGTAAAGCATTTGTCAAAACTTAAAGTGCTATATAAATGTCAGTTATTATTATTAACCTACAGTGACCCACCAGTCTGGTGATGACTTCATTCTCTGAGCCTTCTATTGAACTCCTGCTGAACCAAGCACTGCTTATGGAGCAATACAGGGAAATAATTAATAACTGGTCTCTCCAGAAAAAATTATAGAATACTCTTTTTAGTTTAATCCATATTATTAATAGTTTTTAAAGTCTGAAAATCAACAAAACAATAAATTAAGCCCTGATTTGTAGTGTTTTCCCATTTCTGATTTTTTAATATTCACACTGAAAATATAACAATCAGCTTGCCAATCAGAGCCAGCTCTAGCACACCCTGGCATTTATCCAGTTCTAGATTGAATGCCAAGCATCATAGAGCACAGGCAGTCTAGACTTGGAACTTAAATCTCCAGAAGTTGGGATGTTGTTTGGGAAATGGTTAGAGAAAGTATTTTCATGTTGATTGTTTGTCCCTGATTATTTTTCTATGAGTTTCTATTTTAAATAAACTATCCTGGATATTATGCAATGACATGTGATTAGTATTGGTTTATCACAGGTGGGGGGAAGGAATTCAGAAGAGGAAAACTGGAGGCTCAGAACAGTAATTAAACAGATGACAATCTTGATCCTAGTTATAGAGACTTGGACATAACATTAGTGGTACTAAATGACAGGTCACATTTTGGGAAAACCTCTAGGAAAGAGAAGCACCTCTGGCAGCCCCCAGATGAAGAAGGAACTCCCTGGACCTCTCCTTGGAATCATTTGTCACCTGGCTAACAACTCTCTAACCTTACTTTCAAATAGCATTATAGTAGATGTTTAACAAACTCCTTAAGAAGAAGGAAAAAATGAAACAAGTACATGTTTAAATCCTGATCACCCCCTGCCAGCCACACAGCCCAGTTTTGACTATGAGTGTTCAGGGAAGACTAGAACCCCTGGCATGAGGGCTTGCTTAGCTCTTTTCAGAACTCCTCATCCACCTTTAGCATCCATCTAGCATCCAGCTCCCACCTGTGGTTCTAAGAAACTGTAGTATGAACAGTGCCATATCCGGGTAAAACATCTTAGCAGATGATCTAACCCAGGTTGAGGGTAACCAAAGAGTTAGGGAGATGTCTACTCCAAACATGTGAAGACTTCCCCTGATGGAATGGGTCAATAAAAACAATTTGTTCCAATGTCCATGAAGGCGGCTGAAGCAGGTACTATGATATGCTCAGGGTTTGACCAGACATCATGGATGCCAAGTTCATCTAGTGCATCCTGAGTCTTCCCCCTTCTTGACTTTTGTCCTGCCACTGAATTTCAATGACTCTGGAAAAGAGAATAAGACTGATGATGTTTTGTAATTCTGCCACACTCAAATCTAATTCACACTCAAATCAAGACATCACCCTGTGATGTTATTGGTCCTCTTTGAAAAAATAGATTTACAACACCTTAACCAATTTTCCATTTTTACATCTCTGAGTTACCTATGTTAGGACAACTAAAAGAAAATGACAGTTTAATTAGATTCAATTCAACAAACATTATGAAACACCAACTATGTTCCAGGAATTGTACCAGGTCCTGAAGTAGACACAAAGATGAAAAAGACTGGACAATATCAAACTGCTACAGAAATTGTTGCTATTGTCATCCTTTTCATCATCATTCTTGTCGTTGACATTATTATAGAGGTAGTATGCCATAATGGATAGAGAGGTAACTTCAAGGGCAGGAAAACTTGAGTTCAAGTCCCACCTATGATACCTACTGACTGTGACTGAACAATTCATTTCAACTCTAGTTTTACTTAAACTTTACTTTACTTTCACTTAAACTCCAGGGCTCTAGATGACTCCCAAAGACTTAGCTGCAGAAAAGATGGAGACCTTCATTGGTAGAGGGAGTTTCCTTACCTAGGAGTTCCCTATACCAATGAAATGATGAGTCCAATTCCTATCTTTCTGTCTCTGTCTCTGTCTCTGTCTCTGTCTCTGTCTCTCTGTCTCTCTGTCTCTCTGTCTCTCTCTCTCTCTCTCTCTCTCTCTGTCTCTCTCTCTCACACACACACACACACACACACACACACACACACACACACACACAAACATATCCAGCTGCCATCATTTATCCTCAATAGTCTATATTAGAAGTTTAGACTTTTCTCTTTCTAAGGTCAAATGAAATGTGACTGGTTCATCTGGCCCCAGAGAGTAAAACCAGGAGCAAGGGGTAGAAGTTAAAAAGTGGCAAGTTTAGGCTTGATACCAGGCAAATTTTCTCAGTGGTTAATAGCTAATCAGAAGTAGAATGGCTCCCTCAGTAAGGCTTCCAGCTCCTTAGTGGTCTTCACTTGTCAGGAGTATCAGGGTAGGCATTCCTTTCAGGCATGGGTTGTAGTAGACCCATGGAGCTTTTAACTCTCAGGTGTGATTCTGTGATCTCCTATGAGACAGCTTTTCTTTTTATACCTCATTGTTACTCATTACCAGTTGGATCATGCCCACCCTCCCCCAAGAGTGATATTCAGGACCTTCCACAATCTGGCTCTGTTTTACCATACCAGCCTCATTTTCTACCACTTCCTACCAAGATGACCTCCGTTCTAAACAGACAGGTCTCCTTAAGTCATGTCCTCAGCAGAAAAGTTTTGAGGAAGTGAGAAAAAGCATTCATTAAGTGTCTAGGGTAAGTTTCGTGAACACAATTATGAAAGTGAAAACAATTCTAGCCCTCAAGAAAGTAAGAAAATGGGATGCAATGATCAGTTCAGTTTTGGACACGTTGTAATGACCTGTCCATTGTCACACAAATTCCTGCTACTTACCATACCTGTAATGTCCTCTACCCCTGCTCAAATGTTGCCCATCTGTTACAATCTGACACAAAGACGCCATCCACTAGGTGATCTTCCCCAGTGATGGGAGATTAAGTGTAGTCATAAAGAACCAAGTATGCAGCTCCAAAACTAAATCTAAGGCTACAACATGCATAAGGGTACAGAGAACAGACTAGATATGCTGATATGCCCCCAAGGAAGTGGGAATGGAAGAGACAATGATAACATTCCCCAGAGGTGAATAAGCATATCCAGTCCTCCAGCATACCTATCCCCCTCAGCTGACCTAATGAAGGTATTCTCTGTCCTAGGCAATGGAAGACCTGACCACAGACCGCACAATTCCTCCAAGGAAACAGATATACTCTATTCAAGCTTATTATGGATAGCTTTTTCCAAGGGTAGAGCAGTCAGGACCACCTACAACCCCATCAGGGAAAATAGGAAGAAAACTTCAGAGCCAAAGTGCTACAGGCTTATCAAAGACATATTTGTCTTCTCTCTCATATAACACTCTGTGTCTTGAACAAGGGTTACACTGATCTGATCAGGATATACCAGAACTACAAACAGTTGCAAGACTGGCTTAAGTACATGTTCCTGCCCAAATGGAAGTTACTTGATTTAGCATGAAGGACTTAGAGTTAGGAATCTCACTTCTGTTTCTAGCTCCTACCCTTATCAGAAGTCTGACCATAGCTAAGTCACTGCAGCACTTCTAATATACAACTCACTTTCTTCCCAGCTAACTGCTTACTTCCTCTTAACTTCCCACGTGTAACAGACAGGATGAGAAGGATGAGGACTGAGAAGAGACCATGCATTGGAATTAATTAGAACAGTGTTAACTCGGGAGAGAGATGCTTCATTTGAGTGATGAGGTTATAAGTCAAAGGGTTAAGGAGTGACAGGAGAAGAAGTCTATGAAGGGAGTGTAGGTAACTTTTTCTAGAAATTAAACTAAGGAAGTGATGAGAGAAATAGGATAATAGCTTGAGAGTATAGTAGGGTCTAGTGAAGAATTTTATTATTGATGTTAAGGATGGGAAGACTGGTGCATATTTGAAGACAGTGTGGCAGGAACATGTAGATACAGAAAGGTTGAAGATTCACAAAAAAGAGGGGATGCTTGAGGTTGCAATCTTCTGGAGAAGTTGAAAAGGGATGGGACCAAATACAACATATGTAGAGGGGCTACCCTTGGCCAATTGTCAATGTTCTTCTATCTTAAATTTCACTATATTGACTTCATGGAATCATAGAATTGGAGAGGGGGTTAGTGTATGAGAGGAAGGAGAAAAACACTCTGCTCTCTTCATAGGTACTGACCTAAGGGCATAGCAGATCCCAAGCAGTGACTGCTGGCCAAGCATAGGCCATGGTGGCACAGAGCCATCAGGGCCATCTGGCAGGGCTGGGAAGTACGAGATGACCTGTGCAGAAACCCAACACCCCCCAAGTGCTGGCCAATCAGGTCAGATTAAGAAGAGGCACCAGGAGCTAGGGAAGCAACCTATACAACAGAGGTGTCCCTGACACTGCTTTGCTGGAAGCAGAATGAATTTAGCGACAGGATTAGCGTCAAGGACATTGAGAACCCTGGAGGTTAAAGCAGAGAGAAAACAGAAGGCAAAACAGGAGTTTCTGGTCCCCTCTAGAAATTTGTCTTCCAAAAAAACGAATAAAGTTCTGGGGAGGATATCCAACATATCCCACATTATCTGCAGTTGTTACATGCCTTTGCAAAGATTAGACTCATGGAAGTAAGTTGGTGGTGTTTAGATTGAGGGGCAGAGGACATCCATCATCTTACCCCTGTGGGTCTGTGGTCTGGATGGGAGATCTACTTTACTCTTAAATAAAATCTTCCAAAGAGAAAAAAATAAAGTTATAAGTGCTACAAGAGACCTTGGTGACCACTTAGTCAAATCCATATCCAAAACTGGTCTCCTGTTCGGTGGATTCTTCTTGAAACAAACCAATACACATTTCATTAGTTCCAAGTGCAAGGAAGATTTTTTTTTTCCCTTCAACAAATCTGAATTTTCAATTTCCACTCACTGCTCCTCGTTCTGCCTTCTGGGACCAAACAAGTCCAAGTCCTCTTCACATGACACCCCTTCAAATATTTAAAGACAGCTATCATGTCACAATTCATCAGCCTTCTGACACTCTACAAAGAGCTCTGCAACCCAGACCAATCTGCTCAGAGAACTTTCCCCTGCCAAAACTGTGCTCGTGCCAAGACCGTGAGGCATGCTATCGACTTGAAACATTCTATTTACCTGCCATCATCAGAAGAGATGCTCTCATCTACTGATTCTCTGCCTGGAGTCATTCCCAAGTAGTTAGCAATTCTACTTTCCCAGTTCCAGTGATACTGAATTCCTGGCTGCCTAAGACCAAGCCACTCTCCTCCTCTCCCAGTGCTGTCCATTGGTTCAACCCTATCCATGTCAACTTTCTTCCTCTAAAGCCAACTTCAGAACTCCCCATCCTTTCCACTGAGATGCTCTTTGTGTTCCATAATTACTAAAGTACACTTTTAGATTTCTTCCTTCCATATTCCTTCATTTTTTTTTCTTTTTGAAGGGGGGAAGGCAGGGCAATTGGCGTTAAGTGACTTGCCCAAGCTCACATGGCTAGTAAGTGCTAAGTGTCTGAGGCCGGATTTAAACTCAAGTCCTCCTGACTCCAGGGCCAGTGCTCTATTCACTGCACCGCCTAGCAGCCCCACTTCTTTCCATTTTCTGACACTCAAAGAGATTTGATTCTCCCTCCTTACTGAGATGATGGCCAGTATTATTTGCACTTTCCCTCATACTTCTCAACACACTGGTCCTGGTGTAGGACTCAGAATATTCCTTGCTCCAACTTGGCACTTTGACACTCTCCTCTGCCAGCAACCTCTCTTCTCTTGAAGTTCACTCTATGAAAATATATCACCCTATTCACATCCTAGAGGCTGTTATTTACCATCCACCTGGGCATTTTTCCTCCTTTCTCAAAGAATTCAGTGCCTGGTTCCCAAGTTACCTCTTCATCTTAACTCCTGCCCTTTTAATAAAGGCCATAAATATAGCTCCCTGTCAAGGCAGGACTCTGCTTCCAGTGGGCATGGGGGTGTGGGTAGGTGTACTGTTCCAGGCTTTTAGGGTTTCATATCAGCCACTGGATCCCCCACTTTCTGTGGACCCAGAGCACTGGCAGCCACAGCTGCTGCTGTTGCTCCTGCCCCTGCCCCCTCCACCACCCTGGGGGATGAAGACTGACCTAGTACTCCTCTTTCACCCAGATCCCACAGAACTCCCCCACTGACCTTCCATGCTGTTCTTGGTGTCACCATAGCTGCCAGCAATTTAGTCCCCTGAGGCAAGTGTAGTCCATGTCAGACTGTACTCTGCTCCCAGCCCATGCAATATACCCTTTCTGTGGGTCTTCCAGACTGTTGGGCTGAGATGTGCTTCACCCTGTCATTTTGTGGGTTTTGCAGATCTAGAATTTGTTTAGAGTCATCTTTTACAGGTATTTGGAGGAGTTTGGGGGAGAGCTCAAGCAAATCCCTGCTTTTACTCCACCATTTTGGCTCACCCCCGTCCAGTGGCCTTAAATATAGGTCTGGATGTAGACAGAAATGAGAGAGAAATAGATGCTCCTTCAAACACCCTAACTGCCCAGCTATTCATTCTACTCCACTCACAAGCTATACCTCCATCACAGCTACACAAAGGGAGGATCACATCATTGATCTTGTCACCACCAATACACATTCCACTTCCAAAATCAAGAACACAGAAATTCCTTGTACTCAGTTATACTCTCCCATCATTCCATCTCTCCTTATGCCTTATTCCTCCTAAGCCTATACTTTCTTCAACCCCTGAGTACTTTCCCAGGCCATCATCTCTGCTTTGATTACACTCTCTTCTCTTCCCAATCTTTAACTATTCTCAAATCCCTTTCTCCCTTGACTTACCACCACTCATAATTTGTCAAACCCAAACTCTGACTCTGCTACCATCCACTTCATCCATTCCTACTCAGAGGCTGCTGAACTTAATATGCATGGAACTGTGCTAAGCCCACTACAAATTTGTGTTATCGTGTCTCAACTTGGGCCTTAGTATAAAAGTACTTAGTACAGGAGTACAGCATTTCTCCCTAATTGATTCTATATCCCATTCACCATAGCTGCCACTCCAAATTTTCCCTCTTCTCCTCAAGCCTCCCTTGGCACCCCTTTCCCCTCACCTCTTAGCTGAGGACTTCAGCTCATATTTTACTGAGAAACTGAGGCAATTTCTTGTGAGCTCCTTTTTTCCCTCTTCTCATCTCACAAGTATTAACCTCATTACACACACACACACACACACACACACACACACACACACACACCCCTCTTCAGAGAAGGTCTTTCAGCTCACCAAGGTTCACACTATCTATACTCTTGATCTCATCTCTTCCTATCTTTTTCAGATTTCCAGAGCTATCACCACCTACCTCTCTCTAATCTTCAATAACCTTTTTTTCTACCAGCTCCTTCTCTGCTGCCTACAAACACTCTTAAATCTCCTCAAAATATTCTTACTACAGGGGTGACTTGGTGGCACAGTGAATAGATCCCTGGCCCTGGAGTCAGGATGACCTGAGTTCAAATCCAGCCTCAGACACTTAGCACTTACTAGCTGTGTGACCTTGGGCAAGTCACTTACCCCAATTGCCCTGCCCTCCCCCTCCAAAAAAAACTTCTTACTAGATTCTATCTTCACTGCTAGTTATTATATATCCTTCCTCCTTTTCTCAGCCAAACTTGTAGAAAAGACTCTCCCTACTCCTTACCTCCACTTTCTCTCCTCTCACCCTTTTCTAAACCCTTTGCATCCTGACTTCCAAACTCATCAGTCAGTTCAAAATACTCTTTCCAAAGTTACCAGAGATTTCATAATTGTCAACTCTAATTGCCTTTTCTCTATAATTTTCTCAAACCTCTCTAAAGCATTAGATATTATTAATCACCCTCTCCTTCCTGATACTCTCTCTTCTCTTTCTAGGTTTTCATGATCCTTTTTTTTCTCTTGATTCTCCCTCTCCTATATATCAACTTCTTGCCAGCCTCCTTTCTTCAGTTATCACCCATATCATGCCACCTAACGGTGGCTGCACTCCATGGATCTCTCCTAGGTCCTCTCCTCTTCTCTCTACATTCTTTTTCTTGGTGATCTCATTATATCATCTCTTTGTAATGACTATCAAATCTATATAACCAGCTCTGATCTTTCTCCTGAAATCTAGTTATGCATTACCAACTGCCTATTTTACATTTTGAACAGGATATTCTATAGGCATCTCAAAGTCACTCTGTACAAAGCAGAATTCATCATCTTTCCCCAAAAATCTATCCATCTTCCAAACTCCTCTAATTCTGTAAAGGAAAATGTCATCATTTTAGTCACCCACCTTCAGAACTTCAAAGTTATCAACACCTCATGCTCTCTCATCCATCAAATCCAGTTAGTTGCTAAATCCTTCATTTTCACTTCCACAATCTCTCTTATATCTATCCCCTTCTTTCTACTCATGTGATCATAACCCTAGTTCAGGCTCTTCTATCTTCTTGTCTATACTATTTTTAATAGCCTCCTTAATTGGTCTCCCTGCCTCTAGTCCTCTACATAGATGCCAAAGTTCTTTTCCTAAAACACAGACTTGACCATTTCAAACATACACCCCTATTCAATTAACTTCAGTATATCCCTATTATTTCTGGGATGAAATATATGTTTGTAATTTAAAGCTCTTCCCAACATAACCCCATTCTGCCTTTCCAGGCTTGTTTCACATTACTCCTGCTCATGCACAACTTGATTTGAATTAGCACAAATTCACACTACATATTTCCATTGGGCTAGAACCAATTACCCTATTTTATATAATTATAAATTTGAATAATGCAAATTTTAATACATTCAACTATTTAAAGGGATTCATTATCCACACTTATCAGGGCTTATCTATACTCTGTAGTCCAGTCAAACTGGTCTCTTTGTTCCTAACACACATAAAATAACAAGTGATTCCCATCTCCTTGCCTTAGTATGGGCTGGAATGAAGTCCCTTCCCTCCTCCACCTTAGAATATCTGGTTTCCTTCAGAACTCAAGTTGAAGTATTACTTTATGGGTGAAACCTTTCCTGGTTCCTCTAGCTATTTTATTTCCAAGGTTACCTTGAATTTCTTTTTCTGTCTGTTTTGCATATGAATGCATACACATTACATTCATGTTATCTCTCTTAGAATATAAGCTGCTCAAAGGCAGGGCATATAATAGCTGCTTAATAAATGCTTAATGATTGACTGATTTCTCAATAACTGGCACATTGAACAGCATTACTCTGTGGCAAAATTTTACTGCTCTGCAAAGCTCTTACTAATAAAAGTGTTTAATTCTTAAATCATATAAATCTTCAAAATCATATAAAATTTCAAAATTAACTTTTAGCGGACAAGGTGACACACTATAACTGATGATCAATGTGAAAAAGCCCTAATTTGTGATAAATTTCTTAGGAAGAAGGTAGAGACTATGTACCCTCATAAGATCATAAATTTAGAGCTATATAAAAGTATGTAGTTTCTACCTTCCACCCAAGAAATGTGTAATATCCACTGCTTAGTGGTATCACATGGTTACTTTAGTTCTAGATTTGTTCTTTAAAGTTTTATTGAGGGGCGGCTAGGTGGTGCAGTAAGTAGAACGTTGGCCCTGGAGTCAGAAGGACCTGAGTTCGGTTCTGGCCTCAGACACTTAATGCACACACAAACGAAAACCTAGCCGTGTGACCTTGGGCAAGTTACTTAACCCCAATTGCCCTCCAAAAAAAAAAGCAAAAAAAAAAAGTTTTATTGAGCATATTCTTTTCATCAATATAAATATTAATAAAATATAGGGATGATTAAAAATAAATTGGCTTGATTTCATAAATTAAATACTTTAGATCCCCCAACCCTGAAAAAAAATAAAGAATAACTTGAAAATTTTTCAAAAAGAAGAAAAGATTATGTTCTGCCTAGAGATATAATCCTGATTACTTAACAATTAGGCTCATTGTTTGGCCTGGTTCAGAGGTGAGTTCACCAAGACTGTAGGCTGGTATGTGTTAATATCATGGGATTATAGATTTAGAGCCAGGAAGGGACTTCTGAGATCATTTAATTCAAACTTCTCTTTTTAGATGAGAAAAATAAGACAGGATGAAGTTGCATGAATTGCCCATCATCTAATGTAGCAAGTACCAGGGCCAGAATCTGAACCACTGATTCCATTCCTATTGTATTTTTCATTCCACTACAATGACTCTTCACATATTTTGTTCAGTGGGAGAATAAAGACAATATAAGTGATTAAACATATAGAGAAAAAATAGTTAGAATATAGAGGAAAAATGCTTTTTTTCAGTGAAAATCTTATGAAATCAAATGTCAGAGGATTACTTTTAAAGAGTGTTTCTTCATCAAAAAACCATTTGTGAAAGCTTTTTTAATTGCTTTTGGAAGCACTGGCAGCAACAAACCATTGTATTATATAATTAAAGCAAAGGACTCCAATCATGTCTGGCCCTGCTCCATATCTTCCACTCCCATCCTTAAATTCGAGGATAGAAAAGTCAGTGTGTGAGAAAGAACAACATTCATACTGATTATCTTCAATTTATGTGTCCTACTCTTATACACAACTTGGCATGACATTTCTATTTAAATATAATTTTAACACAGATTAGTTTTATTTCAGTAATAAATGAATTAAAGAAAAAATTTAAGTATTTTATTTCATTTAGTGAGAAATTCAGTATACAGTTATAAGATTTTAGTGGCTACAGTAGATAATTTCAATATTGTAACAATCCCTGATAAAATAACTAGGTAAGATCCTCCAAAATTAATCAGTGTAGACTTTGACACTCAGAGACTCCATGCTAAGGTGGGAATAGGTAAGAATGCTGAGAAATATATTGGAAAATAAAGAATGAGAGAGGCTAAGGAAACACAGACTATACTGAAGCCATGCACCTATATATCATTAAAACTTTCACTGAGGAAAAAAATCAATAGACCCTGCACATAGCACCAAATAAGACCAGAAAAATTAAAAGATCATATTTTAACAACAGGAGACAATGTATTGTTAATGTGGAAGGCATTACCGAACCAACTATATGTATACAATCAGACTGCCAATTTGTTCAAGCAAAGTTCAACATTATTACAAAATTAAATATATATATATATATATATGTATGTATGTGTGTATGTGTATATATATAAGTGTAGCATGCAATTGAAATAACTTAACCCTAACCAATTCAAATAAATTGATGCCAAAAAAATGAGTAACAGAAGAAAAAACAGTGACACAAAGAATAATAATTTTATATAGAAATGTATCCTATGTAAATTCAGTGCCATAAAAAAGGACCAATTCAAATACTCAAATGAATCTATGATCTCACAGATTTGGATTTTCCCTCCAATGATGAAAATAACAACCTATCTATGCCCCTGTCCATTCTTTGCAACTCTTGTCCACATTCTCCCATGAGTTTGTCAAAGAAAATGCACTAATGGAACCCTTGAGATATCCATCAATTATCCCTTACCCTCACTAATGGGTAGCCCTATTTCTTATCCTATATACATTTCCATAAGGACATAGTTTATTCTTATTGTTCTTAACTGTGCCTCATTGGTTCTATATTGTGGCCTATTCACATGGACCCTCTACCTATCCATTGCCTTCAGTGTAATATTTATTGTCTTCACTACTTTGAAAGAGGAGTCTTTGTTTTTGAAAAAAATGTGTAATCATTAAAGAAGTTTTACTGAAGACAATCCAGCCTGGCTCTCCAAAATAGGACCAAAAGAGCCTACCTAGATAGCACCCTCATCTGCAAATACTTGACTTACTTGCCAAGCAGACAGAGACACCAACCAAAGACAAGACTTAGGTATTGTTGTTCAGTTGTTCGCAGCCATATCTAACTCTTCCTGACCCCATTTGGGGTTTTCTTGGCAAAAATAATGGAGTGGCTTGCCATGTCCTTCTCCAGCTCATTTTACAGAGGAGGAAATGGAGACAAATGGGGTTAAGTGACTTGCCCAGGGTCACACAATTTAAAAGGGTCTGAGGCCAGATTTGAACTCAGGAAGATGAGTTTTCCTGATTCCAGGTCCAGCACTTTATCCACTGAGTCACCTAAATGTTCCATCATGAGTAGGATTTGCTTGTAAAACATAAAGAAGCAATGGAAAATAAAGCCAATTCAAAGAAAGCTTGGTGAAATAGCCAGCTAAATAAAGGATACATGAGAATAAAAAGAATAAGAGGGAAGAAAAATTGGAAAGATCTTCAAATAATTTTCAAAACAATTTTTTTCATCATCAAGGACCACTAACTTTTCTCCTTCATTTTTAAAGAGGGTCAATGACATCACATGTGATGTCTTGACTTGTCTGTGAATTGGATTTAAGCGAGGCAAAATGGCACAAAGCCATCAGCCTCACTCTCTTCATGAGTCATCAAAGTCCAGTGGCAGGATAAAAGTCAGGATGACTGGTGATGGCTCAGGATTCAGTGGATGATCTTTGGCATCCTCAGTGTTTGAGCTCTAAGCTCTACACAGTGCCTGTTTCAGCCACCTGCATGGCCATTGGAAAAAAATTGTCCTCATCCACTCATTGCACCAGGAAAAGTATTCATGTGCTTAGAAATCCCCCTGATTCACTGACAGGTTTGAAGCCTATCAGTTACTTTCAACCTGGTTTAGCCCCTCTGCCAAGACAGTTTTACTGAGGAGTGGCCACGGCACATACTACAGTGTCTTAGAGCCACAGGTGGGAGTTGAGTAAAAAGTAGACACCAAAGGTAGATGAGCAGCCCCGAAAAGGGTTCAATAAGTTCTCACATCAGAGGAGCCCTCCTGGAACATTCTCTAGAGGTGCTACATATGGACTATCACATCATAGTTCCTGTTTTGCTTATAGAAGTAGAAATGACACTGAAGAGAATTGAAAAGCAATTGGATTAGGCAAAGTATACATAGAGGAGATCCTTGCTGAAGGCAGAGCAATTATTAGAGCACTAAGGAACTGATTCACAAAATTTGTGAAGGAAGTAAGAGACCAAAGATAGAAAAAATATCAGATATCATTAATATTTTCAAAAGGCTACCAAGAGAACACCAGCCACTATCAACCAATTTACCTACTTTCCCATCTATAAAATTTTATGAGAATCATCCACATACACAATGAAAATATCCTCAATGAAAGTATTCATAGGAAATGGGCAAATTTTCAAGTACTATTCTACAGTAGACCACATCATATAATTGAGTAAAAGATGTACAGAATATAAGATGCTACTGTGCTTAATTTGTTAATAAAAAAGCACTTAATGTGGCAGGGCAAGATGCCATTTTAAAGTCTTCCAAAAAGGCATCTTTGATCCATACATCATACACTAAGATTCCTTGAGGGCTAGAGTTTTGGGTCCGTAGTCAGAAAGACACCTTCCTGAGTTCAAAGCTGGCCTCAGATACTTACTAGTATGACCCTAGGCAAGTCACTTAACCCTGTTTACCTCAGTTTCCTCATCTGTAAAATGAGCTGGAGAAGGAAATGGTCAACTGCTCTACTATCTTTGCCAAGAAAACACCAAATGGGGTTACAAAGAATCAGACACAACTGAACAGCAACAACAACTGATCCTAAATATCAACCAAGTATAAAAGAGAGAAGAGTCATTCATTACTCTCATGGAAGAGACCCAGCACAGAGCTCAAGTTAAAGAGAGATTCTATATGGATGGTGAGGTTCTCTAAATGCTCTGGTTTGTAAATGACATCCTACTGACTGTACTAAGACCCTGGAAAAATTAAGTTGCTCCAAGAAGAAATCTGTAACCATTCAAAAGAGCTTGACTTATTCATTCACAGATGAAACTAAGACTATGATAAAGCAATTAGATGGATAACCTATAAAGCAAGCCCATAGGTATAGACACACAAATACACATACATATGTGTACATACACATAAATACACACATTTGTGTGTGTATGTATATATGTATACATACACACATGTGCATGTATATTTGGTATGGACAGTATAAATGAACAATAAGTTGGACCCACAATTGAACAAGAAGAAAGACAAACAAACTGGATTACATTTAATAAATTGCAAGGTTTCTTTCAATGACAACTTATCCTTGCAACAATGTCAGATTTTTTAAACCAATACTCAACCAATGTTATTATACAGCTTCAAGTCATGGAACACTGCAATGTTCTGAAGAATTATATATGGGTTTAACACAGAGAGCAATGGAAAACCTCATAGTAGACTGAATGGGCTTCAACATATATCAAATAAGGAATTTCAAATAATTGAAGTAAAGGACATTATCAGGGCAGTGTATAAGCAAGAGAGAAAGAGAGAGAGAGAGAGAGAGAGAGAGAGAGAGAGAGAGAGAGAGAGAGAGAGAGAGAGAAGAATAGATTAATGGAAAGTGAAAAAGTCCCCAGCACATTGGATGGACTTCCTGTGGTGAATTTAGGGAATTATGGAACAACATAGATAAGAATCTCATATGATGGGCATGAATAAGTTGCCATAGTATCATTGTAGAAACATCCAAACTGATGCAGTCACAGATACACTTGAGTATCTGATTACCAATATCTGGCATGGAAACCACATTTATGGATCTAATCATACCCTCTGTTGACTCTTGACTCTCGGATAGTTTTGTGTATAAGTACTTTGTCTCTTTAATGAGAGTATAAATTCATGGAAGACAGGGGCCATGTCATATTTCCTTATTTTCCACAGGGGGCTGGAATAGGAATATTGCATTTGGTTGATATTGTACCTACTTATCACTTCACACTCTCCAAATTAGTAAAGATAATAAAAAAATAGCATAGCAAACATTGGAGGAGCTGCATTAGTAAAACTAATATACTATTGGTAGAGTTATGGATTGGTCCAGTTATTTGGGGAATATTTGAAGTTGTGCAAGAAAATTTTTGTACCACTTAACTTAGCAATCCCACTATCCAAAAAAGTCAGCAGCAGAATGAAAGGGCCCATTTATAGTCAAATATTCTTAACAACACCTTCTGTATAAGAAAAAAAAAAAACAGAAGTGAAATGGGTGCCCATAGACTGGGAAATGGTAAAATAAAGACTGGCATATAAATGGGATAGAACACTATTGTTCCATGTTCCTCAAGAATCTGGAGAAACATGAGGAAACCTAAATGAACTGATGCTAAGTAAAGAAAACAGAGGCAGAATAACAATTTAGACAATGACTACATGAAAGAAGACAAAAGAGAAAGACAACTTTAATATAGTGATCAATGTCAGTTCCAAATGGTCAATGTTGAAACACCCTACCTTCACCTTAATAGAAAGATGGTAGAGCTACAGGTATGGAAGGTAACGTTCTGTCAGTCATGGCCATCAGTTGGTTTTGCTTAACTGATCTTTTTCTATTTGAGGGGAATACTATGAAAGAGTGCTTATTGGGAAATGAATATGGTGAAAAAACAAAACACAGCAATAAAGCATGTTAAAATAAATACAGCATCTACTATAAATTAGTTGAGTTTATAGAGTTGGTTTAAAATATAACTTTCTGGAAGGATAGAGTCAAGATTACAGAGTAAAGGCAGGAACTCACCTGAGTTCTCCCCCAAATCCCTCCAAAAACCTTTTAAATAATGACTCTAAACAAATTTTAGAGTAGCAGAACCCACAGACAGAGTAAAACAATTTTCCATCCCAAGACAATTTAGAAGATCAGCAGGAAAGGTCTGTTGCACCAAGGTGAAAGAGGAGCACAATCCTGCCTCAGAACACACCAGTGCAGACTGGGCCCCAGTAAACCAGGAGCAGGTTTCAGGGCAACTGAGTCAGTGGCAATAGTGGCAGTTTCCAGACCTCTCCAAATGGTAAAGGGATTGGACAATGAATCAAAAGGCAATTTACAGGTGTCCCTTTGCTGGCACCAAAGCATTGCCTATACTTGGATCTGGATTGCAGTCCTGGGTCTTAGTCTTAGTACAAGGAACACACTAGCATAGCAGAGCTTATGGTGACAAGGGAGCAGGGACTCCAGTCACAGCACCAGGGCTGAGTGCTTGTGGTCACTCACAAACAGATGCTCAGTACAGGAGAGTAGTAAACACACCTTTCCCTAGATCATACCACCTTGGAAGAGTCAAGAATTTACCAGGCTCCAGAATTACCTCTGAAAGCAGCTGCACAAAAAAAGTGAAACTTGAGATAGCACCCTCTCCACTTGGGAAGTGGAGGCCCACCTTAGCATAAAGTTTAAAGTTAAGAAATAGGCTAGAAAATGAGCAAACAACAGAAAAAATCTGACCACAGAAAGTTACTATGATGATAAGGAAGATCAAAACACTCACAAGAAGACAAAAAAAATCACAAAATTCATACATCCAAAGCCTCAAAGAAAAATATGGATTGGTCTCAGCCCATGGAGCAGCTCAAAAAGAATTTCAAAAGTCAAGAAGGAGAGAGAGAAAAAATTGGGAAAAGAAATGAGAGTGATGCCTTAAAATCAAGAAAAAAAAGTCAACTGCTTGGTAAAGAAGGCACAAAAGATACTGAAGAAAATAATGCCTTAAAAATAAAAGAATCAGTCACACAGTAAAATAGGCACAAAAACCCAATGAAGAGGGGAATGCTTTGAAAAGTTGATTTGGCCAAATGGGAAAAGATATACAAAAATTCACTGAGGAAAATAATTCCTTAAAAGTTAGAATTGAGTAAGTGGAAGCTAATGACTTCATAAGACATCAAGAAACAATCAAACAAAAACAAAAGAATGAAGAAATAAAAGAAAATGTGGAATATCTCATTGGAAAAACAACTAACCTGGAGAATAGATCCAGGAGAGATAATTTAAGAATTATTGGACTACCTGAAAGTCATGATCTAAACAAGAGCCTAAACATCATCTTTCAAGAAATTATCAAGGAAAATTGTCCTGATGTTCTAGAAGCAGAGGGTAAAATAGAAATTAAAAGTATTCGGCAATTACCTCTGAAAGAGATCCCAAAATGAAAACTCTCAGAAATATTACAGCCAAATTCCAGACCTTGCAGATCAAGAGGAAAATGCTACAAGCATCCAGAAAAAAAAAAAATTCAAACTTCATGGAGCCACAGTCAGAATAATACAAGATTTAGCAACTTCTATATTAAAGAATCAAAGGGCTTAGAATATGATATTCCAGAGGGCAAAGGAGTTTAGGATTACAAGAATCACCTATCCAGCAAAACTGAGTATAACCCTTCAAGGAGGAAAATGGAGATTCAATAAAATACAGGACTTTTAAGCATTTGTGATGAAAAGACCAGAGCTGAATAGGAAATTTGACTTTCAAATACAAGATGCAAAAGAATCATAAAAAGACTACATTTCCTCTCAGTCTGGGAGGACAGCAGCCTCTAACAAGCCTGACCCAATTGATGATCATCACAGAAGTTTTAGCGTGCTCTGATTCTGACCTGGGCCAGTTCACTCCTCTGTAGGCAGCCTGTGGCCCCTGGAACATGAGGTGTCACCGTATTGATGTCAGATTTCATGTGGACACCTAATCTTCTATAAACCTACTACACTTTGGAACTCCTGAACTAAAGCATCCAACAGCCTCAATCTCCCAAGGAATAGGGATTATTCCATCCCACTTGACTGATTCCATGATTATAATCTCAAATCAGTTACTATTTAGACTACTTCTTGAGGATAACAACTTAAAATTGCTTTAAAATATTCTAATTAATTCTGTTCAACTGATCAGCACTTATTACATGTTTACTATCTTCAAAAAAAATGTAACTTTTCTGGTCATCTTTTTTGTACCAATCTGTGCCAGTGGGGGGGAAAAAAGGTTTGCCTTGATTTTTTTTCTTTTGTGGTAAAACAGGTAAACCTTTTTTATACTGGGATTCTTAGAAGACAAAATGGAAGTAATGCTCCTACAAATATATTCCATCCTACCTGACCTATCTCATCTATTTATACAAAGAAGGTCATGCCCTTTTTCCACTATGTCTCAAATCTGTAGCACTGTGACTGTATATGCAATCATTCATCAGATCAAAGGCCAGTATCTTTAGCTATCTAAAGGAGCCAACTTGTATGGTCTGCCCAGGAATCCAATCACTTTGAAGAAATAAGACCTAGAACCTTTTGATCTATAGGATTTAGAAAAGCAAAGTCCCTCATTTTACAAAAGAGAAAACTAAAATCTTAGGCTATGTCTTACTCAAAGTCACATTTTGAGTTGACAACAGAGCCAGGATTAGAACACACTACTCTATTGCCCTCCACAATGATGGGGGTAGGGGAGGACATTATGGTACAGGGGACATGGTGTTCAATTCGGAGTCAGAAAACCTGGGTTCAAATAACCTGCTCCTTTTCAAGTGATCATGGCTCAGTTGTTTCACATCTCTAAACCTCAGTTTCCACATCTGTAAAGTAGGGGGATTGTAGTGGACAACCTCTACAACTCCTTCTAGTTCTAACCTCATGGAGAAGAAATTATGATTCCATTAAAGGAGCACTGACTTCTGTAATCACATATATGATATATATCTTATGACCATCACTTTGGTCCAAGTTCATTATATGGTGGAATAACAAAGCAACTCATTTAATTAGTGACTTGGTGACTTGAGGCTGAAGCAGTTATCATCATGATCACCATCACCAGGAAATGCATATGAGTGCCATAGAACATTAATCCTACTTCACTCTACCATGCCCTTCAGAAATCTTTCCCTATACCACATCTTAACCCTTGTTGTATTTCCATTATTAGGGCAACTAGGTGGTAGGGTGGGTAGGGTACTGAGCCTGGAGTCAGAAAGACTCATCTTCTTGAGTTCAAATCTGGCCTCAGACAGTTGCTAGCTGTGTGACCCTATTTGCCTTAGTTTCCTCATCTATCAAATGAAATAGAAAAGGAAATGGTAAATCACTCCAGTGTTTCTGCCAAGAAATGTCACAAAGAGTCAGACACAACTGAAAACTAGACAACAAAATTAAACCCTATGTCAGCTGCCAATTGACAATGTCTTACATGTTCTATTCCACTCCCCCCCCACTTCTATACTCATAATAGGTCCTTAATAACTATTTGATTATGATGATGAAATCTCCTAGAGGGAAATTTCCCAACCCATTTTTCAATCCAGTTCGTTCTTTTGGCCAGAAGTCCAAATTTGCTTTTGTCATTGCCTTCTGATCAGGCCAACAGCCTTCAAGATCCTTTTATTGTCTACAAATGTTGGCATAATTAAATCCAAGTGGCGGCTGTGAGTTATCATCACATAACCCTCCACAGCCATTAGTCAGATTTCAAGGGCTGTAGGTTTCATCTAAAGAGGTCACTCACTCTTTCCTTTCCCCTGGCTATCACAGAGGCATTTTCTTTCCATTTCTTGGGTATGGAACTTTTAAAGCAATGCTCATTTCAGGCAGTCAGCCAACCTTTCCATTTATTCTAGTGGCCTTACAGCATTCAAATAGTCTTCTGCAAGAATTGCTGCTGAGCTGGAGCATCGGGTTATGAAAATATCTCAAATACCAAAGCGTCTTCATGAACCTTGTACAACAGAGCCAAGGATGAAGGGCTATTCCTAATAGTTTCTAGGATAGGCATTCAGGAAAAGAGTACGGATCCTTCTAAATTACTTTCAACAAAGGATGAATTTTCAAGTACCAACTTCCCTGGTTTGGTGTTTTCAGAAGCCTAAGAAGTAGTTTGCAGTGAGGTCACTATCACCTAAAGCCTCCCTCAGCCTTCCTACCCCCACATCCATGGATTGACCTAAATGGAATTATTCCCTGCGGCTTCTATATCAGGAATTTCATTAATAAATGATGGCATGGAAATCCTCTTTGCCTTATTTCCTGCTACACTGCCATCTAATTCTTTAAAAGAACATCTCAAAAAGAATGCAAATGAAACCTAGCCACTATTTGGACTTTACACTACCTAATGGAAAGCAGCTTATTTCTGATCAGGGGCATCTATTCTGATATTTTCTTGCTCCTACACACACACACACACACACACACACACACACACACACACACACACACACACACACCTCACCACTACCACCATCACCATCATCCCCATTTCTTTTAGTCAGCCATCCATTTAAAATAGGTTCCAAAATGTGTAAGTAGAATAAAGGAAAAGAGCAATGTGTATAATAAGAAGGAAGCAGACTCTCCCCTAATCCTTCAAATAATAATAATGGTACTATTTTATTGCTTTTCATCAGATTTTTGAAGGGAAAAATTATTGAAACTATGACAGTGGGGGGGTAGGAGCTATCACAGGAGCAGAATTCTCAATGATGGCAAACATGCCTTGTTTTATATACTTATGGGACTGTGCTAAATTGGCTACCTTCTAGTATAGTGATAAGGTTTCTCAGTGAAGTGGACAGCATTACATAACTCCGCACTAAATGTTTAATCTATAGTTTTGCTACTTAGCCATGAGGGTCCATATGGGTTCAATCAAAACTTATAAATACAAAAAAAATTTTTGAATTCACAGGTGCAGCACATGAATTAAAAATTCAAAGAATTCATTATAAGTTTTCATTTCTTTAATAAATAATGTGACACTATTATTTATGATTTGAGGACATTCAGAATGTAAAAACTGCCTGGTCCTTATCACAGCCAAAAGATGAAACTGTTCTTCTAACTATAAACATATCAATCTCACTGTATGCAGTAGTGTCAAATATTAATAATCCTAAGAAAAATTTTAAAAGTTTAAGGTCAGACCACAGACATTATTAAGCAAAAAAAAAATTTCCTCTTAATTAACTCCAGTCTTCTCCAGAAGTCTCACAATCTCGAAAGGTCTCAAAGGCTAATGTCAACACAGCAAAACCCCTGGCCTGTCCATTCAACAAGCAAAGTGTTGGAGTAGCTAACTGCTTATATAACCTTCAAGTATAACTAAATTCAAGATGTTCATCACCAAAAGGGTGACCACCAGGTGTTGGTTTTTTTTTTTTATCCTTAATAACTCATGAAACATCTACTAAGTTATAGAAGGGAGACATGAAATCTTTGCCAAGAAAGGAGCACCCACACTAATGAAATCATAGATTCCTAAAGTATTAGAATACTGAAGTACTTATATATAGCATATGGCTTTTTGTCATTATCCTTCTGACACAAATGCAAGTATGATACATCTAAGGAAAAATATATACCTGGGATGCTTTTTTCAAGTTAGCTGTTAAAATCAATGTGTCATAATTAGCACACATACACATGCCACACAAATGAATGAACATTAACTTTAGAAGACACACTTCAGTAAAAGAGGAAAAAAGAAAGGTTTGAATAAACAATACAGTAAAGCTACAGGATACTGATATCACAGAATAGGACTAACTCACTACATCTGCTTTATTGCCTATCACTGTTACATTAGATTCACAGATTGTGACTGTTGGAAGGACCAACCCTCTTCATTCTACATATGAGAAAACTTAAGCCTAGAAAGGGAAACTGACTCATGATTTTATCCATAGAATATCTGAATCTATATAATAATGAAGCAAATTATTATAAGGTTTCACTGAATCTGGTCAAGGCAAGGTATAGAATAAATAGGCAGGATACTTTCTCCCTGTAAATAAAAATTATGCTAATGTATTACATCTGATTATTGTTCAGATGTGTCCAACTCTCTGGAATTATTTGCCATTCTCGGTCCCAGTGGATGAAGGCAAATAGCAGTTAAGTGATTTGGCCAGGGTCACACAGCTAAGAAGTGTCTGAGGCCAGATTTGAACTCAAGTCCTCCTGATTTCAAGCCAATCACTTTACCCATTGAGCCACCTAGTTGCCCCTTACATTTAGTTAGTGCTTCACAATTTTTGAATCATTTTCTTGCACATTGCCTTATTAGAGAAACAACAAGGTTTCCCATTATCACACGCCCTTTATGAGTTGCACAACAATACCAGCATGACCTTAAAAAAAGTATCTTTCAAAAGCTTTCATGGTCATCCTTCAGTATGGTCACATAAAATTGTACATGGAGAGAGATTGGATTGTTAACAAGAACAACGGGCTCTAAAAATGGAGGGAGAGACTTGTGCTAGAGCTTCTAGCCTTCCCTACAAAGAAGGTTAATAAGAGGAAACTAAAAGACCTGACAAGGTTAAATAAAGGAGGGGTGAGGGCATCATGTGGGACACGGATTTAGTCACCCTACTGATGGTGTGTACACGCCCATTAACATCTCATAGAAAAGGTTGAGACAGCTCATAAGACTGAAGGAATCTTGCTTGAGGATGCTTTAATTGATTCAAGATACTGTGGATCCAAAAGCATCCATTTATACCAGGACCATTAAGAGAAGGGAACCTTCAGGTGAAGAGTTTAAGAATCAGAAGACTTCAGAGAAAGAGCCACTAAAGAGTTAGCCCTCAGAGTAATGGCAATATAATTTGAATTTGAAGATCCCTTTTGTGTTGACAAAGGTAGCAGGTACTTAGCACTTAGTAATTGATCAGGCCTCTGTTGGGGAAACAGAAGGTATGAACTCCTGTCTCCTGTTGCTGATGTAACAGGAAGGAGCTGAACAGGGAGGGGGCAATACCATATATAAGGAAAAGCCCCAGAGATGGAGAGTCGGAATTTCTTGGGACAAGGACCTGGAGGCAGAAGCTGCTGCCACTGGAGAAAGAGAGAATTTCTCTCAGCAGCATCTAGAGGCTGGGGCGCTACTGCTGGACTGAAAATTGAGAAGAAAAATGAGAATTGGTAACTGAAACAGACCTTCTTGGAGCAGGCTTCATGGAGGCAGAAGTTGCTGCCACTGGGGAGGCTGAAGAGGAAAGGTCCCAGAGGCTGGAGAGAATTATTTTGATTTTAAGAACCTGGATGAAGTGATTTTGATTCTGAAAACCAGCTGAAACTTCTGCTGAATCCAAGGACCAGCCTGAGCTGCTGAGGATTTCTGAGAGCCAGTCAGAGCTGCTAAAGCTGTTGAGGATTTCTGAGAGCCAAATGGAGCTGCAGAAGACTGAGGAAGCATGACTGTGGTGCTGGTACTTTGTATAAACCTGTTTGTGGCTTTGTTAAGCCTTGACTTCCTGGAAACAGAGATTATGAAGGATTTGAGATGTACTGGATACTGTGAGCTCCAGTGTGGAGCAGGAACTGCACAAAGAGCTGGACAAGGACCTGGGAGCTGTCTGCCTTTGAACCCAGGTGACAGTTTGGTGAATCCAGGTAGGATCTGGAACCATGGAAGGGGATCCAAGGAATCTAAGAAACCACCCTGAGTCAAGCTTAAAGAAGACTTTATTTGGATACTGTGTACTGACTGAGAAATTATAAATTTACTAGTGAACTAGGGGTGGAGGGTCTGTGTATTTTCTAATGATTGAATAGTGAATAATGAAGAATGATTGATTGACTAAATGACTGTACTTAGTGATTGATGACTGAATAAGTAAATGATTTGTAACCTAGTATGCCCCATGAGTGGAAAACTTTGACCACTGTACTTTGTTATTGAATTAAGGATTTTGTGATTGAGTTACTAAATGATTGTTCTTTATTTAAAACTTTGTGACCACTGTAGTGGAAACTATGTGACTATTTTCTGTGATAAATTGTTGTGAATGTTATATTTTGATTTTCTGTGATAAGTTGTAATATTGTAAATGCTATACTTTGATTTACTGTGAATGTTTTGCTTTGATTTGTTATGGAATAGAGTGTTCACTATACTGTGTAATCAGAGCCTTAAAAGCTGTTCACAGTAGCATTCTTCTGGAAAGTTACTCGTGCATGGCATTATAGTCAGCTCCCCTAAAAATCCTAAGGATGTGGTGATATACTGATGGCCTACATCGAGGAACAGGATTCAAATTACAAAATGTCAGAAAGAGACTACGGGGTATGTGCAAACCCTGGAGCAAACTTCCTCCAAGACACCATGATAGAATCCAAGCTAAAACAGGAACCTCCTAGGGAAAGATGGATGGATGGATGGATGGATGGATAAAAGGATAGATAGATAGATAGATAGATAGATAGACAGATGGACGGGCAGATGGACAGACAGACAGATTTGCTAATCTCATGAATGAAGGCAATTTAGCATCACCTTTCCCCAGAACAGAAGCCTATCTTTAGTTTATATAATTATGTACTCCAACGTCTCAGAAAAAAAAAATCCTTGGACTTAAAAATCCCCAGAAGTCACTGACTTTATATACCCATGTGTATTAAATGCAATATACATTATACTTAATGATATAGAACAGTAAATTTCACTATAAAATTCAATTCACCATCATATTACTCTCCTCCATTTAACCTACTGTGTGTGTTCCAAACAAATTGAACTATTCACCACCTCTGTTTCTACTGTTCCCTACAACTCCTTATTGCAAACAATATAATAAATGAAAACAACAGCTGAATTCAGATTAAATGTAATGACTTTTAATTATAAAGGATAGATGATGAAGTAAATCTCCTTCTCAGAAGAGAGAGAGGGTACTACAGGTGCCAAGTGTTGTATACACTTGCAGACAGGATTACTGTGTGGGTTGGTTTGGCTTAATTGTTTTCCTTTATTATCATGGAGGAATTGGGGTGAGATAACATTTTGGGAAATGACTACAATTTTGAAAACAAAAAGCATCAATAAAATTTTAATAATAAAATTGAAATAAGAATCTGTTAGCAAACTTTAGACTAAAGGGGCGGCTAGGTGTCTCAGTGAGTAGAGCATCAGCCCTGGAGTCAGAAGGACCTGAGTTCAGATCCTGCCTCAGACACTTAACGTACACACAAACAAAAACCTAGCCGTGTGACCTTGGGCAAGTTACTTAAACCCAATCGCCCTCCAAAAAGCAAAAAAAAAACAACTTTAGACTAAAGAACCTAAAGGGGAAAGTAAAGATCTTCTGCTTTCAAATATTAAAATGAGATCAGCAAATCTATCTACCTGTCCATCTGCCTATTTATCTGTCTACCTGTCTGTCTATCTATCTGTTTGTCTATCTATCTATCTATATCAGGCCCCTCGGAGATGACCTATGATACATTGTGAGGGCAAGAAAGAACTATTTTACCTCCAAAGGAGGTAGAGAGGAGAAAGAGTTTCTCCAAACCAGTTATTCTCAAAGAGTTGCCCTGAGTTCCCACTAGGTGTACCAAGAATGAATGGAATTAACATTTGCAATCACATGCCCAGGTGTGAATCTCCTGGCTCTCCCTTAGCCTTTAGGGATTCCTCACAGCAAAGAATAATACTGTGCTATGAGCAAAATAAAGTTAGAGAACCACTGCTTTAAGCTATGCCATGAATCGTGCACTCTGGGTGGATGTAAGCACAGGTTACAGTGAGAAAGAATAAAATGGCAATAAACATGTTCTTCTAGGAGAGGTCAAAATCCAACTAAACCATCGAATTTTCTTTTATTTTTCTCCTGTTGTTTTGCCTACATGCTTTTTTGCAGACATATCAAGTGGGAATTGCAAGATACAGTGCAAGGAACGCTCTTTTTAAGCTGTGAGAATTAAAGACAAGCACAGATATGCATTATTCAGCACAGGTCTATTCTCAATACTTCCTTGTTCATCCTGGCTCGGATGTTGCAAAAGGCAAACAGGTTTCTACCCATAATCTTGTTGGCCGCAAGCAATAAAATTCATCTGCCTCTTATTTGCCATATTGTCTGGAGGTGTGTTTTCTACCCAGATGACACCATTAGATACACTTTTAACACCTCTGAAGAGTCTCTAAAGATAGAAGAAACACTAACTTCACCTAAATAAATTTGCAGACACAGTTTCAAAATAAAGACATAATGATATAAGTAACCTGAACTATAAGTAAGGTTCCTTCAGGGGGACAACATTTGGGAAAATGAAGCTGGCACCAAATTTTTGAGAAGGCAGTGTTTGCAAGGTTTTCAACTTAAAGAACCCAGGATTTGATAGATTTCAGTATTCCAATGGGTTTATGACCTTATCCCATTGAGTATTCTCTCTGACAATGCAAATTATGACCCATTTACACCTGCCCAAGAGCAACTCTAATCCATAAAGCCCCACAAACCCATCATAAGGTGTCTGCCCAACATGCTAGAGGCCTTGCTCACATTCTCTCAACATCATATGGATACCAATAGGCCGTGGCCCCTAGCCATGCTATGTGACCAGCCCATCATTTTTCCTGCTTATATATTTCTCTGATGATATCTATATGCCATTCATGCTGCATAATTCTTCCTCTGCAACATGTTGCAGACTTCCCATACCCACCCATGCACCTCTTTTCACTGTGGTGTAAGTGATCCTCAACTTCAGTTCTTCAGACAATAATTAATAATTGACACAATAATTCAACAATAATTATTTACCAACTCTGGTGTTACTCTTGACAAGGGGAAGTCCCTAAAGTGGTAAATTTTATTCCTGAACTACTTTGTGATCTGATGTAATTCTAGCAAGACTTTTTTCAGTATCCATTTTCAAGATAGGATTAAAACTTTTCATCTATCTACTCTGTGGGAGAAGCAATTTCCAAAATGAAGAAATAAGACAAAATCATTTCATCATTAGTTAATATTTTGAAATAAATATGTTGGAGTGGTGGTAGAGTTGATTTTTTTTCCTTCAGAACTTAACCATTTCCAACTCCATGCAGATAATTCTAGTTATTTTTTCAGTTGACTAAGAAAAAGAGTTATTCTAGCAAAACTGAGTTCATTCTAGTAAAGTTTTAAATATATTTCTTTATGAGAAGATCAGGAATTTCAAAGGAATAAAGAATTAATCATGTCCTAATCAAGTCATCAATGGCTTTCTACTAAATTCTTTATTCCCTCTATGGTTCACCTTCTACAGAAAGAAAATGATCCGGGCAACTCTTTGGTGAAGGTATCACTGCCATAGCTACTTGGAGTTGGCAGTCTCTGCCTCTCCTCCTCCTGACTCACCGATGTTCGCTCTCACCGAGGAATAAGTTGGTCAGGAAGCTGCCCCGCCGCCATGACATTCAAAGACACCTGCAAGACCCTTGTGGAGCCTGAAGTGGCCATTCACCGAATCTGGATCACCTTGACCAGCCACAATGTGAAATCACTCGAGAAAGTGTGTGCCGACCTCATCAGAGGAGCCAAAGAGAAGAACCTGAAAGTGAAGGGACCTGTTCAAATGCCTACCAAGACACTTTGAATCACAACTAGAAAAACTCCTTGCGGTGAAGGTTCAAAGACTTGGGATCGGTTTCAGATGAGAATCCTCAAATGCCTTATTGATTTGCACAGTCCTTCTGAAATTGTTAAACAGATCACTTCTATCAGCATTGAACTAAGTGTAGAAGTTGAAGTCACCATTGCAGATGCCTAACCAATCATCTCTTTTAATAAATTGATTTCAACTATTGAAAAAAAAAAGAAAGAAATAAAAGAAAATGATCTGGGCAGCGAGGTGGCACAGTGAGTAGAGCACTGTCCCTGGAGTCAGGAGGCCCTGAGTTCAAATCTGGCCTCAGACACTCAACACTTACTAGCTGTGTGACCTTGGGCCTTCCCCTCTCCAAAAATATCAAGGAAGGAAGGAAGGAAGGAACGAAGGAAGGAAGGAAGGAACGAAGGAAGGAAGGAAGGAAGGAAGGAAGGAAGGAAGGAAGGAAGGAAGGAAGGAAGGAAATAATCATCACATGGTTGAGACCTTTCTGAATATTAAGAAAGGGACCATGAGGAAAGCTACCATGCCCATGTATCTGATGAAAGTTGGTTGAACTATCAAATTGACATGCTTATATTCAAATACACATGAGATCTATGACTTTTCTCAGTGTTAGAGAACTTCTATCATGGGAACTCCCTCCACTAATATATACCTCAACCAGCACAGGACTATTTAATAAAGATTGAGTGGTTTGCTCAAAGTCATACAATTACTATGGTTTAAAAGACAGAATTCAAATACAAGTCTTCCTGACTTCAGGATCAGCACTCTACCCACTACACCTTCACTATCTCTATATGATGTGTCCCCAGATAGCATAGTGTTCTTTTTTCCTAATAAAAAGTCAAAAAAATGATTGGGACCCATGAAGAAAATATCTTGGCTTCACAAGGCTATTTTTTTTCTTTGAAATATAAAGTATTACATTGAAAGGTAGAAACCAAGAGAGGGAGAGTGGAATATACACAAGTGCAAATATATACTTACACAAACATACATATATGGTTTTGCATATCATATATGTCTATATGTGTATTGTGAATATAAATTGATATATGGGTAATATATACACATAGTGTGTGTGTTTATTGTGTGTGCATGTGTGTTACATGTATGTATTTATATACATATGTGTATCCACATGTAGATCCTTAGCAGTGAACATTCCTAAAGCTGGTTTGTTCTACAAGTGCCTTTTTGATCACACTGGCCATTTCAGCAGGAACCTTCCTGAGCAGCATCCTTCCTTAGCCAGCTAGTGCTTGGCACCTTGCCTGCCACCATGGAGATGGTGTGCATGCCAGGTAATATGCTTACCCAGCATTTCATATGTAAAGATAACTACCAGCTCTTCATCCAGAGAATTCACTCTTTCTGTTGGTTTTTAAATAAGAATAATCTCATGATCTCTTGAGACCAGTAGCCCATGGCCTTGGGTTCTACATTGATACCAGTGAGAGCCCAGAAATAGTCATGGAAAGGAACATAAAAGTGGAGAGGAGAACACTATCTCTCCCTCTTTCCACCAGTGTCCCTGCATAGCTGAGTTACTACTCAGCATCAGACCAGCCAGTGGTGACTTTAATTGGTAATTATGCCAGCTCAGTGCTGTTGGATAGTTCAGCCAGTCAGAGAGAGCCAACACAGGAACACTGGTCTTTACTGAATTTGTGCTCTCCCTTTCCTTCTACCTTGCTAATACGATCCAGGAAGAGTAAGCCAACAGCAAACATTTATCAAGGACTTTCTGTGTTTACCCTTCTCTGTAGCCTCAGCACTTAGCACAATGCCTGGCCTGTAGTGGTCATTTAATAAATGTTAATTAACTGACTGGGTTGCAGGACTCTATGATAAATGCTGAAAAAGGTATAGAGTCTAGATAAGAGATGATTGCTGTCTTCATGGGGTTTCCAGTATAGTCAAGGGACATCCAAGATAAAATGACATGATATGTGCTCTAGAGAGGTAGAGGGTAGCAGAAAAAGAATAGCATTACCAACTCAAAGGTAGTGTAAGTCAACTTACTCATTTACAGGGACGCTCGGGCTCATACAATGCAATTAGATATACAGTTTTACAAAGACCAAGAGTTGTTGGAGTAGCTTGTTGGAGTAACTCATCCACTAGCATTTCTGGGTCTGTTTCTGTTGTGAAGACTAAAACAAAAGTATTAGTCTTTGCTTTCCTCAAAGGAATTGCATATAAATTACTACAGTAATGTCAACTATTTTTTTAAATTCAGGAAGAATATGATCCTGTGAGTTATGATTCAAGTGATACCAGGAAGGCCTTCCCCCAACAGCCAAAAGTATCTCCCCTGCTCCTAATGGTAATGTTGAAAATCCCATCATCAGAAATGTATTCTTTTGGGTTAAAATACCACCATCTGTTAAAATTCAATTTTGATGGAGGAATAAGGGACAATCCAATGCACTACCTGGAAAGGCTACACAGGATGGCCCCTGCAGCTAGGTAGCAACATGAAAGCTGTGACCCCTGGTATGGGGCCTCCGTGGTGAGACATCAGAGCAGGGAAGAGAAAGGTACTGAAAGAATAGGTGAGCTAGCATCAAAGATAAACAAATGTTACCTATTTCATAACAGCATCTGAAAAGCAGAACATGTAAATCTTAGCCCTCCCCTTAGAGTTGTTTATTGGTTTTTCCCCTGGATGTTACAGTATTTAATCCCAGTTGGAATATTGATTGCTTCCTGGTTATTCATCTTCTGAAGAAGTCTCTCTCTATATATTGGAGTGGGCAGGCCAGGACTAAATCCTAAAGCAATCCTGCCTGAGTTTAAGAAAACTATCTACAAGTTATTGTAACCTTTGACTGGGGAGTTGGAATAATAAAGACAACAGCAGTAAATTCCTTTATAATTTACTTAGGTATCTAAAATGCAATGATTTGTTAATCATTGCTTAGAAATTACCTGATGTTTTTATTACTACTACTAATCTAGTAATAAATAGCACTTACATAGCTCTTTAAGGTTTACAAAATGCTTTACAAATGTTATCCTCCTAAAAACCTTAGGAGGTAAGTGCTTCTATCATCCCCATTTTATTGACGGGGAAACTGAAGTAGACAGATTGTAAATGACTTGCCCAGTCACACAACTAGTTAGTGTCTGAGGTCATATTTGAACTCAGGTTTTCCTGACTCCAAGTCCAGCACCCCATCCATTGTACCACCTAGCTGCCCTAACTGTCAAACCCTAAGTTAGAAAACTGTCTGATACCACGGACTTTTGAATCACCACAGGCACAATTAAAAGACAAGGCTTAATTTTGTCCTAAGGCAGGCTCACTAACTTTCATTGGCTATCCCTAGGTATGTGTCATATTAACTTGCCTTTATCAGGGAGAGGTTTCCTGATCATTGCACTTTAGCAGCAGAAGTCTGGAAACTAATAGCAGAATCTGAATAGCTGATGCTCGGAACATGATAGCAAAAAAAAAAAAAAATCTTATTAACCTCAAGACCAGTGGAGATGCCCAATAGACACAGCATAACCAGTAGAAAGCAGCAGAAAGCAATGTGATAATATTATCATGTGGCAGCAAGAGCCCAATAGTATTGGAGATGTGTGCTGCCATGGACATGAATCTGCCCTGACCACATGTGTAGCCTCCATGGTGGTACCCTGAAAGTATGGGTTGCTAGGTTCTTTAAGTATATCCCCTAGGCACATGTGTTCCCTAGATGTGTGTCCTTTATATGTGGATATTGGTTAGTTGTGTTCTCTGTGTGAATTTCCTTCCCACTAATGATCTGGTAGCCTGTGTAAAGCACTTCTTGTATCCCTGGGGTGTAGAGGGGGCAGGGTATTTTTCACATCACTTTATTTTCTATGTTATTGAGTAAATGTCTTTTGTTTTGAACTAACTTGTCCATTGGCTAGCTAGGAAAAAGTAAATTCACAGAGATTCACAAGCTTTGGTTTTGAGTAGGTGCAGATCAACAGAGTGCTTCAGAATTGAGGTAGTTTTTTCAGAGAGCCCAAAAGTGTGTTCAAGAAAATGGCTGTACAGTAACCCCAAAACATTGAAAAGGATCATTTATTAATGATCCCTCACATTTCTAGGGTAATTAAAAATTCACAAAGCACTTTGCTCATGACAACCCAGTAAGATAAGTGGCCCAAGTATGGTTACCTCTGTTTTATAGAAGGGGAAATTTATGGTTAGTCAAGTAAAAAGACTTTCCTAGGGGCAGCTAGGTGTCACAGGGAATAGAGCACCGATCCTGGAGTCAGCAGGACCTGAGTTCAAATCTGGCCTCAGACACTTAACACTTAACTAGCTGTGTGACCTTGGACAAGTCACTTAACCCCAGATGCCCTGCCTTCCCCCCTCAAAAAAAAATTTGCCTAGGGTGAGAACTGGAACTTGAGCTCGCATCTTCTGACTCAAAGACAATGCTCCTCAAACCACTGAATGAAAAACTTGGCCACAAGTTACCTTTGGGTTTTGTAGCAAGGTAGTGTGGTATAGTGGATAGAGCCCTGGACTTGGACACCAAAAGATCAACATCATATTGCAGACCTTTACTAGGTGTGTGACCACAGACCAGTCACCTAAACTCTCAGCCTCAGTTTCTTTATCTGAAAAAATGGGCACCTACCTCACAAGGTCTTGGATCACATGAAATCATGCATATTAAAAGTATCATGTAAACCTTAAAATGTATACATATATGTAATATAAATATGTAATATAAATGTGAATTAATATTATTAGTAAATTTCTTTTATGAACTTAAATTCCATCAGAATGAAATTAACCCAACCAAGCTCTGTTCTGATGCCTCTTTGTGGCATGGGGGTAATCATGGGTTCTCAAAGACCAGTGGAGCATAAGCACTAGGAGAGTCTACTGTGCCAACCTGGAAAGACTTCAAGTCCAGGCCAGGCAACAGACTGGATGCCAGTTGTCTGAGTACCAGCCTAGCTTCCTAAGGAGAGACTTATCACCAGCATGTTAGTGATGATTCTTTTTGGCTAGAGCAGCTCATGAAAGCTACTATGATCTGTTCTGGTAGAAAGAATACCTATAATGAAGCAACCAGAGTGCCTTGAAATATTGATGTGAGAATTAAATTTATGCTTCAATATAAAATATAGAAGCATCAATGTATTCCTTAGTTGGGATATCTGTTTTTCAAATTTCATAAAAATTCAATTTCACAAAACTTTCTACACCTAGATAAAGTGAGGCACACCATACATCATTAAGTAGCTATATGTGGGCTATTAATCTTATTTGTATATGAAAAGTTGTGCATGGTAATAAACTGCTAATAGCTAAAGAAGGTAGTGTTCTAAACATGGTAGCATAACGCTACTAAGATTTAACATCTCCTCTCATAGTGACTGCCATTTAAATTCCCAACTAGCAAAGGAATTTTTATGGAAGGTTAATGCTTCCTGTAACATTTATCCCGGGTGGTGGAACTTCTCAGATAATTCTGTGGGCTTTATTCCTTCACTGCTATAGAGCTTTATCTACCCTATAATAGCTTTCCAAATATCACATGGCCTCTGCATGGGAAGACAGTAGTGATTTCTCAGTTCTAGTAATGCCATTAATTAAACTCCAAATCTATGTTAAAGTAAGGTTGAGGTTGGGTTATAAACCCGCAAAGCAAGGCCCTGGCAGAATGAATGCAGGCATAGCTGTGGCAGTTTTTAGGACACCTTTCCTGGGATCAGGCTTTCTGGACTATCCCCATGTAAGTTTACAAACAAACACACACCTTATATAGCTCTCCTCCAAGAGCATGATTTGTTAAGGTGAGCTAAGGATAGCGTAGTTCAGTTAATGCTTCCCTTTTAAATTAAACATGTGCCCATAATACTCTTTTCACAATTTTCCTTTACACTGTTGACATTTATCCTGGTGTTTAGACACAAGGTTTTCCTTCACTTCCCTATCCACATTTCTTCCTCCATCCATCAAAGGAACAATGAAATTGATAGTAAAACATCTTAATTATTTACACCACCATGTTTAAAAAAAATTGTTTCAGAAAGATAACTATGACCTCTCATCCTCCAGGCAGGCCTATTCCATTCTGCTCCTTCTACCAATCCATACCCCTCTAGTTGTTTATTATGATTATTATTGCTGTTGTTTTATAATCATATTATTATCATTATTAGGGGGAGGGACTACAATCTATTGTTTCACCCATGTGGGGGATTCCCTCTACTGATGCAGCCTGGCATCTCTTTTGTAATTGATTAATTTAAACTTGTAAAGAGTTGCTTAGGATACTAAGAAGTTAAGTGACTTGCCCACGGACACACAGCTAGTGTATGTCAGGGTAAGACTTAAATCCAGGCCTTCCTTATTCCAAGACTTGCCTTTTTTCTACTATGCCATGCTACATACTGTATGTTATACATTCTATAACAAACATTATTCCCATCATAACCACTCACATTCCTAAAGCTCTTTGCAATTTAAAAAGTGCTTTTCTCCCTATAACTGTGCAAGAAAAGCAGTAGAAGTCTTATTAACCACATTTTTTCAGACAAGGAAGCTATGACTCATAGGGATTCAATAGCTTGTGAAAAGCATGCCTTTTCCAGAAGACCTCTTTTTATGCACTCAGACCCACTTTCCCCCCTCATAGCATTCTAGTCTTCTCAACCTACCACTCATTCAACATTAAGCAAGCACTAATTAAGTCCTTTCTGTTACACATTGGATTCCATTAAAGGTCTTTTTTTAGTCCATATACTAAAAAATTACCATTCTGTATATTCTGTTTACTTTTATCCCATCTATGTGATGTTCTGAATTCCAGATTCTTTCCCTTCCTCCCTCATCATCCACCCTCACTGGGAAGATAAGCAATTCAATATAGGTTGTACACGTGTAGCTATGCAAAACATTTCCATAGTGGATATATTGTGAAAGACTGACTTTATTTCCCTCCATCCTATCCCACCTCTCATTTGTTCTATTCTCTACTTTGATCCTGTCCCTTTTCAAAAGTGGGTGCTATCTATGTAATGTTCTGTCTTCTCTCCCATTTAGATTCAAAATGAAATTAAGGATTGTCTAAAACAAATTGGGTCAATCTTGTGACACTTCGTACAGTGTTCAGGTCCCTAAGGCTCTCCAGGGCCATGTGGATCTATTGCTACTGAATCAGCCTTAGGATGGCTAATTTAATGTTTTCAGTTATATTCAAAATCAATCAATTGCCCAGCACACTGAACCAGTGAATAAATACACTATTGCCTATGCCTATAATACTCTGCTTCCCTTCATCTATTTCTTGGAATCCCCAGCCCCCTAGGTTTATCACTAGTGCCATCTCCTAATCTTTCCAGTTATTGTCACTCTCCTCCCATCCCAGAGATTATTTTGTATGTATTTTATATTTCCTTCTCTATGTACATATCATTTCCTACTAGTGAATTGTAAGGTCCTTGAAGGTAGGGTTCTATTCCTTTTGTGCTTGTAAACCCAGTGCCTAGCCTAGTGGTTAGAATATATTAGGCACTTATTATACATTTGCTAAATTGAATTGAATTGAAACTATCAGACCTATCATGATCCAATTCAATTCAGTTCTACAAATTTAGCCTGGGTATTTGATGATGCTAAGGGCATAAATGCTGAAGCCCCATGATAATGGCATGGCCCTTTTCAGAATTAACATAAATCATTTTAACATCTTTTCTAGGAGGCATGTATTAACAGTCCCATTCCAGAGCTGAAGAAACTGGAAGAATGATTTGCCCCCTGCTAGACAAGTCAGGGTCAGAGCCAGGACCATAACTCAGAGCCCAGAGCTCCACACAGACCAAGGGGACATATGCAAAACCATTTAGACTTAGTATCTGCCAAAACACCCTTTGCATATTCATCCACATATCACCATTTGCAGAATGAAAACTCTTTGAGATCATGGACTTTATCCTCTGAAATGTTCTGTGGTGTTTTAGAATGCTTTATAGGCACCTAATAAATGCTAAATAACTAATGAATGATAATAATAATACCTCTTCCTGTCATCTTTTTGCTGCAAAGTCAGTCAGGAAGGAAGATGGGTGGTAAGGAAACGACACTATTTCTTCAGATATTTGTATTTGAATAAAAGCACAAGGATTATAGAAAATTGCTGGCAACATAAATTGCTCCTTATAAAATTATTTTCTTTCTTCAATTTCTCCCCAGTGTGGAACACTCTTTAACTCAAAATTACCTTGCTTTAGCAAGTCTCTGTCTTTAGCTTAAAATTATTTCAATGTGGTTAGTTGTCTGTATTTAATTTCTTTTGTTATTTCAATGGCAATATAACTTGCATTGATGTTGATTTATGTTAGTGTTAGCACCATAATGGGAGGTCTCTGTGGACCTGCGAGAATGCAATCTTGCCATCATAACCTCGAAACATAATGGCCCTACAGGCATTTAGGATAAAAACACTAACAGAAACTAGGTATGCTCGTGTAATTAAGAGTAGGGATTGTCCACTTTCTAATACCATCTTTTCAGCAGCCAAAGATTCTTCAGAATAGAATAAGGTATCATTTGTGGATTAGCAATGCCCTAATAGTCAAACCTGTGAGATTTATATATCCAAGGTACCTCAAAATCATTATAGCTACTGTATGGTCTCCTTGCACAAACTGGGAGGCTAAAGGAGAGCCTACATCAGAGATGAAGTTAGATCTCATGCTGTTATTTTCATCCAAGATGGCCCAACACTTAAGAGATAGTAACATTCTTTAAGATGCTTTCATGTGCCTGGTTATGACATCATCTTTTCTCATTAGCAATGACACCAAAGCTCAAACATAATCAGACTTCACAAAGCAATTTGAACTTCTTTCTAATATACTTATCTGTAACATTGTACGTTATAGTTATCTGTGTTTGTGTTTCATGCCCTTACTAACTGGGGACCTCCATGAGGGCAGGTACCAGACCTTACCTAAACATTGCATCTCTCCCAGCATAGTTCCCTGCACACTGGAGTAGTTTAGCCAATGATTGTTGAATGAATGGTAGAGTGGTCATTTTTAAAACTGTATTTTATTTTTAGTGCCTTCTCTTTGTCCTTTGGTTGTATTTTTTTTAATTATCAATCATCTATTTTTTTTATCCTTCCCACTTCACCCTCAGAAAAAGAAAAAGGGAAGGAAAAGGAAATCCTTGTAAGAAATATGCATAGTCAAGCAAAAAAAATTTCCATAGATCATATCCAAAATGGTGTGTCTCATTCAGCATATTAGCCCACAACCACTGAGGCAGGAGGTAGGTAGCTTTCATCATCATTAGTTATCTGGAATCATGGTTGATCATTGCATTTATCAGTTTTTACATGTTTCAAAGTTGTTATTTTTTATAATGTTGTTCTAGTAGAAATTATTCTTCTAGTTCTGCTCACCTCACTCTATGTCTAGTGGCTTCTCTTTGAAAAGTCCTTTGGAAAAAAAACAAAAACACATTAGGTATTGCCTCCAATCGTTCCCACAGAAAATAAATGCCTTGACAGGGAAATGTCATCAAAAATGATAATCTCTGTACTCAAAATAAAAAAAAAAACAAACAATGATTAAAAACAATCACCTCTCTGAAAAGTATAAAGGAACTCACTGAAATCAAATATGTAATTGACACTAACAGAAGGTTCTATGCCATCCAATCTCTGGATCTAAGCTATTTCTTCTTTCTTTTTCACTCTGATATTTCCAAATAAGTGCTGCAAAGTGAAAACTAGAAAGCAATTCTCAGGGCTCACATCTCAGGAATGAAATTCTTTTCACTGGAAGACTGCATTCCTGGAATTCCCAACATTTCCAGTCCCTTTTCTCCTCACATTGTAAAAATTAGAATCTGATTGGGATGGGGGAAGGTGAGGATAGGGAAGGAAAGGTTCACAAGATCATTTCTTAGCCATCTCTTTAATAACTGAAATTGGCAAAGACTTCCCAAATTTGGCCTCATGCTCAGCTTTGATTAATTCAAGGATGTCACACTGCCAGGAAGCCTCCTTTGACCCAGTTTCAATCCCATGTTACAGCAAACTGTGCTGGTTAAAGTCAAACTACCAAGAGGTGAATGTGTGAAGAGTAAAACATTCCCAGGTTAATGATTAGAATGGTCAGGAACAGTGTACAGGGCACCACAAATTCCATACAAATGATGAGCTTCATTGTAGCTGGAACCAGCTTCAGTGGAGTATCTTCTCAATTTGCCTCCTTAACGGGCCAAAGCCTTTGGTGGGGGAGGAGGCTTTTCTTTGGTGGGAAGGGGGGGGATGTGCTACAAAGTCAGCTTTTACTGCCACCGCCTTTATGCCAACAATATAAAGCAACTCCCACAACACAGTGAAGATAAGCTCTTTAAAGAAAATATAAAAGCATTAGCTTGGCAATTCATCCGAACCTCATCATGCACCGTAGACATTTTTGAAGTTTAACAAAGAAAAGCACATCATTAAAGAATACTGCTCTATCACCATTCTTATGCAAATCCTTCCAGATAGTTGGGTGGAAAATTCCATCTAACACGCAGCAAGAAATAAATGTTGCAGGGTGGAAATTTCAGCTATACTGAGTGCATCTATCACTTGTATAATCCAAACTACTGTATGTGCCCCGACTACAGAATTAGTATTGATCCATTCACCATGTAAACATCAAGTACTTTCTATTATTACTTGAAATAGCATGCTATCACAATTTCTATTTCCTCCTTCTATCTTAAATAGAAGTAGTGCACATTAGCTCTTTCCTTCATGTACTCTTTTGCACAGCTATCTAACTACAGTGTTCAGGGCTGTGCTGAGTTTCCTGCCGACATCTGCAGTATTAGCATTAAAGCACTTTATTTTCAAGTCATTTCTGATGGAAGGCAATACAATGCTCATTTAGCCAGAAACCTGTTACTGGGACTTCTCTTGGAAATGAGCGTGTGTGTACATGCACACACAAACACATAAAGAATGCTTTGTTTTAAGATTTCTCCAGCTATAACCAGCATGACAAGTGTATACATCCAAAGACTCCCAAACATGACTTAGAGCACTCTGGAGAGGACCACTAAGGGAAAAGACATTTTCCAGGGCTGCAACTGTTATTTTGTTTGGGAATACCTAGCTGGGGAAGTTCATGGGTTGGCTTCATACTCTGTTGCTCAAAATTCCGGATGTATGAAGAAATATTGCTTTGGCAAATAAATTCTGATGTCTGAAATCATAGAAACATGTAAGATGTGGTGAGTCTTCCTCCCCCCTTCTCCACTTTCCTCTATTCCACAGTTCAACAGCATGAGGAAATTTGGAGTAGGTTCCAGACCCCGGAGGGTCAATTTTAGCTAAAATAACTTTTGAGCTACATATCACATAATTCATATACCCTAGCGCATGCAGTATTCCCTGTACACCATATGTATCCTGACCTATTGCATAGTGTTTCTTGTTATTTGTACCATGATAAGAATGGTATGCACTGCATGTTATTTAACTTGATTTCAAGTGCCTTTAGACCCCTACAGCTGTTCCAGTCAGAACACATAAAGTTTCATTTATATCGATGGGAATCCATGCATTACAACCTAACCTTGCCACAGAGACCAGTTTTACAGATTTACTCTGGTGCACTTATCTATAGGTCTGTCCAAACTGTACATCATCAATGCTTTCTGCATGTTCAGACACATAGAACCTACAAGACCTTTCCTGGAAAAACCAAAGTTATGGCTCTATCCACGGAATGGAAAATATCTGGGACTAGCTGAAGGGCTTTCTCCATCTGTTCCAGTGTCCAAAACTCTCAAAATTAGCCTAAAAAATAAAAATTTTCAGACTATTAACAGATAGGGAACATGTTGCTACACTCTCACCTGGAGGAAATTTTAACAACAGATGAGTTTTCTAAAAGTGGAAACTCCAAAAGGAAAATATTTAGCAAAGGGAGTTCATGGGCAGTAATACAGAAATAAGACCATGATGATTTGAGAAATATCACCTCTGGGCTTCTTAACACAAACAGCCAAGCCTCTTGGAGGCACAGATAAAATGACTGATTTCTCAGCAATAGACTTCACTTCACCTTCACATCCAGGAACATTTCAGGTAGTGAAATGAGATCCAATATCTAGACCCTCTTCCTTATGCATCAATGCACTAACATTGATAAATGCACCATAAGATATTCCAATACCCTTACAGCCACTGTGTTCAGACAATAGATGCTTTAGGAGATGTGAAAAAGCAATTCCACCAGATACCAGATAACCAAAAATTATTCTCTGCCACCAATAAATATACATATTGTATTTGCAGGCATGTTAGTGGTGGTCATTGTGGGTGTCCAATGAAAGAACCTTTTATCAGATTCATCTACCTAATTTTTGCTTCTCCTACCAAATCTTTTCTGTTTTATCTGTTAGTGGTTCTTGTAAACAGTGTGTGTTTCACTTGGGCACTGGTGACTGTGGGACATGGGGCTGGTTATATGGGCCATGAGTTAAAAGATCTGCTAAAAGCAAATTTGCTTCAAACTGACTTAGACACTCATATACACCTTTTGGGGGGGGGGGTCTTTTGCTTCCTTCCCCCTCAGGTCCCCATCTCTTGTTGGAAGCCTGTTTAACCTGTCAGACGACTGTCAAAATTGTAGCAGAGATATCCTGGGGCAAGGTTTCTCTGGAAGGAGCTGAGATTACTTCCCTCCTCTTTGTTCTCCTCATCCAGGCTGTGGAACAGCTTTAGACTTCTGGTTTTTTATCTCCTCACAGGCACCATCTAGGGGCAAAGAGCAGACACAGCTTCTGACTGACTCACAATAGCAAAGCTAACACCTCATGCCCAGTCACACGATTCTGGACAATTTCCTTGCATGTTCTGTTCAAAAGTCTGAAGGCATGTTCTCTAATAGAAATAGACTTGGGAAATCCATGTCCATGCAGTCCTTTAAAAGAAAAAAAAAAGCTTTAAACAGCACTGTGGGTAAATATTACTCCTAGTAGAATCACAGAATGTCAGAAATGGGAGGAATCTTGTAACAAAGAACTTGAAACGTCAGAGCTAGAAGAAACCTTAGAGACCATCTTGTTTCCTTCTTTCATTTTTTTCAGATAAAAAATCTGAGGCACAGAGTTGAACTGATTACTCTCAGTCACATAGTCATTTAGTAAGTATCAGAGTCATGACCTAAAGCCAGAGCTTCTCCAAATGTGTGGGATGGATACCGTCCAGTGTCCTTTCTTATATTCTAGCACATGGGTGTGTGCACCAAGATACACATACATGAAGAATTCTTCATTGTAAGACAGTAAAGCTCCTAGCACTTCAAAACTTATTCTGGTATTGATACCTACCACCCTGTCTTAATTTTGAATAGTTCTTGAGATTCTCAACTTCAATTCATCTATACATATTAATTACTTAGACATACAAGGAGAGAGATAGACAAAGACAGAGAGAGAGAGGACAAACCTATAATTCCATTATTAAAGGGAACTCCCAACAAGAAAACCCCTTCTATTAGTGCAAATTAGCACCTACTTTACCATTTTTATTCGTAAACAGTTGCCTAGGGTACTGAGAGGTTAAATGATTTGTCCTAGTCTTACAGCCAGACTGTGTCAAAGATAGGACACCAACCTTGACTCCTACTAGGCTATCTCTTTACCTACTATGCACGATGTCCCACCTCTCATGTTCTCTCTCTCTCTCTCTCTCTCTCTCTCTCTCTCTCTCTCTCTCCCTCCATATAGATAGATAGATAGATATAGATATACATAGATATGTAGATATATACATATATACACATGCATATATGTATATTGTGTACATATATGTATATATACATATAATCTCTTTATATACAATTTATGTATATACAACTATATATATTTATCTCTCCATATGTGTATTGTTTAAATATATGCACATATAGGGGCAGCTAAGTGGTGCAGTGAATAGAGCACCAACCCTGGAGTCAGGAGGACCTGAGTTCAAATGTGGCCTCAGATACTTGACAATTACTAGCCATGTGACCTTGCGCAAGTCACTTAACCCTAATTGCCCTGCCTTACCCCCTCTAAAAAGCGATATATATGGACAGATATATAAATATATATTTGTGTTTTTGTATGTGCAGATGTGTATGCGTGTGTATATGTAACACCTAGTTAACATAGTGCGTAGAGAACAGGACCTGGCATCAGAAAGATAAGTCACATGACCTCTCTCAGCCCTAGTTTCTTTATCTGGATGAATAACACCTCCCTTCAAGGTGAGATAAAATAATATTTATGAAGTACTTTGTAAACCTTAAAGTGCTACATAAATGCTAGGTATTATTACTATAGATCTATGCAAATAATATGTATTATGTGTGTAAATTGGTTATATATAATATAGTGTGTAAAAGTTTGTGTATGTAAAACTTTGGCATATATAGAAAGACACATTTTATGTTCATGTAGCTGTTTGGCAAAGTCAATACCAGTCATTTAAGAATCTCAAGAAATACATTAAATTTAAATGAGAATGTTGTTGGGTTGAAATATTAAAACAACATACTCTTGAATTACCTGAATAGAACAGTCAATAAAGATCCCTGGGATAGATTATCCAAAGCCACCACATGGTATTCTGGGACAAATAAAATTGGAGGAGAAGATCTGCTTCAGGTCCTTACCTTATCTCTCTGTGCTTCATGGCCCCCATCTAAAAAATGAAGGGAGTTGATTAGATGGTGTCTAAGGTGTTTTCCAGCTTTGACATTTCACATTGTATGTTACAAGGTTCCTTCCATTTCTGACATTCTGTGACACTGATAATAGTACTATTACCCATAGAGCTGGTGGTGGTTTTTTATTTATTTTTTTAAAGTACTAGCTGGATATGAATTTCCCAAGCCTATTTTTGTTTGAGACAAAAAGACCTTCAGATGTTTGAATAGAACATCCAGGAAAATTGTCCAGAATTGTGTGTCTGGGCATAAGGTGTTAGCCCTGTCAATGTTAATCAGTCAGAAATTGTGTCTGCTCTTTGCCTCTAGATGGTGCCTGTGAGGAGATAAAAATATCAGGTCTAAAGCCGTGTGTGTCACCAGGATGAGCAGAACAAAGAACAGGGGAAGTGATCCTAGCTTCTTCCAAAGAAACCTTGCCCCCAGGATATTTCTGCTACACTTCTGACATGTGTCTAACAGGTTAAACCACTTCCAAAAAGATTTAGAGGCCCAAGGAAAAAGAAAGTGGGGGATCACAGTCTGAGCCCCATTATTTTTTTTTGAAGATGAAAGTGTGTGTGCGTGTGTGTGTGTGTGTGCATTTTTGAAGCAAAGTTGCTTTCAACTGATATCCCAACCCATGGTCCAAACAACTAATCTAAAGCTCTTCAACCACCAGAACCCAACAGACATATATACACAAAGTCTGTAAGAACCTCTTGCCTCCAGATAAGAAGGAATGACCTTGATTGAAGAGATGGGAAATAGGAGGGGTGGGGAAGGTCTGATACATGGTCCTAACACCGAGAAGGAGCTTGATTTCTACCACACCACATGTGTGCTTTTCTCGTCCATTGCAAGGAAAGAGAGAGAGCGCTCCTTCCACATAATCCAAGCCCCAGCCTGAGCACAGACACAAGCTGTTTTACTAGTTGTTAGGTGGAGCTTCTGCCCAGCCCCCAACTCCCTGCTGTGAGATTCACAAGTCTCAGCCCTCTCTGCTGCTCCTGCTATGAGCGAGTGTGTCCTGCTAAGCCCCCTGTGGCTACAGGGACCAAAAGGGCATCACCCCAAGGTTGCTCCTGCCACATCAGCTGGCAGACAGAGTCGGCCCCACGCCCTCACTCACCTAGCTGACTCTCCCTCTCCCCCGCCCAGCCACAGCCACAGCTTAGAGATGGAAGTGCTTGCTTGTACACCCTGCTGGGTTTGATCGGGGCCAACTTTACATGACACCAACAAGCAGCTTTTTCTGAGTCACTGGATAGGCTGTCCCTGGGAGCCTCCTAAAGGCAGGGTCCAGCAAGGTTTAGTTAAGCATACTGTTCACTCACCCACAGCTGAACAGGTTCCAAAAGGGAAACCCAGCTGGGAGGCAGCAACCAGTGAGCTAAGCTTGCCCATTTAGGACTGGAGTGGCATCTCCCCAGGGTGAGACCTCTGGGAAAGAACATCTCAGTAGTGACCAGACTGGCCACTTTTGCTGATTCTCTTGGCCCTTCCAAAAACTGACAACACGAAGGTTCTGCAGCACCAAAGCAAAGCCCAGCTGTTACAAGGAAAAGACCACAGAGAAGTGTGCGAGGGATGAAAGAACAAGGAAGGGAGAGAAGGAGAATGGAGAGAGAAAAGGAGATAAGGAGGGTGGAAGGGAGAAAGAAGTCCGTCAGTTAGGGGGAAGTAAAAAAGGAGGGAGGGAAGAAAGAGGGAGAAAAGTAAGTGAGGAGGGAGGAGAAGAGAAGAAAGAGATGTCTTAAGCCAAGGAGAGGACAGGGAAAGTATCAGTAACACGCATTAGACCATCCCTTGAGCATAGCAAACAGTGTGCAGGAGCCACCTGGTGGCAGATGGAGGTCATGTCGGGCTAGGGGGAGGGGCTGCTCAGGCATATGGCTCTTAGAGAAGAGAGTTCCTCCCCACTGCACACTGGCCACACAGCCTTCTACATTCCTGGAGGCCCAGTCTGAGCACCAGTGCAAGGTGGAGCCTCTGGCCAGCCCCCAGCTCCCAGCAGGCAGATAACACCTAGCCCAGACCTCGCTAAGAGGCAGTGTGTCTGGCTAAGCCTCCTGATGCTACAGGGACCCAAAAGGCACCCTTCCAAGCTTGCTCCTATCCTGTTGGCTGGCAGACAGAGGCAGCCCCCAACTGGCTGACTCCTCCCAACCCACCCTTGAACCTCAGCCACAGCCCAGGAATCCCAGTCCTCGCTGTAAAACACCTCCCAGTCCTGCTGGGTATGATCCAGACCAGCTTTGCCTGACACTGAGAAGCTCCCCCTGAGCCTCCAGACATTAATTCCCTGAGAGCCTCCTAAAGGCAGAACTCTGGAGGCTTGGTTAAAGTGTAAGGCTGGCTCTGGGTTGAGGGTGTTTACAATGGAAACAAAGCCGAGATGGCAGGCAGGGCCCTGGCCACTTGGAGCTGGAGTGGCATTTCCCCAGGCTGCAATCCCTCCCCACAGTAAGAAGCATCCATCCCACTGGCAACCAAGCCCAGTAGCCCCAGCTACTAAATCTCTAATGAAAGGATTCAGTTAAAGTGCTTTGCAAACCTTAAAGCCCAATATAAATGTTAATAATCACTGCTATGGCTCTCTCAGAAGAAAGGATGATACAGAGTCAGGTACTGAAGAAAATGGGAACCAGATAAGTAGAAGACTGGATGGAAAACAAGAAAGACACTAATCTGGCAACTCCCTCCATGATTTTCCCAGCTCTAACTCACATAGTAATCTCTTTTAAAACCCTTTAGCACAGTTACTGTGTACAGTTTCCTGTCTTGTATTATATCTCCCTATTAGATTGGGATTTCTTGAAGGCTAATTTTATATCTATCTAGCACCTAATGCTGGGTTCTATATACAGGAAGTCCTTAGTGAATGTTGAATGAAGAACAAATTCAGGAAAAAAATCTAGAACTTGGATCAGTGTGGTACAATGCATAGAGAACAGGACTTAAGTCATTCTCTGATGCTGTCTCCACATCTATTAAGTGTGTCTAGTAATTCTTAGACTAGCTACCTCACAGAGCTGTGGTACAAATGAGTTACAATTGCCAATATTTTTCTGAATCCTTCTCTCTCTGATTATTCGAGAGGGTCTGTCTCAGTGCTGACTTGGACAGGGAAGACACATAGTATGGCAGAAATAAAACACACTACGTGGAAAATTGGGAGACCATGGTTTTTAGTCCTGGCTAAATCATGGGCATTACATGTCCCTGTAACTTAGAGCAAATCTTTCTCCCTCTTAGAGTCTCAGTTTGCTCACCTATTAAATAAAGGGTTTGGAGTAAATGAACTCTAAGATCCCTTCCAGATTTCATATTCGTTAAGAATCTTTCTGCCTATATCCTTCTCACATATGGTACTCGTATTATTCTAACTCAAAATTGATTCATCTTTTAAAAATATTTGTGTGCAATTTCCTTGAGGATATCCTTGAGAAACTGAATGATTAGCGGAAGCCACGGCTACTTTGGAATCACTAGTGGAAGGCTGAATACCAAAATAAATCTGTTACACCATGAGGCTTAGGAATATAATGATAAGCTTTGTACAAGTCCCATTTTGTCAAAAAAAAAAAAAAAGAGTCTTGCTGGGTTTAGAGGAGTTGCCTCTACAAGGATATGTACAGGGAATGGCAAGACCAGACTCCACAGTCCAGAAATGTAATTTGAGTAGAATAGTCAATTATGATGGCTGAAGAGGGTTTTTTTTGATTGGTCACTGCCTCCATGTGAATGAAAGGTAAAAGAACCCAACCCAAAATCTGAATGTGACTATGGTGCAAAGCATAACACCTGATGTCCCTTTCAATTACCAAAAGACTCCTTACACATCTGTTTGAGGGCATATAGTGTCCACTCTGTGCAGGTCATATGAGGTGCTAAATAAATACTTGTTAAATAATAAGTGGGAGCGGAGCCAAGATGGTGGAGTAGAAACAGCTCATTCAAGCCACTCTGCCCCCAGATTCCCCCCAAACTATGTAAAAGGGGACTCTGAACAACTTCTGGAGCCCCAGCACCCACAGAACAACACAGAGAAGCTAACCTCCCGCTGAGGACAGCCCAGCAGCCCTGCAGGAAGGACCAGCACAGCGGTCTGAGAGCCGGCAGCACAGCGCGCAGAGCGCAGGGAGCCAAGCCGAGCGGAGACTAGGTCCCCGTGAGCTGAGGTTTTAGCCCCAGGCAGGGCCAGCAGCCGGCTGGAGGAACCCCAGAACACCAGTAGCTGTGGTGACTCCAGAATTATCAACATAGACATGCCTAGGACAAAGTAAGAGGTTAGTGTCCTATGGACTTTGGGACCAGTATTTGGGGAATGTGTCGGCTCCCTCCCCTGGGGGCTAGAAGCCACTGAGGAGACACGCCATTTTGTAGTTTTCAGAGGCAGCTCCAGCTCCTGGCCTGAGAAGTGTAGGGAGATCCAGCAATCAGTCTTGGAGGGTAATCGCTCTTGCTTTAACCTCCCTGGATCTGGATTGTGATCTAGGGTGGAAGTCATGGGTGGGTTTGCAGCTTGCCAGAAACGGAAGTTGCCCCCCACACGTTCGGGATGAAAATTCCTCTATCTGGCCTTAAAGCCATAGTGTGGCAACAAGCCCAAAAGTCAAGCAATTAAGTGACAACATGCCAAGGCAAAGGAAACAGAAAAATGCAACCCTAGACTCCTATTTTGGGGGCATAGAGCAGGAAAAGGACTGTGAGGTCAGAAGTCCTGCTCCAAAAGTCCCAGGGGAAAACATGAGCGGGTTGCAGGCCATAGAGGACCTTAAGAAGGACTTTAAAAATCAAATAAGAGAAGTGGAGGAAAAATTGGAAAGAGAAATGAGAAGGATCCAGGAAAAGTATGAAATGAGGGTCAACAGCCTGACTGAGGAAAACAATACCTTAAAAAATAGACTAACTCAAATGGCAAAGGAGGCCCAAAAGGGCAATGAGGAGAAGAATGCCTTAAAAAGGCGAATTTGCCAGATGGAAAAAGAATCTCAAAAGTTCACTGAGGAGATTCATTCCTTTAGAGTTAGACTGGAGCAAATGGAAGCTAATGACTTCATGAGAAATCAAGATGCTGTTAAGCAGATCCAAACAAATGAAAGATTAGAAGGCAATGTGGAATATCTCATGGGGAAAACCACTGACCTGGAAAATAGATCCAGGAGAGACAATTTAAAAATTATTGGACTACCTGAAAGCCATGATCAAAGAAAGAACCTAGAAATCACCCTTCAAGAAATTCTCAAGGAAAACTGCCCTGATGTTTTAGATCCAGAGGGCAAAATAGAGGTTGAAAGAATCCACCCATCACCTCCTGAAAAAGATCCCAAAAAGAAAACTCCCAGGAATATCATAGCCAGGTTCCAGAATCCCCAGATCAAGGAGAAAATACTCCAAGCAGCCAGGAAGAAACAATTTCAATATTGTGGAAACACAATCAGAATAGCACAGGACCTGGCAGCTTCTACACAGAGGGACTGAAGGGCATGGAATATGATATTCCAGACGGCAAAAGAACTGGGAATGAACCCAAGGGTCACCTACCCAGCAAAACTGAGTAGTTTGTTTCAGGGGAAAATATGGTCATTCAGTGGAATAGAGGACTTTCAAACACTCTTGAGGAAAAAACCAGAATTGAATAGAAATTTTGACATCCAGACACAAGAAGGAAGAGATGCCTGAGAAGGTAATCAGGGAAAAGAAATCAAAAGGAACTTATCAAAGTTGAACTATTTACATACCTATATGGAAAAGCAATAACAGTGACTGATGATATATTTCTCACTATGAAAATAATGGAAGAAGGGTGTGTGGTCATATGAATACATATGTGAATGTGTGTGTGTATATGCTTACAGTTATATATGGATAGAGAGCATAGGTTGAATCTGTTGGGAAGGGAGAATACTCAAGGGATGAAATTATGAGGTGAGAGAGGAAAGTGGCGAGAGGAGATGGGGAGAGACAGGGTAGGGTAAACTATCTCATGTAGAAGAAGCAAGGGGAAGTGGTTGCAAGGGAGGGGGAGATTAGGAAGGCAAAAAAGGCAAAACCACATTCTCATTGAATTTGGTTCAGGGAGAGAATGACATACATACTAAATGGGATAGCTCAACCTGCAGCAGGATAGGGGGAAGGGGGATGAGAGGAGGGATGATGGATGGGAGGGCATCCTTGGGGGGAGGGGAGGTTGGAAGTACCCACTATAGAAGAGGGACAGGATCATGTAGGGAATGGACCAGGTGGGGGGTGGGATGAGTGGGAGGGAATTATAAGCAGCCTTGTACAATATATCTACCATGATAATGTTTTGTATAGCTAGACATGTACAACATATACTGAATTACTTATCTCCCAAGAAGGAATGGGTGACAAGGGAGGAAGGAAATGGATCTGAAATTCGAGGTTGTAACATTAAATGTTTCAAATATATATAAATACTATTATTAATACTCTTGCTTATAATTGGGAGATAAGATGTGCAGGCATTGGGACACAAAGATTCACCTTCCTCTAATGGAAAAGTCGAAGGGGGTATGGGAGAAGGTATGGGAGAGAGCAGATTGGAGGAAGCGATATCTTGTGGGACTGCTATTCTGGGAGGTTGGGTAGGGGAATAATGGGGGGGAAATGATTGTAACTCAAAATCTGGCAGAAACGAATGATGTAAAACAGAAGTTAATAAAGCATTTGTTTAACAAATAAATAAATAATAAGTGGTTGGAGTTGAAAGGGACCTTAAGCATCATCTAGTCCCAACAGAAGAGAAAAGTGTGACCCAGAGAGAGGAAGCAAACTGCAGACACAAAAAGAGAGGAAGATATTGGTGAGCTCAAATCTAGATTTCTTGATAATAGTTTCTTTAAGGTATGTGGCTGCACATATCCTTCTCCCTCCACCTCTGACTTCACACAGTAGCCAGGCACTCCATTTCCCTGAAGTGGGTCTCATCCTTTCCAGGATCAGAGCTCCTTTGGTCTCTAACACAAAGACGAAAAGTGGATGGTTTGCAGCTGCAAGCTGACTCACTGTATTTTATTACTGACAGACTTTGTAAGAGGAAAGGGAGTAGTTGACATCACAAATTCCAGTCCACCTCCACCACCAACCCTACTCATTCTACCAATTATCAATTCATTCAGGTTTAACAAACTCTTTTCTAAAATGCAAATACCCCTGGAGAGAAGGAAGGCTCATTGACACCTCAGTGTAAATTACTTTAGTCTGCTAATCTCCAGACACCTAGTCAGTGCTATTTTAACACCGTGAGCCAAGTGTGATCCAAGAGAGGAAATTTTGAAAAGAGGGCTGCTGGTTTGGGAAAAGAGCACTAGAGACTTGGTATAGCCAAAGGGGATCATGAGAGCCCTAAGTGTCTTAGAATGGAGGAAGAGCAGGCAGGAAATGGAAGATGGGTTCAGAAAAGGAAACGAAACAGAAAAAGCTACAAAGAAAAACTTTGCCTATTTTGCTTTGTTGGTTGGACAATTCTCACTATATTCCTATGATTCCTAAAGTGCGGGCATCTGTCCTCTATGGGATAAAAAGCTATTACAAAGGTTTCCCCAGTGCTGATCTTTATTGCTACTATCTATTGATCTCCAGTTCCCACTCCCTGATTTCTTTAGGGTTCTGTATAACAGATCACAGTCTTTTTCTCTGACCCAACGCCTGCCCTCTTACTTGGGTACCTCAATATACACACTAATATTCCCTCAAAAAACCATGACTTCCCAGTTTTATAATCTCCTCCTCTTCAATTCCCATGACCCAGAGCTTCTCTCCATTTTGGCCACCCACAGGGACTATCATCTATAACTTACATCACATAATCCCACTCGTAAATGCCGGCTCCATGACTTGGAACTCCAAGGTTCCTCTCTGATCATAATTTGATGTTCCACTTCATCACTTATTCCTCCCAAACCCATACTTTGTCTTCACCTCAATTCTATTTCTTCCATTTTCACCCAGTCTATGACTCCTTCTCTGGCCTTACGTGTTATCCTTAACAGTCTGGACCTTATAGTTAGCCAGTTCCCTTGGCACCACCCTCCTATGTGTATTTATGTCTTCAACCCTGAATCACCCCAATCATCTGCCTTTTCTGTTCATACTTCCAAACAGTAGAACCCTGCTGGAAGAATTCCATTCAATCCAACAATTTATTAAGCATCTAATAAGTGCTAGGGGTATAAAGACAAAAATTAGCACACCATGCAGACAGGATCCACTAAAATACGTATTATCTAATCTCTTCTGTGCCCTGAATGCAACACAAAATTGTACTCTTCCTTGCTTGCCTCCATATCCTACTTCATTAATTTGATATTCAAAACCTTTTCTTCTCTTGATCCCCAATGATTCTTCCAGTCTACTTTCTGTTAGAGACAGTTGCTCCAACTTTACTGAAAATAAAGGCAATTCATGCTAAGTTTCCTCATGTCCCCTGCTCTACTACCTCAAACTCCCTCTGCATGTTCATCTTTTATGCCCTCCTTTACTCTCATCATGACAAATACAAATGCACATAAAAAGAAAGACAGTCCCTGCCCTCAAAGATCCCATATTGTGAAGAGAGAATTGTGGGGTTTGAAACAAGGGAGCACGGTGGGGAATCTACAGCCTCAAGGTCACATGTGTCCCTCTAGGTCCTCAAGTGCAGCCCTTTGACTGAACCAAATCCCCTTGGTTCAGTTATTCCTTTAATAAAAAGACTTATTCTATGGAGTTTGGTTCAGTTAAAGGGCTGCACTTGAGGGCCTAAAGGGCCACATGAGGGCCTGAGGTCTTGGGTTCCCCACCCCTGCTAGACCCTTAAATATTCTATAGGTATTTGTAAAATACTCAGACTGCAACAGCCTTTTTCACTATATTACTGACCCACCTCGTTTTCTGCTCATACATTTCCTGGACATCTTTCACATCACTACTCTTATCGAAGTCAATATTAGTAATATACTATGGACTATTTATACCCATCATATTTCTTCCCACTGACCTTTACTCAGACATAATTTTGCTTCTTTTGAGGTTAATGTTCCATTATTTGCATTATTAGCAATACCAGCATAAAATTAATATTAAAACAATGGGGATTTCTGTCAGAAAACAACTTGAGATTATTCAAAGTGCTGCACAATTTCTAAATAAATTCACCCTCATTGTTCACCTCTTTATAGTGATTAGCAGAATTCCTGGAACATAACAGGAGCTTAATAAATGCTTGTTGACTTGACTTACATATCCAAAATATACATACTGATAGATTAACTCTATGGGCTTTCCAACCAATTCGATATCACAGTATAAGCAACTGTAATATTCATCCATCTGGTTTTTCCTGAGTGTATTATTTTGCTTATTGCTTTTGAGGAGCCATGGAACTCATTAAGGAGGTCCTGCAATACTATGGGACTTGGTATAACATATCTTCCACAAACAAAAATCTCTGTAAGATCTCACCATCATCATCTCACCACCACCCTCTTGCATTTGGGCTCTTTGAAGATCCTCTATTAGTCCATTGGACTAATATACATGTCTTATCTTATGTTCACTTGGTATTGATGTACAGAGAAGCATGAAACAAAGTTATCTCTGAGGCTGCATCCATCCAGAATTCTTACATCATCTTAAATGCTTGGGACACATTTGTTTTGTACGCAGAACCTATGTTTGTTCTGAAATATGGTTTAAAATTAAGAAATAAAAAAGGTCAAGTGTATGTGGATTACTCAGAAAGCTTATGCTTACATGTAATGAATATTTTCTTCATAGAGAGAGACAGAAAGAACTGGAAATAATGAACACTGAACATTATCACACAAAAGATGTCATTGATTATATATTAACTGACATAAAATGATTTGTTGCTGACTTGGGAATCATTTATGGATCATTTATTTGTATAAGACCACAGACTATTTGGAGCAAAAGTCAAAAATCAACACTAAATTCGAAGAAAGGATGAAGATAAGAACTGCATGAAATTAGAACTTATCCAATTCAAACTCTTTTAATGTGATTTTTCTTAATTAACAAAAATGTATTTTCTCCCCCTCTGCCCCCATTGGGAAAGAAAAAGAAAAACAGGACCCTTATAACAAATATCAAACTACATAAATTTCTACATTGGCCATGGCCCCAAACTGTATGTGTCTTTTTACATACTGAATCTATTACCTCTCTGTAGGAGGCAGGTACTATATTTCATCAGTTGTCCCTCAGTATTGTTATTGATCATTGTGTTGATCAGTGTTTGCAAAGTTGTTTGTCTTTATGATGTTATTGCTGTTGTATAAATGGTTGCCCTGGTTCTACTTACTTTACTCTGCATTAGTTCATAACAAGTTTCCCATGGTTTCTTTGAAATTGCCCATTTTTTTCATTTCTTATGGCACAACAGTATTCCATTGCATTTATGTACCATATTTTTACAACCATTCCCCAATTTTTTTTCAGTTATTTGCTACTACAAAAAAATCCACCAGAAATATTTTGTACATTTGGGTCTTCTTTCTTTGATATTTTTGGGATATAGGCCAATTAGTAATATAGCTGGGCCAAAAGGAATGCACATTTTAGTAACTTTCTGCAACCCAAACTATTTAAACAAGCTATTGATTCTGAAAAATCAGAAACAGATAAAGGCAAACATATTGATTTTGAGGAAACTAGGTGGCACAGTGGATAGACCACCAGACCTAGAGTGAAGAAGACTGAGTTCAAATCTGGCCTTAGGCACTTGCTAGCTGTGTGACCCTGGGTAAGTCATTTAACATCTGTTTGGTTTAGTTTCCTCATCTATAAAATGGGGATAATAATAGCACCTACATTCCAGGTTTGTTGTGAAGATCAAATGAGCTAATACTTATGAAGCACTTAAAACAGTGCCTAGCACACAGTAAGGGCTATGTAAATACTAATTATTATTTTTATCTTCCTTTCTTAGGGAAGTTTAGTTGATGTAAAACAGTTACTACTAAACTGTGAGGCTAAAAGAACATACAAACCACTTCAGTAAATATTTAATTTCCTTGCTAAGAAGTCAGCTGCTCTGGCTATGACTATAGATATGAATGTCATGGACAATATTGCTTTAGATTACAACCTTATTTGCAAAATATGACATTAAGACTGTAATACAAAGCATGAGCAACATCACCTTCCAAAATAGTGAAAAAAGAATATCATCACCATAGCAAATAGCAAAGGAGGAGAAAAATGAATCTGCAGAAGAATCATCATGAGGTGCACCTAAGCAAGGTCATCCCACCAACATTTTAAGACAACATTGTAAGGAGAACAATAACCAAAAGGAAAAAGGAATGCATTTGTCAGCTTTTCGATGATGATCTGTTCACATAATTTATGGCAATAGAACCACCACTTTTAGATTTTCCAAGTGAATACCTCATGTGCTATATGAGCAAACAGAAAAAGCCGTCAAGGAAATGAAGTTACAAAAAGGTCCAATGAAATACAAAGAGAAAAATTCATACTATAGTGACACAGTTTTGAAGGTAAGTAGGGATAGATTTTCAAGCTAGCTCAAAGAGGAGTAGATACCAGAAGAATGGGGAAAATTGCAGATATTATTATCAGGAAAAACATATCAGCAACCAACCTTTATTACTTTCTCAACTGTATAAAATATTAGAAATACTATGAAATATTTATAAGGGAATATAGGGACACAAGGTCATCAGTATTCAAAATTTTTAGAAAAGAATAGGCATATTTACAGAAATAATTTTATACAGAAGACCTTACCTTCACTGTCAATTAACTGAGAAGTGAAGAAAACATTATATATCAATGTTGCTTGTTGATTACCAAAAAGAAATCAATTCGGCTTAGTAGAGCAAAATGCATCCTTAAAGTCTCTTCAACAACACCATGCATCCCACGAAAATGCTAAGATCATATATGTTTTCTTGACATAGCTAACCCATAGTGATCACTTAATTGAATGATCCTCTTATTATTCATAATTAAGATCAAGAACCAGAAAATATATGTAACCAGTAGTATTCACCATAGTGATGGCGAAGATCCTTAAGATTCAAATAAAGTATTTCTTTATAAATCTACAAATGCTCCATTTTGCAAATAGCATTAGCTCATTACTTCAAACCCTAGAATAATTAAGGGTTCCTCAATGATCTCCATATTCATTCAAAAGTATCAATCCATAGAGGAAAAAGAAGTAGGTAAAGAATAACCTATTGTCCAAATTTGAGAATACATTTTTATTGAAAGCCCAGAGAGTTAGTTTTATCAGTACCTACGTTTTCCACAAGCTTTACAGATACATACATAAATACGTATACCTATAGATATATGCATGCAAGCATGTGTGTATTTTATACATATGTGTGTATATATGTACATATGTGTATATTGATTAGGAATAAAATTGAATCAGTGAAAAATAAGCAAGATTGTGTTTGGAAATTGCTTAGTACTTTTTTTTTTCCAAACATCTGCACTTTTATTTGAACTGATTTAAAGTCAGTATTACAGGTAAAGTTCCCCTCCCCCAAGTACTCCTGAGTTGATACTGTAAAAAGACTTCATTCAAATCTATGTTGGAGGCAGGGAAGGAAATTAGGGGGTTAATATGACTGTGACAATTCAAAAGAGGAACAAGTATTGAGGCAGAAGATACAAAAAGTTTTGGGGTTTTGGTTTCGGTTTTGGTTTCGTTTTTTGTAAGCAATATTAGCAGCCTTCTCTCCTCCTCCCTTGTCTGATTATGTTAAGTAGCCCCTTTGGGTAGAGTGGGACATCCTTGATAGAGGCAAGTAATTCCCTGTAACAATGCATTATACAGTATTTGGAATGACTTTTTTTTTTTTAAGTACAATTAGAGATCTGAAGACAGTGTAGAATTTTAAGGCTGTTTGGCTCCGACATACTTCGACTGGTCGTCATCTTTACAATTCCAGTTTTTAAATCTTGAGTCAAGAGCCAAGAAAAAGAAACATAAAGCCGTGGCGATCACATTTCTTTGGGGGCAGGGACAATTATCATGTCGCACCCTTTGAAAAAAAAAACTCACTAACAATACATTCAGAAGTATTTTGTGGTGGACAATGGAGGACTCAGATTCATTATACTCCTGCTTGCTGATCCACATCTCCTGAAAGGTGAAGAGAGAGGCTGGGATGGAGCCTCCAATCCAGACAGAGGACTAACACTCAGTTGGAGCAATGATCTCTATTTTCATTGTGCTGGGGGCTAGGGCTACAATCTCCTTCTGCCCCCATCAGCAATGCCTGAGTACATAGTAGTTAACCACCAGACAATGCTGTATTGGTATATAAATCCGTACATATTTGTCAATATCATACATCATGGTTGAGGTGAAGGTAGTTTTGTGGATTCCACTTGATTCTATACCTAAGGAAAATGGTTGGAGGAGAGCTTCTGGGCACCTGAGCCTCTCATTGCAAATGGTGGTAACCTGACCATTAGGGAGCTCATAGATCTTTTCCTGAGAACAGCTAGACACAGCACTGGCCATCTGCTGGTTTAAGTCTCAGGCTACATTCACAGCTTCTCCTTGACATCAGGCATGATTTCTCTCTCAGCTGGGGTTATAAAATTATATCCTCTTTCAGTCAGAATCACCATGAGGTAGTCTGTCAGATCACACCCAGCCAGATGTGGATGGAGGCTGGCATGAGGAAGGGCACAGTATGGGTCACAGCATCACCAGAGTCCATCACAATACCATTGGTACTAACAGAGGCATACAGGAACAGCACAGCCTCAATGGCAATGTACATGGCTGGGGTGTTGAAAGTCTCAACATAATTTGTGTCATCTTTCTCTGTTGGTTTTAGGGTTCGGGTTGCTTTTGTGAGTAGCAGGGTGCTCTTTAGGGGCCACAGAGAGCTAAATGTAGAAAGCATGGTGCCAGATCTTCTCATGTCATCCCAAGGGGTGACAATACCATCTCCAGTATCTCAGGGTCAGACTACCTCTCCTACTCAGGGACTCATCTTCCCTTACTTGTCTTTCTGGCTCATACCTATCACCACACCCTAATGTCTGAGAAATTCAACAATGAAAAGAAAGTAGCCCAAGGTCATGGGGTCCTGCAAAGCCTTCACTTTGCACATTTCCGAGCCATTGTCAACAACAAAGGCAGCAACATCATAATCCATGATGAACTTGAAAATTGCAAGTTTAAACCTTTAAGAAAGAGAAGAAATGGGGCAGCTAGGTGGCGCAGTGAGTAGAGTGTTGGCTCTGGAGTCAGAAGGACCTGAGTTCGGATCCCGACCTCAGACACTTAACGCACACACAAATAAAAAAACCTAGCCGTGTGACTTTGGGCAAGCTAATTAATCCCAATTGCCCTCCAAAAAAATGCAAAAAAAAAGAAAGAAAGAGAAGAAATGGTGTTGCCCCTGGAGTCAGAGGGGAGGTGAGTACATGCTCTGTGCTAGAACTCAAAGCTACTGCTCAATACTGTCTCTGAAACACACACACACACACACACACACACACACACACACACACACACATACCACTTGAAACATAAATATTCTACTAATGAGAAGCAATATAGAGACCTGGCCTTGGAGTCAGAAAAACCTGGCATTCAAATCCTGCCTCTAAGACATATTGGCTGTGAGACCCAGAGCACGTTATTTAACCTTTCAGTGCCCCCAAGGAGACGCTCTAAGAACTATAAATCACAATGAAGGTGCTAAGCCGTAGGTCTGTATTGGCATTGGGAGGTCATTCCCCATACCAAAGAAATCCCACGTTTAGTTCATAGCTTAGTGACCCTCTAAGGATATAAATTACAGACTGCCTCAAAGATTCCAAATCCTGGGCTATGCAAAAGGCAATAAAGAGAGGCATGGTGGGTATAAGTGATATGATTGCAGGAAGGAACAATAACAACTCACATGCAAAGAGTGGCATCAGACATCATCTAAAAAGTGCATGATTAGAAAGGTCAATGCAGTAAGACCACAGAGTGAATTGAGGCCAAGGATATCAGACAGACAGACCAAATTCCACAAACAATATCCAAATGTCAGAAGACCTAGAGACAAGGCTGTAACTCATTGGGTAGGCCTTCTATCTGGGAATTATGGGGATACATGGACATTCCTCACATGAGATCTCTTCTCTCCCCTCACATCCCTACCACCTTTGTTCTGGCCCTCAGAACCTCTCCCCTAGATAGTGTAACAACTTCTTAATCCTTACCCCAGTCCATTCTACATACAGCTTGCTGCCAAAGTAATTTTACTTCAAGATAGATGTAATCATGTGACTCCCGTACTCAATCAACTCTGGTGGCTTCCTATTGGCTCTAAGATAAAATGGAAATTCAGCGATATAGCTTTAAACTCCTACCCAGGGGTGGGGAACCTATGGCCTCGAGGTCCCTCTAGGTCCTCAAGTGCAGCCCTTTGACTGAATCCAGACTTCATCAAACAAATCCCCTTAATAAAAGGATTTATTTGATAAAACTTGGATTCAGTCAAAAGGCTGCACCCAAGGACCTAGAGGGCCACATGTGGCCTCAGAGTCCGCTGGTTCCCCACACTTGTCCTGAACCATTCAACCCCAGCCCATCTTTCTAGCCTGGCTGGACATTAGGTCCCATTCTATACTCTACAATCCATGCAAACTGACTTTTCTGTTCCTCACACATGACTGTCTCTCATCTCTGTACCTTGGCCCTATCCCTCTCACTTGCCTGAAATGCGTTCTCTCCTCACCTCTGCCTCATACAGTCCCTCTATTCCTTTGAGACAGCTCCATGAAGCCTGTTCTGATCCCAACTGGTAGTGTTCTCCCTGTAAAACTACCTTGTATTAAACTACTTTGTATATATTTGTATCTGTTCATTTTATATTTATGTTGGGTGTATTGTTATATGCACTTGTTATTTCCTCCATTAGAACCCAAGCTCCTTGCAAAAAGGGTTGTTTCATTCTTTGTACTTGTATCCCCAGTGACTAGCACAGTGTCTGGCACATAGGGGTTGCTTAATAAATATAGGGTGTACCAAAAGTCTTAGAGCAGTTTTAAGCTTTGATACCTGAAAACTACAATAAGACTTTTGGAACATCCAATTCTTGCTATTGATTAATTGAAGATTCAAGTAGGAAGAGATAGCTTGGAATGTAGCATAATCTGTACCAGTGGAGAAAATACCCAATGAATCAAACCAATGAAATCATAAGTACACTAATGAACCAAAATATAAATGGATATAATGATTGCATCTGTGTAAATGTATGCAAAATGCTCTGGATTTCAAAACAAAATGGGAAACGTGGTTTCAAGGATTTTCTACCTTTTGTAACAGACCGCATCTCTCTCATTGCCTTAGAAAAAAAGTCATTGAGGTTACTAAACTATAAGAATATCCAGGTCACCTTCCTCTGACCTGACTGCAATCATCTTGATTCAGTGATAGAACAGAAAAGTAGCTCCATGATCTAGAGACCAAGTGAGTCCTTCTATAATACTCTGCTGATCTAGCTGGGCACTGTATTAAAATTGAGTTCAGCCGCCGTTTTCTTTTTACTATTATTATGACTAAAGTGTTTTGTCTCCCCATAGACAATCATCCACAGAATTTCATTTTTGAAAAATGAAGTCTTCTACTTAAAATACCTCAAAAGAGTACCCAAATCCCTTCAAACCACATATACACAAACTTTGAACTTAAAAGTTTGCTGGAATCATTTTATTCAAGATTTATTAAAAATGCTTTGTTCCCAGGCTGATAAAAAATGTATGTCAAGTCCACATGCTCGAACTGTGAACAGTAGTTGGAATTATATACCAAGTCTCTGGAATAATTGTTCCAAAACTTTAGGAGTGTAGTCATGTTAAATTAAGTCCACTGGCACCTTTTAAAGACTAAAGAAATCAACCCAATATGCCTTTAATGCATTCTGCTTTTCTAGTGTTGATAGAGATCTCAAAATGCAAACCTTAAAAACCACCATGTCTTTGAATGGTAGTGTACTTCACTATTCATTACCTAAAACACTTCTTTGTCATTATTGCTCAATTTAGTCATGAAAGGATATAAGAAAATATATTCCTGTGACTAAAAACCCTGAGTTTTATTGGCAAAGAGCAATCACAAGGAAATTTCTAAATGGTTAGTCACAGAACATTTTTCAAGATGTTACTCAACAATATAGAGTTGTTTATCTCCCGTTTTTTCTAAATTAGTCTTAGTTAAAGCCTTCTCACTGCTTTTTTGCATCCTTAATCAAAAGTGTGATAGAGTAGGAAGAACACTGAGGAGCCTTCAATATTCACTCTGCTATTAATTGTATGATCTCGGGCAAGTAATCTCCCACCTATAGAATAAGGATCATAATATCTGCCTCACGTGTATGCATGCTTCTATTCCCATGGTTGGTGTATGAATCCCAATGCTAAACAATAAGTGCTATATCCAGGAATGCAAATTTCAACTAATCCATATGTTTTCATCCTGGGTGATTCTCATTCATGTCTTACCATGACCCCCCCACAAAGGATTTACCCAATGCACTAGAAGCCTTCGTTTGATTCATTTCATATTTTGTGGATAGTTCTGCATCACTCAGATTGCCGATATCTTGCCCCTTATTCTCACTATATGATTGGCCCGCCTCCTTTTCCTATCACACACATCCTCACTGAGATGGCTGTCGTAGTGGAAAGAAGTATTTAATCCAAGAGCCAAGAGTCCAAGAGCCTGACTGCCTCCCAGCTATGCTACTTAGTACATTTGTGACCATAGGCAAGTCAATCTCATTGGGTCTCAATCTACTCATCTGTAAAATGAGAAGGTTGCTCTGCTAGGCATGAGTCAAAAATAGAAAGAAAGGTCCTACATACCCCTTTGCAAATAGTTACAACAGCATTTTTTATACTTGCAAAGAACTGTCTGACTTAATGTTTTTCCTTTTTTTCTTTTTTTCTACTTTGTCTTTGGCTGAGAGAGCAGGAGGGATATATTGAAAAATTAAAGTGAAAAATAAAAGATATAAACATTTTTCATCAGAGGACTGATATCTAAAGTCTCTTCCAACTTTAAAGTCCCACAGTATTTTATGCTACTTCTCATGGGCAAGCTATCACCAATATACTGTAACATACTTTCACCCTTCATATATCTTTCCATTACTCTTTGAGTTGCATACAACTTTAAGCCTCCTGAAATCATTATACTCAATAATTCACAGCCATACCCTATCACTAGGTAAAAAATGGTATCCAAAAAAGACCCATTCCAATTAGAAGCGGGTTGAGATCACTGAAAGTTGGGGTGGCTAGGTGGCGCAGTGAGTAGCGTGCCAGCCCTGGAGTCAGAAGGACCTGAATTCAGATCTGGCCTGAGACACTTAACACGCACACAAATAAAAACCTAGCCATGTGACCTTGGGCAAGTTACTTAGCCCCAATTGCCCTCCAAAAAGCAAAAAAAAAGGATATCACTGAAAGTTCTATACAATTTCATAAATGCAACCCAGTCCAATTCCATCTTCCTATTTAAATCAATGCCCAGCTCACTGTTCTGCAGATCCTTTCCAAGACAGATGTATTACTGGATTAGCTCAATGGTTTGACTATCCAATGACATCATAATCTTAACAATATCCGAGTCTTATCCATTTGGCTTTTCCTCCATAGATTTCAAGCCTCATCTTGTCTGAGTGGATATGAATTTCATTGAGGATGTCCTTTAGTCTTTTGAAGACTAGCTCAATATCACCTGTATAAGGAATATCTGAGGGGCAGCTAGGTGGTGCAGTAAATAGAGCACCATCCCTGCAGTCAGGAGGACCTGAGTTCAAATCCAGCCTCAGACACTTGACACACTTATTAGCTGTGTGACCTTGGGCAAGTCACTTCACCCCAATTGCCCTGCCTTCCCCCCTAAAAAATAAAATAAAATAAGGAACATCTGGAGAATGTCCCAACCTATAACAAGTGGTCTTAATCTTTTTTGCCAAATGAACTCCTATGACAGTCTGGTGAAGCCTATGCATACCTTCTCAGAATAATGTTTCAAATGCATAAGATGAAATGCATAGGATTGCGAGGAAAACAAATTATATTAAGACATAGTTATGAAAAATGTTTTAATAAAAAGCTGACAGACACACAAAAAAACTAACCGTGTGACCTTGGGCAAGTCACTTAACCCAATTGCCCTATCCTCCCCCCTCCAAAAAAAAAAGGCTGACAGACCCCAGGTTAAAGAAGCACTATTCTAGTTTTTACAAGACGTCTTTAATGACAACAGGTAACATCACTGGCCAGCACTCATCTCCTTGGTTTGTTTGTTTGGGGGGGGTTTTGCTCAAGTGGAGACTGATACTTAGAGGCTCATTGAACAAAGTTATCTCAGTGGTTGTATCTCCCTTGTAATCTTTTATGATCTTAACCTTTGAGGAGAGTGCCAAAGGCTGTACTTTGGTTCAGAGAGTCCATTTTTTTTAATCAACAAACAAGCACAGCAGGTTCTTGTATTCTTGACACCTCTAAGTCAGCTGTGTAACTATGAAGATGTGGTTTGCAAGAAAAAAACCTTTTGAGAAAACCTGCCCATTTTATTCTCATATTTTTCATCAAGAATTCCTTTTATGCATGCTTACACCATTGCTTTAAAGAGTTTATAGAGATGAGAAAGCTGGCATGTGACTCAGTAGTTGCTGATATCTTCTCAGTCACCTTCTGAAAGGAGGAAGAATGAAGGAATAATGATATGTTTGCATTTCTTTCCATTCTTTGGGAATCTTTGAAATATCTTAAATATCAATCACTAAGCCCCTTTAAAATTGTGACACCTGCTATTGATTTACTATACACGTATAGCACAGGATGAAAGGACATGGATGGGATAAAATCTTTAACACTGAATGGAGTACCTATATTAATGAGATCACAGATCCATCAAAGTATCCATTTTTTTTGGTCATTTCTAACTGCTCTTCCTGACTTCATCTTATTGAGTGTCATTTCCACTTCACACACAGAAAATTGGGAATTAAGATGGTAGAGTCCAATTTCTAATGTTCATCAATTACAAGAACAGATTGTTATGGAAATGATACTGTATCTGTTCCATTTCTTGTTTACTTCTTTGTCCCATTTTTTCAGTAAATTATCTAGATCATTTGGCTATTTCATGCCAAGTTTTTTGTGAGTTCATCTTCCCTTCCACTATTTTAAACTGCTTTGTGCAGTACTATTGTTCATAATACTCCCTCATCCTCCACCATAATGCTTTGCAAGAAATTGTTTAGCAGCTTAGGAAGTACCTACATTCCTCTGACCTCCTCATTATATTGTTGTTATCCAGTCATTTTTTTAGTTTTGATCAACTCTCCATGCTTCCATTTGGGGTTTTCTTTGCAAATATACTCGAGTAGTTTACCATTTCCTTCTCCAACTCATTTTACAAATCAGGAAACTGAGGCAAAAAGGGTTAGGTGATTTGTCCAGGGTCACACAGCTAGTTAAGTGTCTGAGGCTAGATTTGAACTCAAAAGGATTCATCTTCCTGATTCCAGGCCCAGCCTTCTATCCACTGCACCACCCAGCTGTCCTAGGCAGAAGTTGTTTATTGACTGACTGACTGATTCCTATCTCCTTGCCATAAGTCTCAATTGTCTCCTTGCCATAACTTTCTATGAACCAATGGCAATCACCAAAGAGAAAGAGAGAAACAGAGATAGACAGAAAGAGACAGAGACAGAGAAATAGAAATAGACGGAAAGGAGAGAGAGAGAGAGAGAGAGAGAGAGAGAGAGAGAGAGAGAGAGAGAGAAGGAAGGAGGGAGGGAGAGAGAACATTTCTCTCCAGAAGATCTAGTGCTATGAATCCTGCAGTTCTTAAATTTACAAAGCAGGAACACATATCCATATCCCACTTTTCAGAGTCAGGTTTGAGGTTATTGTAAATGTTTTCTCATCTTTATCATTTTTCCTAATTTAGAGAGTATTTTCCAACCCTTGTTTAACCAATCAGGGACCTGATTGGACACTGACTGCAGCTTTCAAAATGTTGCCCACATCATCAACTAGTCATTTCCTGCCTACTGTAATATAGCCACCTTCATTTCCTGATGATGTGGTCCTGTGCCCACTATATCTAGCACCAAGAAAGTGTACAGCATACAAAGTATAAGGAATCTGAATCATCTACAGACCTTTGGGCTCTATCACCAAAACCATAGTTTCCAACATATTTTACCACCCATCCTCCTTGACTCCATACCTAACTTCACATTGGAATCACTGTGTCAAGAGTATGCCTTTGTATGGATCATGCTGTCAAGACCTTCCCAGAACTTTTCTGCCCTTTTACTTTATTCAGGAGATACTGGTATTCACACTGTACCAATCTCTGTTTTGTTTGCTTCTTTATCCTCAACATGAGCACTGCAAGGTGAGGTGACCATGTCTCCCATTAGATGATGTTTCTTGTTGCCTTGGGGCACTGAGATCTCCAACACCTTCATTCATTGACTTGAGGGGAAGCTCTGAGCTGTCCTTCATCAAAGGTATAATTTCTTTGTGTCATATGGTTTCATTAATATAATTGTGGGTGGCATCTGGACAGTCATGGACTCAAATTCATATAATGGGGAATTTCAAATGATAACTTTCCTAATCTTATCCCATTTACCCCCATCCACTTTGAAATTGGGAATTTCTGAAGACAGTATTGGCCTAGATATTCAGTTGTTTCTCCATACTAACAGATCCAGGCAAGAAGTAGCACTGAAACACTTTTCATCAGGAGAGACATAAATGGTAAATCAATAAGAACAATATCATCCCATATTCTTGAATGAGCTCAGGGGGTCTTCCATCTCCTTCATTCCTACCCTTCATAAATAACTTGGGAAATTAGGTCCTACAGGAGACACATACTCCAGGAGGACAAATTTTGGGGCAGTCCCTCTGCTACCACAGGAAAAGGTGGGAAATTTCAATGAGGACAGGCTTGGTGCTACTTCATGGAAATGGCCTGTATAGACTTCCAACTGACTGGTTAGTCACAATCTTTTCAGTCAATACACAATATCCAAAGAAAGTCTTTCAGCTTGACTCAAGGCTGGCTCTCAGTTTCCATGGTTCCTCTTTCAATATCTCAGCTCCAACTGTCACTTGGATTCAAAGGCAGGCGGCTCTCAATTCCTTGTCCAGCTCCTTGTCCAGTTCTTTGTCCATTTCCCATTCCAAATTGAAGCTCACAGTGTTGAGTCCACCTCAAGTCCTTCACAGTTCCTGTTTCTGGGAAGACAAAGCTTAACAGAGCCACAATACAATTCATACACATTGCTGGCACCATCATCAATTCACTATCTACCTGTGAAATCAACTCAGACCCACCAACAAGTTCTGAGAACTCAACACAAATCATCAACATAGAAATCAACACAGACCCATGAACAAGGTCCATGAAGTCAGCACAAATCATCAGTAAAGTCCTAAGACCTCCTAAACCCTCCTCCAAGACTTCTGTAAACATACAATGAGAAAATCCTCTTTCAGGGCTTCCAGTAAGGCCCCAGGGCTCCTGCACAAAGCATCACAAACAAACATCAACACAGACAGAGCAGACAAACAGAGTGCTGGGACACCACAAGTTTTCTCCTTCTTGACTCTGCCACCACAAGACTCTTCTTCTCAGTTCCTGCTGTCTCTAGCCCTGGGCTCTCCTTATATAGTCATTAGCTCCTCCCCAGGAGTTCACAAGTTCTAGGGTTCACAAGTTGCAGAGTTCACACATTCTGCTTCTTAACAGAGAAACAAGGTGTTAATTCAGTATCTGAAACAAGGTGTGAACTACTTCTGTGCTTGCCATTACAACATCCTGAAGGTCATTCTGTATTTTTATTTGTTTCATAAATCACTGTGTTCAAATAATTCATGCCCTGGCAGCTAGCCTTTTGGTGATGAACTTCCCTTTGCTTATACATGCTAATCTTCAGACAGCAAACAAAATCTGTTGCAAGACCATATTAAAGTGTTTTAGTTCACCTCTATGAGACTCAGTTTTCTTATCTATAAAATGGAGATATTAACACACTACCTGCCTCCCAAAGCTATTATGACAATGAAATTAAATAATGAAAATAAAGCTCTTTGTCACTATAAAGTGCTATATAAATATAAGTCATGATCATTATGCTTTTAAACCCAACTCTACAAAAAGCAAACTACTATGAAGAGGAAGAAAAGTCTTCCAAAGTTTGTCTGGAACAGAAGCGAGGAACCTGCAGCCTCAGGTCACCTGAGTTCAGTGTAAATCCAAAGCTATTCCATTTTGAGAATCACTCTATTTTTTCACACATATATGTCTATCCTCTCCTATTAGAACTTGCATGTAACCCAAAATAGGATGTGCTGTGGTATGCTGCTGTGCAACCTGTTCTGAGAAACAATCTAGCCCCTCTCAACCTGTCAGGCAGAAACTCCTAACCCTGAAACTGGCTAAAAGGGTTACTGCACCGAGTCAACCTTAAGCCTACCTTGACCAATCAACTTTTGCTCCATCTTCTAACCTGTTCCTCACTCCTTGAAATCTATATAAACTATTTGTTCTGCTCCTTCAGGGAGTCATTGTTTCTTTGGGTAAGACTACCCTGCTGGTTAACTCAATAAACCCCAGTTGGCATTATCTTTATCATTTTCTCCCACCCCCTTAATTTATACATGAGGAAATTCAACCCTTGACAGATGGAATGATTAGTCCAAAGTTACAAAGCTACTATCTAATATAGTTAAAACTGAAACCCAGGTCCACTGACTCCAAATCCATTGGTCTTTTCTACCCCACTAATATAGACAGAATCAAGGGAAGAGAGTATTTAAGCTAGGCTTGAAAGATGGATAGGATTTTCATTACCTGACACGAGAGAAGGTGGCTGTCAATTTCAGCCCATTTACAAAAGAAAAACTATCCTATAACATCTTGCCCAGTGAGAGAAAACTTTGTTTCTATATATTCTTCCAAGAGTCCAAAACCCAAAGCACCCATTAGGTAAAGGAAATTTTCTGATACTCTGAAATCAGAAATATTGCCATGGCAGAGCAGAACCTTTGAAGAAAAAAGATGACAAAGGGCCTCATGAGGTATTGTTTCAATAACCTGAGCAAGAAAGGTGTGTGCACTCTGTACCCTCACATGCTGCCCATGGACAACTGACTTTGCAATAAAAGAAACTTTCACATCTGGTTATTGATTGCATAGATTTCAAAAACAAGACTCTGAAACTTCAGAACTATGTGGCCAAGGACAAGTCACTTTCCCCACTCAAACCTCAATTTGCCCATCTGTAAAAATACGTACCTAGCTCACAGGGTTGTTTATGACCAATATGCTTTATAAACCTTAGAACTAATCAATTATGTGGTTTGTAATATATGCTTTATATGTGTATTTATGTGTGTAGGTATGCATATATGTTTCTGTATATATACCTAAATGAGGTAATACATGTAAATGTATTATATATTTATTATTATAGATAATATAATATAATAATATAAATATATCATATTTATTATTATATCACTATTATATATACATATATATCCAAAGAGCATATTTACTCATATATTTCCCCTTCTTATATCCATGTATATACATATCTTGAGCAGAAAATTAAAATGTGTTTCCTTAGGTAATTCTATCAAAAATAATTTTTTTCTTTGAAATATCAAAAGCTCAGCAATAGAAACATATCTAAGCAGAGAGTGCCTAGACCTTTCTGGGGAAGGCAAAGAGTTCAATTAAAGATAGCTCCTTGCCACATCTTTAGTTAAATTTGGTAGAAATTTACATTTTTTTCTTCACTTAGCTCCCCCTTGTCCCTGAAAGCTAGCTCTATCCTACTTAAGGAACACTTCCTCTTCACTTTCTGCCTCTCAGAATTGTTAGTGTCTTTCAAGATTCAGGTCAATATCACCTTCTATATGATATCTTCGCTTATTCCACCTTCTGCTTGTTGCCTCCTCCCCAAATCACTTGTATCTATTTTACACCTACCCATATACGGACAAGTTGTCTCCCTGATAGAATGTGATCTTCTTGAAGGCAAAGACTATTTCACATCTGCCTTTGTATCCCAAGTGCCTAGCATACTTCACAGATAGAAAACACTTAGAGTTGCTTTTTTTTTAATCCTTTCTAGGTAGAGATAAGCTGGAGTGCATTCCAAGAACTGAACCTGAGATGACATGAGAGCCTCTTCCTTCTCTAGACATTCTATCTCAGTGATCTTATCCCCTTTTATATAAAGAGGGAAGAGAAGAAAAGTGTGATTAAATCAAAGGGCCCTTAGCCATTGGATGACTAGAGGATCAGCTACGTCCCTAATGACCTTTAAAAAGCACGACACATTCTCTAAAAAGCACGACACATTCTCTAAAGAACGTTGAATCAGTTGACACAGGCAAGAGCTCTGAGAAATGCAAGCTCTGGCAACTGGGATGAAAACCAGCAATGGAAGAAGAATACAACTCTTGAGAAAGAATAGCTGCTTGACACTTGGAGAATATTTCTCTCTCTTTACCCTCCCCCTTTCCCATGGACCATGAAGTCTTGCACTAGGAGGGAACACCATAACCAGCAGGTGCCCAGGGCAACCAGTAGAGTGAAATTCCCAGCCTAGATGATATTCCCAGGGGGAATATCATGGGGATATTATGAGATGAGACAGGATATTAGGACTACAAAACATAGAAACTATGAGTCACTTATGACAGGTGTTCTATGTATACCTACTAGTGTGCTACCCCCCCCTACACATTTATATTTACATATATTTATATTTATACACACAAACATATGTATATATGTATATGTATATATACTCATATGTACATACATGTGTGTATCTATAAACACACACATATATATATATGTACCTACTAGTGAACTCTCTCTATTCATCCATTCTTTTCACTGATGTTCTATGTAGCTGAGCCAGAATGCCCAAATTCTTTAAGAATAGTCTCCCTATCCCCCTTAATTCAGATGCCTTTCCTCTGTTGATTATCTTCAATTTATCCTGAATAAATCTTGTTTGAATATAGTTGTTTTCATGTTGTCGTATCCATTAAATTGAGAGCTCCTTAAGAGCTGGGACTTTCTTTTACCTTTCTTTGTTTCTCCACCACTTCACACAATAACTTACACATAGTAAGCACTTACTGATCATGGGCAAATCACTTAACCTCTCTGAACCTTGGTTGCCCAAAATATAAAATAAGACTAAATAGCGGGGGCAGCTAGGTGGCACAGTGAATAGAGCACTAGCCCTGGAGTCAGGAGGACCTGAGTTCAAATATAGTCTCAGACACTTAACACAAAAAAACTAGCCATGTGACCTTGGGCAAGTCATTTAACCCCAATTGCCCCACCTTCACCCCTTAAAAAAGCAAAAAAAAAAAAAAGACAATAGCATTTATAGTTCCTCTCACATGGGGCTGTTTTCAGGACCAAATGAGGTAAACTTCAAAGCACTATATAAACATCAGTTCTTCTTATTACAAATTAAGCCTAATTTCAGGTTCCTCATTTTATATGTGAGGAAATTGAGACCTCAAGAGGATAAGTAAGTGACTTGCCCAAGGTCATACAAACAGAGCCAGAATTAAGGGTCCTTTCACTCCAAGCCCAGAGTCTTTCCAGTACACAACACTTGCTTCAAGCCTCATACAACTCCCTAGAAGGATTCTTTGGTCTATGTTCATTAGCTAGAAAAAGAGATTACAAAATCCAAATGTGATTATAATTCATTAATATCTTTGAAGCACTGGGGAAATGCGAAGTGTTAAATAAAAAGAACTAAGCATCATTTATTAAACAATAGAGAATAGATCTTCAAATAGCCTAGAAATAAAAGCATTGTCTGAAATACCGTGAAACTTGACCTTAAGAAAAAAGTGTTTCTAGGGATTTGTCTAAAGGAAACCCTGAGCATTTGAGTCAGGAAGCCTCTTATCAGGCAAAGCTCAAACAAGCCCCCAGAAGTGATGACACTCTCCCATCACTTGCTGAAAAATTTATGAATCTTTGAGATTTGGGGTTTACATTTAGAGCTGGAAGGGACCTCAGAGGCCATTTGATTCAACCCTCTCATTTTATAGAGAATGAAAATGAGCCCTCAAGTTAAGTGACTTGCCTAAGGTCACACAGTCATTAAGAGATATCCCAGATTGAACCAAAATGCTCTGACTCAATAGACAATGTTCTTTCCACTGCCCTCTGACACTTCTTAACTACTTTGGTCACACAAAAGGCCCCGATCACCATCTTGCCAGATTCTGCCCACTTGCCAGGACTAATCACTGAATAAAAATTCTATGGAATTACTGTTTGGCTAAATAGCAGAAGACCCACTTCCTGGCACTGCTCACAGAAAGGCCCAAGTCACCTGATGGAGTCCCAAATAATGCTACTTTTTTTTGCCACATTTGTAAGTGTTTGTTTTGCACTCAAACATGAATTTGAAACTGAAATAAAGAATGTCTTTTAAAAAGATATATTCTTGGATGACTTCCATTTTGTGGAAATCCTGGAGGACCCCAATGACAATGCTTTAAGATCCACTTGTCGGGGGCGGCTAGGTGGTGCAGTGAGTAGAACGTCGGTCCTGGAGTCAGAAGGACCTGAGTTCAGATCCGGCCTTAGACACTTAACGCACACCCAAATGAAAAAACCTAGCCGTGTGACCTTGGGCAAGTTACTTAACCCCAACTGCCCTCCAAAAATCGCAAAAGATCCACTTGTCAAGCTATGTGTACTCCAAGAATACAACTTTTTTTTATTGCTAACATCCTCAGGTGAGGCATTTTGATGAGTAGAAAGATCATGGGCCTGGAAATCAGGAATTCTAGCTCTGCCATGGACTGAGTAACTGTGGACAAGTTACAGCTCTGGAACTCAATTTTCTTCATCCATAAAATGAGAGTTTGGACTAGGAAACCTACAAAGTCTCATCCAGTCCTCTGAATCTCCTAAACATGTTTAGGAAGGAAGTATATGCCAATATATCTATATATCAGGGACCTGTGATTTTGTCACATGGGGAATCCCAATGTTGGGATTGCCTCAACTGATACAGATCACACCTTACTTATAATATAATCTACATAACAATCTTCTACCTCATGAAATGGCTAAAAACTAGAGTGGATTTTCTTTAATGTGTCCATTTAAGGGGTAGCCAACCTATTTCTACCTGCAGTTTTTGCTATCTTTATAGTTCTATCAGTTCTTTTTATAGCTTCCCAGGGTTGGTCTATATTCTTTGTTAGAGGAAACACAGTAAAACCTTATTACAAAGAGCCTCCGTGCATCACAGATTTGATTAGAGTGTGCATGGATAATCAAACTAAGTCCCTGGTGTGTGGGCTCATTATCTATAATACTCTGCTGGCGCTGTGGCTGAGAAAACCTATAGGAAAGGCATGCTCTATTGTCATTCAGGTTTCATTTTGCCTTGTATGGAGAAGGTAGTAATATTTTGATGTAATACTATCCAAAATAAAGGTCAAGATGTCATATGATTTGCCCTTTGAAGTATTTACAGAACATCACTGGACACTTTTTCTTCCTCTTAGCCACCCAATGTCCCTGAGCAATTATTCATACACACACACACACACACACACACACACACACACACACACACACACACACACAGAGTACAATTTTGTCCAAAATGGCTTTGACCATTTTGCATCAGTAAAAGAAGTCTTTAAAAATCAAAGCCAGTTCATAGTATTTAGAGCTGAAAGGGACTTTGTAGAGGTCATCTAGCCCAAGCCTTTCATTTTATAGAAGAGGAAACTGAGGTCCAGAGAGATTATAAGACTTATCCAAGGTCATACAATAATTTACCAAGTTTAAATTCAAACTTGGCTACCTCATTTATAAAGAGGAGCTAGATCTGAAGACCTCTAAAATCCCTCCCAGCTCAAAATCTGTGAATAACCCAAATCAATTCCCAGTCCATTGCTCATTTCCCTCTCCCACATGAGTCTATAGGTATGGTGAACAAAAGTCCTTTTAGGCTATATTGCTTTGTATTTTAAAAGTTATCTGTTAAGAGATTCTAATTAAGTCCTTCAAGACAAATTCTACCCTCAAATCAAGGAATTCTTAATCTCAGGAAGATAGAAAACAGACTCTGAGGAATAATGCTAGAGTCTGAAATTGCTAATATCTCCAGGTGAAGATCAAGAAAAAAAATTGAACTGTAAAACCCTAGTGATTCATTTGGCATTAGGGAATTTATAGCAATATTTTTATTACAGATAAAAACATTGAGTTGCAGCTGTAGCTCTGGAGTAAATTTCATGAAGTCTAAAGGTGACATGTAGGAGAAAATAGGAATAAAGGAATTACGTGAATGAATTCTCTTCTTTAATTCCCAGATTTAAGTGTAGAGCACTTCTTATTAGACATCATGGACATGTCTCATTCCTACATCTGTTTATTGGAGGTATTGGTATATTTGGATACCATTTTACAAGCCCCATGGCTAGCCTGAAACATTAGTGAGCAGATGGGCAGCTGGCAGTGATTGTAAAATGAAGCGGACACACATTTTGAAAATGGGGCTCTGCTTCTTCTGATTGGAGGAACTGCTTTGGGTTTGTAACCATTCCCCTGAGGTGGGAAAGATGCTTAGCCAATTTCATGTCACCCTCTCTTGTAAGTCTAAAATCTTGAGATCTATCCTCTTTTGTGTTTCTTCCTATGAGACCTCATAAACAAGGACGACAAACAATCTGACAAAGGCTATGTCTACTGATGCCAATACAATTGGTTGAAAAAATAAAAATAAAAATGCTGTCAAACACCCAGGTCCACCTCATGCCAAATGACCATTTCTATTTATTCTCACTGCCTTAACTATTTGTTTGACTAACGGAATTGTTTCTCTTGAGGTCCTTTAGATATAGATAGGAATAATAAAACCATTTCTGAAAGTTCTCTTTGAAATTTTGTCACATAAAATGTTCATTTAGGGGAAAGTCCTTCATATTTCTAAATCCTTCTTGTGAAATTCTCCCTGTTAAGAGTTCTGAGTAGCTGAGCTTATTCAAACTTTACAACTCTCTATTGAAGTGAAGGTGATTAGAAGCATACCCATTTACCAGATGGGATGGATGAGATGAAATAATAGAATTGAACTCAAGTATTCTAGTCTTAACTGAAACTGAGTAAGAATGCCCTCTACCACATCCCAAGTTAGCATCTGGACAGTAAACAGTTGGTTAAAAAGATGGTTCATGAAAATGGGATTTGGATTTCTGAACAATGGCTCAAGACATCAGAATGGTAGGTTCCTGACCAGGAACAGAGTGCACCTAATAGGGACTGCTAAGAGTGTCTTTGCCTAGTCTTGCAAAAACTAATCAAAAGGATTTTAAACTAAAAATGGAGATGAAGGAACAAATTTATGGTCTATAATCTCAACTAGACCCTCATTGCAAGTGAAGCAATCTTTTCATTCTTCCCTAATTGATTTTCTATCCCATATTTCTAAATGGCTGTTCTAAACCTACTCTGCTTTCCTCAAGCCCCCTCCAAGCACCTCCTCCTCTCACCCACTCAGCTGAAGTCCTCTTCTGATACATGACCAAGAAAAAATGAGGTCATTCACCAAGAGCCCCTTTCTCTTTTCCTCATCTCACAACACCTCATTCTTATTTTACAACATTACCTCCCCCCAATTCCTCCTTCTCAAACTCCAGTCTCCTACTTCTCACTGAGTCCACTACCCCAGGAGCATCAAACTCAAATAGAAATGAATCACTGTGAGATGCATGTTGACTTTTAAAAATTAACATTATCTAAATTGTATTGTATTTTCATATATTTTGTTAAACATTTTCCAAATACATCTGATTCAGGGGCATGCCTGAGTTTGACACCTCCACTCTACATGTCCTTGTGATACCATCTCTTCCCATCTTTTCCAGCTGATTGCCCTCCTCCCCATTATCCTATCATCTCATCTGTTTCTCATCTTTACTTTCCTCCTTCTACTGCTTCTCTACCTGATATCAACAAATATATTCTAGTTTCCATCATTCTTTTTTTTTTTTTTTTTTGCTTTTTGGAGGGGGGAAGGTAGGGCAATGGGGGTTAAGTGACTTGCCCAAGGTCACATGGCTAGTAAGTGTTAAGTGTCTGAAGCCACATTTGAACTCAGGTCCTCCTGACTCCAAGGCCAGTGCTCTATTCTATAAATTGAGGAGTGCTGAGTTTGGGAGTTAGCTTCCAGAAGTATCCCTACATAAGTGGCCCAGTGGATAAAGCTCTGGACCTCTGGAGTCACAAAGATTTGAGTTTAATTTTGACTTCAGACACTTATTAGCTGTGTGACACTGGGCAAGTCATTTAACCTCTGTCTGACTCATTTGTAAAACAGGGAAAATGATAGCATTTTCTCAGAAGGATGTTAGGAGCATAAAATGAGGTATTTGTAAAGCAATTTGTAACTTTAAAGTACTACAAAAAATACTAGCTGTTATTATTATTTATTATATATAATATATATACATATATATGCATGCTATCCCCCTCTATTCCCCCTCCAAATATTAATTCAGGGACTTTTTGTCTTTGTATCCTCAAAGCTTATCACAATGCCTGGGACATAGTAAAGACTGAATAAATGGTTATTGATTGACTGAGGAAGAAAAACTTTCTTTGTATATTCACCAAGCTAGTGGGTAAGTACCACCTAGGGGAAAAAAGTAGCACTTGAGATATGCAGAGGTTCACAGTGACAAAACCCAAGAAAATACCTTAGAGATCATCTAACCAAATGTCCTCAGTTTGCAGATGAGGAAGCTGGGAACCTCAAAGGAAAAGTGACAGAGCTGAGTCTCTGATTCAGATCCCCAGACTCCACATCTAGGAATTTTGCTAGCACTAAAATCAGCACTGTTTTTTTCCAACCTAGGTATTTGTCCCAAGAAGCTTGGAGAGAACAAACTAATTTTAAGACCAAGTTGTGTGCTTGGATTTGCTCTAGGACAGGCATTTTATCCAGAGCCAAGGGCCAAGACCACACTAAATTGATTAGAATTCTGAGATCAGCCCCTATGGCCTTATTACTTTTTCTTCCCTTCCACCATCAAGTTCTCCAGGGTTCTTGAGACTAATCTTGGTCTTCACTGGATCATTCCCTACCAGCACACAAAGCAACATTAATAACAATGCTATAGCAGGCAAGACAGCATGCTAGGCACTGGGAAGAGAAATGTCCTCACCAGGGGCAGCTAGGTGGAGCAGTGAATAGAGCACCGGCCCTAGAGTCAGGAGGATCTGAGTTCAAATTCGGCCTCAGACACCTGACACATTTAGTAGTTGTGTCACCTTGGGCAAGTCACCTAACCCCAATTGCCTTGACTCCCCTCCCTTCCCTCTAAAAAAAAAAGAAAGAAAGAAATGTCCTTACCTTCTAATAACAAGTTAGAGAAGATTCAAGATACTTGCATTCACACCACACAAGAGACATACTTTCACACTTAGTTTTTTTATCTAAGATCATTTGTGGGATCCCTTCACTTCTCTGACATCTGCTCCTTCTGCAGAGTGAGGATTAATATATTTGTTATTACTATTAACATTTGGGGTTATTAGAAGGAAAGTATCTTGATCAATCTTAAAGCACTATATAAATTAGTTATTATTTTTATTATTATTTGACATTTAGATTGATCCATGTTTGTTTGTTTCAGGGTAAAAATTCTCTCCACCCATTCAGTGAGATCATTTCTCCCTATCCCTTCATTTTAAAGATAAAGAAATCGAGACTAAGGAGGTTAAATGATTTGTCCAATTAACATACAGCTGGAAAACAGAAAAGTTAGAACTAGAAAACAGGTCTCCTAACTCCAAATCTCCTGCTCTTTTCACTATAGCATTTTGGTTCTCATACTGCTGCTGTCCAAGAAACCAATTTGTTACAGATCTAAAAAATTCTCTTCGTAAAGCTGACTGTATCCAAGGCAGCTTGAAAAAAAAGTCCTGGTTGCTAAGGGAAAATGTAAGAGATTTTAGCTTAGTCTTGAAAGATGTCTAGAATTTAGCTAAGTGGAGGACAAGAGAAGGGCATTCCTCCTTCTGCCTGACCAAATCCTCTTCATCTTTCAAGGACCAGCTCAAAAAATAACACCTTCGTGAAATCGCCTTCAACTATTCTAGTCCACTGATTTCTGTATTCTGCAAAAGCTCCTCAAAGTACAGAGAATGTAGTCAATTTGTATCATTTGACTGATTAATTGACTGATAGGTATGCAATAAGCATTCACAATTTGGTTCAAAATTTTAATTAATTATTAATTTCCACAAATCTTGAGTAATAAGTACATTATATTTTATATATAATGTTCTTATGTTATCATATGGCTACTTTAATGGAGTTATAGTTTTCATTAAAAATACTTTGATTTTTTTTTAAAGAATGAATAGAATTGTGTTTTCTTTCTCAATCTGGGCTCAAGGAAATCTGTTTTTTGAGCCTATGTGGACATAATCCACATTTACATACTCATTTTCTAACATCCTATTTTAATTATAAATTACCTTCAAGGAAATAGATAGCCTTATGAACGCCATAGTGTCAAGCCTAATTTCAAAGCCATGTTGACAATAAAGAGAATGGCCTATACATAGTGTAGTAGAAAGAGCCATGAAGTTGGAGTCAGAAGACTTGGGTTTAGGTCCCTGCTGACATTTCCTAATCCTCTGTTTCACATCCCATCCAATTGTACACCCCAGGCATCTTCTTGTCATCTTCCCTGCCATTACATCCTTTCCTTCAGGTGTAGGACCTCCAGGGTCCATACCCTAGGAATTCAATCACCTTTATTATTTGATATTTACATTTCTCACCTTTACAATGCCTACCATAAGACTAAGCTGTTCTAATTAGTGAGTACATTCACAAAATCCACCTAGCCCATCACAGTTAGGCATCCCCAAGAAGAACCAGTGAGATGGTACCGTGGATAGATTGTGGGGCCTGGAGCCAGGAAGAACCAAGTTTGAATCCAGTCTCAGACACTTACTATGTGATACTGAGTAAGTCACTTAACCCTGTTTGTCTCAGTTTCCTCATCTATAAAATGAGCTGGAGAAGGAAATGACAAACCACGCCAGTATCTCTGCCAAGAAAACTCCAAATGGAGCCACGAAGAGCCAGCCACAACTGAAAATGACTGAATAACAACAACAGAACCAGACTATGCTTCACAGAGGCATCAAGGCATCCACTATTGCTGTCTTCTTGCTATTTGCCCTAATGCAAAGTATCACCACCACCCTCCCACTACACATAACTCTTCTTCTAGAAACTATCATCAAACTAATGCTACTGTTGCTTTTGAGAAGAATGTGTCAATTGACTCATGTATAGTTCCACTCACCCTCCCAATGAATTCCCAAAGCAAACCATCCTTCCCTTTACAGCTCCCTTTTATGTCACTGAATATAGGCTGACTTCTAGTTAAGAAGGTGATGTGAAAGGTTGTAGAGGAGCCCAGCTTTCCTACAGAACTACAGCAAATTTCTAAAAAAAAATGTATATGACTAGGTAGTAAACAAAATATAGTGAAATTTGAATTGGCCTACAAAGGTTATCCCTTCCTAGTTCTAGCCTACTACTTATATAACTCAGCACCTGGACACGAGAGATGAGGAAACTTTGCCTGCTTCTGGCAAACCACATGAGCTAACTTAGTGCTAAGTGGGGCTTTGCATCCTGAGATGATGAGGTAGTCCCCTTTGTTGGCCACTTAGCACAAATGGCTGATGACCCAAAGGATGTTAAAAAAGGGAGTTTCCCACCCTCGGCGCTTCCTTTCCTTCTGTTAGTAATAACAAAACCAATAAAGATTACACAATCATGTCAGTAGTTGAAGAAAAGGCTTTGAATAAAATGTGACACCTTGTTCTATTAAAATGCACAAATACACAGACATATAAACATGAGAAAAATGGCTTTCTCTCTCAAGCACACGATAAAATAGCATCTACATTCCAGGGTTATTGTGAAGATAAAACAAGATAATAACTGTAAAGCACTTTTAAGTGTTATACAAATGTTAGTTATTAAAACGGTAAATAATATCTCTCTAAAACCAAGGAGCCAGAATTATCTGTAATGGAGGAAAGCTAGAAGCTTTCCCATTATGATCAGTGGTAAAGGGGCAACTAGGTGATACACTGTGGATAAAGCACTGGCCCTGGAGTCAGGAGGACCAGAGTTCAAATCTGGTCTCAGACAGTTACTAGTGTGTGGCCCTAAGCAAGTCACTTAACCCTGATTGCCTCCAAAAAGGAAAACATAAAAGGGGGTAGCTAGGTGGCACAGTGAATAGAGGACCAGCCCTGCAGTCAGGAGTACCTGAGTTAAAATCTGGCCTCAGACACTTAACACTTACTAGCCATGTGACCTTGGGTAAGTCACTTACCCCCAATTGCCCTGCCCTCCCCTCTCCAAAAAATGAGAGAGAGAGAGAGAGAGAGAGAGAGAGAGAGAGAGAGAGAGAGAGAGAGAGAGAGAGAGAGAGAGAAATCAGGGAAAGAAAAAGAAAAAAGATCAGGGTAGAACAAAGATGTCCACTGTTGCCACCATTGTTTGATATGGTCGTAGAAGTAATAGATCTAGCAATAAGAAAAGAAATTGAAGGGAGTATAAGGAAAAAAGAAACAAATGCTTTTAAAATATGATATGATATAAAAGCCTACTTAGAGGACCCTAAAGAGTCAATTAAAATTTAAATGAAACAATATCTTAAGCAAAGTAGCAGGGATATAATATAAATAAATATAAACCATTAGCCTCCATATGTATGTATGTGTGTGTGTGTATATATGTATATATATATATATATATATATATACATATTTTATTATTCCCATATCCAATCTATTGCTAAGGTCTGCAGATCTTACCTTCATAATGATCTCTCACAAACAGACATACCTCAAAGATATTGTAGATTCTATTCCAGACAACCACAATAAAGCATAGTGCAATAAAGTCAGTCACATGGAATCTTTTTGGTTTCCCAATGGATATAAAAGTTATATTTATACTATACTATAATTTACTAAGTGTGCAATAGTATTATATCTTTTTAGAAATATACATACCTTAATTAGAAATACTTTATTGCTTTAAAAAATGCTATCATCTGAGACTTCAGCAAGTTATAATCTTTTTGCTGGCAGAGGGTCTTTCCTCAATGTTGACGACTGTTATTGATCAGGGTCATGGTTGCTGAAGGTTGGGATAACTATGGCAATCTCTTAAAATAAGACAACACTGAAGTTTGCTATAGACTCTGCCTTTTACTTGAACATTTAGAGGCCACAATAGGGTTATTGATTGGCCTAATTTCAATATTGTCATGGCTCAGGGAATAGGGAGGTCCAAGGGGGGGGGGAGGGAGAGGAAAGCCCACTGGGTGGAGCAGTCAAAACACACATAACAATTATCAATTAAGTTCACCATCTTATATGGGCAGGGTTCCTGGCACCCCAAAACTCCCTTTCGCCTCCAGGATCAAATATAAAATCTTCTGTTTGGTATGCAAAGCCTTTCACATAATCTGTTTCCCCTTACTTTTCCAGTATTCTTGAACTTTATAGGTCCACCCTACCACCATATACTCTTCAATCCAGTGACACTATTTTCCTCACTATTCCTCAAACAAGAAATTCCATCCCTCAACTATAAGCATTTTTACTGGTTATCCCCCATGCATGGAAGTCTCTACCTCCTCATCTCTATCTCTTGACTTGCTTCAAGTCCTAGCTGAAATCTTGCCTTCTACAGGAAGCCTCTTCCTATCTCCTCTTAATTCTAGTCCCTTCTTTCTGTTGATTATTTCCAGTCGAACCCGCATATTGTTTGTTTGTACACAGTTGTTAGCACGTTGTCTCATCCATTAGAATATTAACTTCATGATAAGGACTACTCTTTTTTTTTACTTTTTTCATATCAACAGCACTTAGCACATTACCTTACTAAACACAAACTAGATATGTAGTAAATGTTTATTGACTGACTAAAAAAAGAGAGAAATTTCATTCAAAATTACAGAATGGGGCGGCTAGGTGGTGCAGTGACTAGAGCGTCGGCCCTGGAGTCAGAAGGACCTGAGTTTGGATCAGGCCTCAGACACTTAATGCACACAAACAAAAACCTAGCTGTGTGACCTTGGGCAAGTTACTTAACCCCAATTGCCCTCCAAAAAACAAAAACAAACAAAACTACAGAATGCATACAATATTTAAGAGACCACCTACAAAGACACACACAAGAACTATATGAATACAACTACAAAATATTCTATAGAAACCAAAACAAACTGGAGAGATGTTAATTGTTTATGGTTGGGGTATGTAAATATGGAGAAAATGACCATACTACCAAAATCAAGTTAATTATCCATAACAATAAAACTACTAAAGAGTTAATTTATAGAACTACAACAAATTTTTTAAATCCATCCAGAACAAAAAAGCTAGATTCTCAAAAGAAATAATAAAAAGTAGGAAGGAAGAGGGCCTAACAATATGTGATACATAGTAAACTATATCTACAAAACAGCAATCATTTTTTAAAATGGTAATTTTTTTTGTTTTTTTTTTATTTTTAATTGGTAAATTAAAAATAGAAAAGTTGATCAGTTAAACAGATGAGATATACAACATCCAGGAGCAAAGGAGCATATTAGCACAATTTTCAATAAACCTAGAAACCCTAACAACTGGGATAAGAACTTGTTATTTAAAAAAAAAAGTCTGGGAAAAATGGAAAACAATCAGGCAGAATTAGATTTTCGTAAAAGACTGGCAAACTACAGGTAGTATGCTGGATTTGGTCCAGTGTTCATGGTTTGCCAACCCCCAGTCTAGACTAATATCTCATAGCATATACCAGATTAAACTCCAAATGGATATATGACCTAATATAAAAAGTCAGATCATTAGAAACTAGGAGAGCAAGGGAAAAGATAACATTTCACAACTATTCATTAAGAGTTCTTGACTAAGCAGGAGACAGAGATGCCCACAGATGACAAAACAGATGATTTTGATTATATAAAGTTGAAAAGGCTTTGCACAAACAAAAATCAATACAGTCAATATTAAAAGGGAAACAGTTAACTAAGGAACAATCTTTGCTGCACGTTTTTCTGTAAAGATGCTATATAAAAGATATATAGGGAACTGATTCGAATCTATAACAATGGTCATACCTACAATAGATGAATGGCTAAAGGATATGAATAGGCAGTTCTTAAGGGAATAAATCCAAGATACCATCCATCAAGCAAAAAAAAAATTTCCAATGCAGTAATAGTAAGAGAACTGCAAAGTAAAACAAGTCGAGATTAAACCTCATAGCCAAAAATGAAAAGAAAAATTGCTAGAGGAGAGGTATGGGTACAGGAAGACTAGTCCAGTGTTGGCAGAGCTGCAAAATGATTCAGCCATTCTGGAAAGCAATTTGGAACTATATCCCCAAAGTTGCTAAATTGTGCATATTCTTTGATGGAGAGAGATACCACTATACTAAGCATATACTTCAACACGATACGAGAGTGAAATGACCAACATGTACAAAGATATTTATAGCAGCATTTTGGTTGTTAGAAATAATTGGTTGACAAGAGGATGTCCATGAATTGGGGAGTGGGTGGTTGAATGAATGGAACGTCATTGAACCATAAGAAATGACGAGGTCCACATTCAAAAAAATCTGGGAAGATCTGTATGAACTGATGCAGATTGAAATGAGCAAAACCAGGAGAATAATTTATACTCTAACCATAACAATGTTTAAAAAAAACTTTGAACAAAAGATTGTAATGAATTATAATAATCATTGTAATGAACAATCATGACTCCAGAAGACAGTTGGTAAAACATGCTTTCCACCAACTAAGTGACTCAATGGATAAAGCACTTGCTCTGAGTTAGGAAGACTTGAGGTCAAATCCAGTCTTGGACACTTACTAGCTGAGTGGCTCTGGGCAAGTCACTTAATCTCTGTTTGTCTCAGTTTCCTCAACTATAAAATTTGGGTAATAATTGCATCAACCTACTAGGGCTGTTTTGGGGATCAAATGAGATGAAGAGTAAAGTCTTTAGAATCATGCCTAGCACATAGTAGGCACTTAATAAATGCTCATTTTCCCTTCTTTTTGACTGATTTTGGACTAGAGATGCAGAATGAGATAAAAAATTTTCAGACACAACCAATGTATGGATTTCTTTTCCTTGATTATGCTTAACTGTTACAAGGGAAGGTTAAAGTTTTATTTGAGAGGAGAAATTGGAGAGAGGAGAGTCGAGGGGTCATGTGCTGTCAAAAAATAAAAGAAGTAAGGAATGAAAAAAGCATCAATGAGATATTGTTTTTTAAGTGCACATAAGTGATGAAACATGATAACTTTGGGACTAATTATTGAATTTATAAGATTTTTAAATACTCTGTAATTACTAGACATTTACAGTTTCATATAGTATTCTCTTTTCCTATTCTTTGTATATGGAAATATTCATGTTTATCAATGCTTGTCAAGTTCAGAATAACAAAAAATTTAAATCCCGGAGGAAAAAAAGGTAAGACCTTTGAGCAAAAGAACTGTGCCATTTTTGAATTTGTATCTCTAGTGCCTAGCACTTAGTAATCTCTTTCTATATGCTTCTTATTCATTCATCCAATGCATTCATTCTTAGCTTCGTTTTCGTCATCTGGAAAATACTGTATGTACAACCTACCTCACAGAATTATGTGAACTGTGATCTCCCTTAGGGCAGGAAGCATGACTCATATAGACATTGTGTCTCTCTCCTAAATCTTGACAGATTGCACAATGATTGTGGTACTCCGTGTTTGTGAAACAACAGACAAGATGGTTGTCTTGGAATAATTATCTGCTACATAAGGAAATGAACAACATAGAACACTTACAGAAAGTAGCAAAAATATTTACCTCACCCCTCATTAAGGATAATTCCTTCATAACATACAGAACTTTGCAACAGACAATGCTATATAGAACAGGGATTCTTAACCTAAAGTCTGTAAACTTTTTTTTAAGATTTTGGTAATGGTATTTCAATAAAATTGGCTTCCTTTGAAATCTTATGTGTTTTATTTATGAATTTAAAAACAATCTTCCAGAAGGGCTCCATAGGTTTCGCTAGGCTGCCAAAGGAGTCCACGAACACAAAACAGGTTAAAGACCCCTGCCATAAACATATGAACAATAAGAGAAACCTGGAAGAAAGCAACAAATGATTCAAGCTTATGGATAACACAGGGTTTCCATATGAGTGGATATACCTCTTCAGAGTTCAGAAATAAGAAAGGATTTGCAATTTCAAGGACTAATTTTAATGGCCACTCTGCAATGGTGGCTCTAAAGAAAGAATGAATAAAATATGACATGTGTCTCTGCTGTGGCCTTTTGAAACATTACATTCAGAGTTGGCCTAATTAGAGGATAATTTTTTAATGAAATGATGATAAAGGAATCAATGGCACTGCCATAGCCAAAGTTCTCAATAATGGACTAAGAAAAAATGAACAACATACACTAACTATGCTGAAGACCATTTCATACCATGAGTAAAATGCACAGAAGATGCTGCCTAATCACTGATGCTTTTAAAATACTGAAGGAAATATTAAAATACAGAGGGAAGGGGCAGCTAGGTGGTACAGTGAATAGAGCACTGGCCCTGGAGTCAGGAGGACCTGAGTTCAAATCTGACCTCAGACACTTAACACTTACTAGCCATGTGACCTTGGGCAAGTCACTTAATCCCAACTGCCCTGCCCTCCTCCGCTCCAAAAAAAAAAAAGGAAAAAAATTTAAATACAGAGGGAAGAAGCTGAGGAAAACCTTAAAAAGAAGATCTAGACTCATAAAATATGAGCTCATGAAGGCAAAATATCTAGTCAAACCCCCTTATTGTACAGATGGGAAAACTGAGAACCAGAGTGTTATTGTGACTTTTCCACGGACAGAAAGTTAACCAGTGATTGAACCAAGGTTGGAGCTCGAGTCTCCAGATTCCCAGGCTAGAGGTCTTTTTCTTTTATCATATAGAAATGATTGTGTTCAGCTCTAGCTGTAGAGCCTTGATTAGCAGAAAACATTGCATATAAAATTTGATGTGGTTGATGTGTTGGTTAGTTTTTGTTAATATGTAGGGATTTTTCTATTTCTTTATTCTTATATTAATGGGTGGAGCTCTAGGTGAGAGAGAAAGGAAGGAAAAGGAGGATAGGAATTGGACCTGTGATTTAATTAGTATAGGGAGCTACATATACAGAAACTGCCTCTACTGACATAGTTCAACATCTTCTCCTCAATTTTTAGTCATCAAGAGCTGACTAGACTAGAGCACTGAGTGGTTAAGTGACTTAGCTAGGGTCATATGGACAGTGTGTGTCAGAGGCGAGACTTGGACCCATGAATCTCTGGGTTCAAAGCAAATTCTCTATCCATGGTGCCACAATGATTCTTGAGAATGAAATAATGGAAAATGTAAGTAATGTAAAAATAAAACCTAGCAATACAATTTTTTTAAAATAGTAATATTGAAATACTATAACTTGAGGGGAGAGGGAGAATATATTAGTGCCTTTGCCCCAAGGTATTCATTAGTGGTTCCTGTATGGAACATTGTCCCTCTCCCCTACACACACACACACACACACACACACACACACACACACACACACACACTGGTCTTTTGGTTTCAGGATCTCTCCAGAAAAGAAAAAAAAGGGGGGGGGGCCAAAAGAAGTTTATTAGGTCACTCTTAAAGAACAGCACAAAGGTTAAACATCTCCCACAAAAACCAAAGCCACCAACTCATTCCCAATACAAAGGGAAGGCCCCTTTCACAATATCCATCCCCCTGGAGTATGAACTAACCAATGCATCCCTAATCTGTGAAACCACACTACCCTCCAGAAGATGCCAAAGAGCCTGACCATACTCTCCTCAGGGAGCTACTCTCAAAAGTCCTGAACAAAAACTCAGTTCTCATTAAGGTCAAAAAAATTGTTAGGGCGGCTAGGTGGCACAGTGAATAGAGCCCCGGCCCTGGAATCAGAAGGACCTGAGTTCGGAGCCGGCCTCCGACACTTAATCCACACAAACAAAAACCTAGCCGTGTAACCTTGGGCAACTTACTTAACCCCAATTGCCCTAAAGGGGCGGCTAGGTGGCGCAGTGAGTAAGAGTGCCAGCCTCGGAGTTGGGATGACCCGAGATCAGATCCGGCCTCAGAAAATGAGCACCCACGCATAAATAATGACTAGCCGTGTAACCTTGAGCAAGTTACTTAACCCCAATTGCTTTAAAAAATAAAAAAATTAAAAAAATAAAAATTAATAAAAAAAAATAATTAAAAAATTGTTAAAGGAACTCCCTTGACCAATCTTTCTATAAAATAAATCAAGACAATAATTATTTACTAACCTTCTATCATTTGTGAGCCACTGAGCTAGGTTTGGGAATACAAATAGAAAGAATGTAATTGTCTTTGCCCTCAAAGAGTTTACATTCTAATTTGTAGAAAGAATGAGAGGGATCATCTCTGTTAAGGCCTAGAAAGTCAGGTTATCTGTAGCACAGCCACCTGTCATGATGACATTAATGAAACGATGGCAAAGGAATCAATAGCACTGTCACAGCCAAAGTTCTGGATAGGGCAAGTTCAACAAAGGAGCACACATTTTTGCCCTTTGGTTTTTACAGTTCCTCCTCTGTCTGCTGCAAACCAAGGGGCCCAACTTGGCGCTGTCATGTCAATTAGACAATCAGGATCAAGGTTTGAGCTGATGACAGCAGAGCTTCTCTTTCTCACAAGGCCTCGAGCCAATGGCCCCATTTCTGTTGGCTTCACATATTAGTAACGTGGATTGAAATGCCTGTCAATGAGTCAGATTCTCCACATGCCTGAGCTACTCCTCTACTGTAATTCAAGCACTTGTGGAAACCATGGTAATTCTTTCAGATCCATGGGGTGTGATTATTATACCAAAGCAATATCAAAACTCTTCCAAAAGAACACTCTAGAGGCCTGAAATAGTTAATGCAACTGCCAGATGAGCTAAATCTGCACCAGGGCCAGGTTAGGAATTGGAAAGAGATACACAGATTATTCTAGGGTGAAAGGCAAATGGGAATTTACAAATAATCTATCACTAGCTCCCTGTCACAAGCTCTCCCTCCTTTCAAAACCCAGTTTGGGTATGGCACCTAATGCCTGGGGCAGCTAAGAGATGCAGTGGCTAGGGTGTCAGGAAGATCTGAGTTCAAATTTGGTCTCAGACACTTAGCTGTGTGACTCTGGGCAAGTCACTTAACCCTCTTTGCCTCAGTTTCCTCATCTGTAAAAATAAGCAAAGAAAATCAAACTACTCCAGTATCTTTGCCAAGAAAACCCTAAATGGGGTCATGAAGAGTGGGACATGATTGAAAAATGACCAACCTATTGCCTGAAATTCCCCTTGATTTCTCCCAGCTGAAAGGAAGAAAATTCCTCTTCAAATTTTCAGACCCCATATTATCACTCCTTTATATAATTTACATTATACTTTGTATCATACATATTTGTGCCCTTGGTAAATCATCCCTATTAGATTACAAACTCCTTGAAGAAAGGGATGCTGTTTTATTTCATCTTTATGTAACTGGTACAGAGCACAGTTCTCTGTACCTTCTTGGTACTTAATAAATATTTCTGAATCAAATTGAAGCAAGATTTATGTTTTCTCTTTCTCTCTCTCTCTCTCTCTCTCTCTCTCTCTCTCTCTCTCTCTCTCTCTCATACACACACACACACACACACACACACACACACACACACCCATCACTCAAGTGAAAACTGATGCATAACCATGAAGATTTGAACTTTTAGTCTGGCAAGCCCCAAAATGCTGCCATCCCAAAGTCTTCTTTAATGTGGCACACAGATTGCCCATTACCATACACTGCTTTGGGTCAATGTGTCTGTTTTCATTTTATTACACATATGTGGCCCATAGTATAGCAGCAGGCATCTGCTTTAATAGATCAGTCTATCAATCAGTCCATCTGATTCACCCACTCCTTTGGTATCCCTCCAGACCATATAACTCAAAAAGGGTTAGGGAGAAACATAGCAGTCTAGGAAAAACATATCTACTACAGAATCTGATTAAGGACTACTGGACTTTGCTATGAAAGAGGGTAATAATAAACAGCATATTTAAATATTCAATACATTAATTAAATTGGGCAAAAACCCACCTTCTTAATAACTACTCAAGCGCCTTCCAGTTCTAAATCTATGCTTATAAAGAGGATGTTTGAGCAGCGTCTTGAGGAAATAGAGAGATTCTATGAGGCAGAGGTGAGAAGGGAGTGCATTCCAGGTGTGGAGACAACCAGTGAAAACACAAAGTGAGAGGAAACTTAATTTTGTGTTACGAACAAAAGTCCAAAGGGTTAAAAAGACATAACCTCCATTTTACAGATAAGAAAACAGATTCAGAAAAGCTGAGATGAACTCATCCAAACTTATACAGCAAATAAGTAACAGACCCTGGACTGTTTAATTTATCCTGAGAGTTCATACTAATACCCTGTTATTTATATAGCACTTTTTTCTTATTAAAATAATCTTAATTAACATCTTTTATTTTTAAATCATCTGTATTTTTGTAGCTCCTCCTAGAGAGGCAATCTTATAACTAAGAAAAAAACTCAGCAAAACAAAACACTATTTCAAAAAATTGGGAATAAGATGCCTTCTCATATATCTTCTTGGGGGTTAAGTTTAATATTATAATTATTCAGGATTCAGTTTCAAATTTGATAGTTCTTTCAATTTACACTAACACTTCAATACTGCAGTTATTGCAAATAGTTTTCCTGGTTCTGCTTACTTCACTTTGCATACGTTCAGTTCACTTAAGTCTTTCTAAGTTTCTCTGTATTAATCATATTCATCATTTTTATGTTAATATTTGATGTAATATTCAATTACACTCATATGCCATAATTTGCTTACCCATTCTCCAGTCTATGAGTTTCTATTTGGTTTCTAGTTTTTTGCTCCCACAAAAAAAATTGCTGCTATAAAAATATTGCTATCTATAAGGGTCCTTTCTTTTTATCATTGATCTTTATGGGGTAGATGTCTAGAAGCATAATCTCTGGGTCAGAAGGTATGGATTTTTTATACATTTTCTTGATGTGACTCCAAACTGCTTTCCAGAATGGCTTGACACAACACTTAGTGTGCCCATCTTTACACAACTGAAAAGAGGGGCACACTAAGTGTTTTGTCCTATCTTTGGTCATCTTTGACAATTTTTTAGGTGTGAGGTACAATTTCAGGTTGTTTTGCTTTGTATTATCTTATTACTAGAGATTTGAAGTATTGCTTCATATGGAGATTAATAGTTTGGAAAACTACTTTTATGCTTTAATCATTTATCTGCTGTAAAATGGTTTGGGATATATATTTTCTATTAGTGGGCTATGTATTTTGGATTTTAGAGCCATATCAGAGAAAAGAATTTTTTTCCCATTTACTTTTTCCTTTCTTGTTTTATTTTCATTAATTTTCTTCTTATAAAAGCTTTTCAATTTCATGTAATCAAGTTATCTATTTTCTCTTTTGGAAAACATCTCTATTCTTTGTTCAGGTAAGAATTCACCCCTTGGGGCGGCTAGGTGGCACAGTGAATAGAGCCCCGGCCCTGGAATCAGAAGGACCTGAGTTCGGAGCCGGCCTCCGACACTTAATCCACACAAACAAAAACCTAGCCGTGTAACCTTGGGCAACTTACTTAACCCCAATTGCCCTAAAGGGGCGGCTAGGTGGCGCAGTGAGTAAGAGTGCCGGCCTCGGAGTTGGGATGGCCCGAGATCAGATCCGGCCTCAGAAAATGAGCACCCACGCATAAATCAAATGACTAGCCGTGTAACCTTGAGCAAGTTACTTAACCCCAATTGCTTTAAAAAAAAAAAAAGAATTCACCCCTTATCTATAGCACGGAAGTTGTGTGATCTCTAATTTTTCTATAGTATGCACTTTGATATCCAGGTCATATATCCTTTTTGAATTTACTATGGAATATTGTATAAAATGTTGGTCTAAGCCTAATTTCTTCTAGAATTTTTAAGTATTTTTGTCAAATGAACAGCTCAGTCCTACGTAATTTATTTTTTAGAGTTTGTTGAATGGAAGACAATAGTAGAGTATAATTATTTCTCATTCTTTCTTATAAACACAGAACCATTGATCCACTTTTCAATGTATTTATCAGTATCAAAGCTCTCTCCTGCATCATTTCCTGTCTGAGTACTCTTTTCTGGTCACCTTTACTGGATCTTCATCCTGGTCACACATGCTAATTATGGCTGTCTCCAAAGGTTCTGCGCTGGGCCCTCTTCTCTATCAATACTATTCACTTGTTGATCTCATGCTGATGATTCTTAGATCTATTTATTCAGCATTAACCTTCCTCCTGATGTCCAACCACATATCTCCAATTGCCTACTGAATATTTCAAACTAGATGTCCCAGAAACATCATAAATTCAACATGTCAAAAATGTACCCATTATCATTCCCCAAAAAACTTTTCTCTCTTCCTATCTTCCCTATTATTGTGGAGGGTGCCCTCATCCTCCCAGTTACCTAGGCTTACAAATGAAGTATTCTCAGCTCTTCAATCTCTCTGACCTCCATCCCCTGTAACCAATACTTGCCAAATTCTGTCAATTCTAGCTTTGCAATATCTCTCCTTGCCACCACCCTCATACATGTCCTTATCACCTTAATCTAGACTAATGCAAAGGCCTGCTGATTCATCTCCCTGCCCCACCTCTCCTCACTCCAGTGCATCTATTTTTCAGCTGTCAAAGTCATCTTCCTAAAGCGTGGATCTGACCATATCTTGTCCCTACTCGATAAACTACAGTGGCTCTATCTTATGTCCAGTTTGAAATATAAATTCCTCTGTTTGGCTTTTAAAGTCCGTCATAACATGACTCCTTCCCACATTTCCAGTTTTCTTACCCTTTATTCTTCTGCACTCTACAATTCAGGGACACTGGCTTTGTTCCCGGTCTGTGTGTTTTTCACTGTCTGCCATCACTAGAATGTTCTCCCTCCTCATCTCTGCTTCCTGCCTTCTTCAAGTCTCAGCTAAAGTTCCACCTTCCACAAGAAGCCTTTCCCAGCCCTCCTACTTAATCTAAGTACCTTCCCTCTCAGATTACCACTCCACCCCCAATTTATCCTATATATAATGTGTTTGTGTAGCGTTCCATTGAGACTGTGATCTCCTTGAAAGCGGGGACTGATTTTTTTTGTTTTGTTTTGCTTTTTACCTTTTTCTGCCTTCTAAGAGGTAACCACAGTGCCTGGTACATAGCAAGCACTTGTAGACTGATTGACTGTTTTGTAATATAATTTGAGTTCTCCTTTTTTTCCATTTTTTCCCTTGATGCTCCACATCTTTTGTTCCTTCAAATTAATTTTGTTTTCGAACTTTTGATTTACAAAGTTTTTGACATGCATTGTTTCACTTGAGTTTCACAAAAGCCCTGTGACATAGGCACTAAAGGTATTATCAACCCCATTTTACAGATGAGGAAGCCAGAGCTCAAAGCATTTTAGTAACTTACCCATTTAGTAACTTACAGCTAGTGTCAGATACAGGATCCAAACCTGTATTTCCCCAACTCCAAATCCAGCACTTCATTTTCTCTATTATACTGCCTAACAATTGAAGCCATACAAAAGTCGAATGAGCTGCTTGTAACAGCAAGCACCCTAGCATACCCAAGATGGCTGCTTTTCTAAAGAAACGCAATTCAAAAAGGGTTAACAATCTTAGTTTAATCAAACATATCTTTTACCTAGGTTAGGGGAAAAAGTCAGCACCGTGAACTTCAGAGAAAACAAACAGAAATCACAAGCTGAGTTGGGAACTGTCCATCTTTTCTTTGCTTCCTTGTAAGTTTTCATTTGTTCTCTGTTGAGTACTTTTTTACTTTGTTATTTTTTTCCCTTCCTCTCCCCAGGGGCTACAATTAAGTGTGAATGTTTCTCTATAGCTATAGATATACATACATATATACATATACATATATATACATATGTAGACATAGACTTTCCCACACAAATTCTACTCTGGATCTTTGTTTTTATGCATATGCATATCTCTTGTTTCCTATCCCTCCTTCCTCCTTTACTTCAATACACTACCTTGCCCTCCCACTACTTGCCTACCCTCTACCAAGGATCCCTCCCCTATCCTCCCATTTCCATAAATCTAAACAACCTTTTATACCTACCCCTTTACCTATTTCCTCACTCTCTCCTCTAAAGATTCCTCCCTTGTCCCCTTCCCTATCCCTTTACCATTTTATTTCTTCTGAATTTAGACTTTTATACTCTTCTAAATATATATGCATTATTCTCTCTTAAATCCATTCCCAATAAAAGTAGGTTACCAGAACTACAAGCCCTTCTCCCCATCTAATTCCTCTGTTCTTCCTCATGTACCTCATTTGTAAAAAAATAATTACTCTTTTTAGTTGTTCCCAAATGGTTTTACTTTTTAAATTCATATCATACTCAGATTTATCCCAATCTTTCTTATGAGCTATCCAATTATTAATAAGAATCTCAGCCATACATTTTACATAATAAAAAGTAAACTGTCCAGGTGTGGCTAGGTGGCACAATAAATAGAGCACCGGCCCTGGAGTCAGGAAGATCTGAGTTCAAATTCGGACTCAGACACTTAACACAAAAACTAGCCATGTGGCCTTGGGCAAGTCTCTTAACCCCAATTGCCCTCCAAAAACAAAAAACAAAGAACAAAAAAACAAAAGTAAACTGTCCTTATTGAATCCCTTATAATCAGTCTTTGGTATGTACCTTATATTCTTCTTGGCTCTTGTATGTCAAAGCTTCTATTAAGTTCAGGTTTGTTTGTTTGTTTTTTTAACAAAGTCTTGATGTCTGACAGTTGATCAAATGGGTGTGATAGTTTCAGTCAGAGGCCCAGTTCTTTTGCTCTTCAATGTAGTGTTCAAAGATCTGCAGTCCTTTAATGTCTCTGCTGCTAGGTCTTATGTGATTCTAATTGTGGCACCATCATATTTAAATTGTTTTATTCTTAAATTGTGGCACCATCATATTTAAATTGTTTTTAATATTTTATCCTTGAGCTGGGAGTTTCAGAATTTGACTATGATATTCCTATGAGTTTTCCTTATGGGATCTCTTTTAAGTGAGGACTTTTTCTATTTCTACTTTCACCCCCTTGTTCTAATGCTTAAGGACAATTTTCTTTAATTATTTCTTGTATTATTATATCAAGATTCATTTTTTTATTATAACTTTCAATTAGTCCAACTATTTTTATCCTCTCTCTTCTGGAGCTATCCTCCAAATCTGTTTTCTTATACAATGTTTCACTTTCTGTTCTATTTTTTCATTATTCATATTTTCTTTAATTATTTCTTGATCTCTTAGAATTTCACAGGCTTCGCCTTGCCCAATTCTAATTTTCAAGGTATCATTTTCTTCCTTAAAATTCTGGATCTCCTTTTCTAATTGATTGACTTTCCTTTCATAATCTTGTTTTTCTTGGAATATTATTTTTTTTTATTTTAGTTTTTCCTCCATCTCTGTCATTTGATTTTAAAGCTTTTTTTTTAAGATCTTCTATGAATTTTTTTTGGGCAGGTGACCATTTGACATTACTCTTTGGGGGGTTTCTTTACTTCAATACCCTCCTCTGAAGATGAATCCTGGTCATCTCTATTCCCATAATAGCTTTCTATGGTTGGATTCTTTTTCCTTTACCTACGAATTTTTTTCTGGCAATAGCTTAATTTTTGTAATCACCTTTAGCCTTGGGGTATGGGGGATGGGGTCTCTTGCCCCAGATCTTCAGTTCTCCCCTCTAGCCTGAAACCAAAGCCAAACCTCCAACCTCCTGTAAGTGCCCACAGTCAGGCGCTTTCTGCCCCACTGCTTCTGCACTCACCAGGACTGTGCTGGTTCTTTCTCACCCCTGCTGCTCTTCACAGCACAGCTGGGTCTGGCTTTGCTTGTCAGCAGAGGCTCCCTTGATCTTCTCCAATTCAGATGCCAAACTCCTCTCCCTTTGGGTAGGGGAAGGGGGGAGGGAGAAGTTTCTGTGACTGGGGCTGAGGCAGCCTCTCAGACCAACTAACCCCAGGGTTTGCTACCTGTAGTTAAAGCTGACCCTAGCCTGGAGGTATTTACTCTTCAAGGAAATCAAATCTCATACTGGGATTTATCTTCTGGTCTTCTCAAACTGTCCCAGAAAGACCCCTATTGTGCCCCTATTCTTATTTATTTTTACCCATACTTCGTTCACCCTAAGGTGCTATTTTACCTCTTTTGTGGGGGAAAATCTTGAAAGCATGGAATTTTCTTTTGTGAGTCTAATTGTGGCACCATCATTTTCCCAGAAACCTCTCTTGAGTAAGAATTTTTAAAAATAAAAGGAATACAATTCATCTTTAATACCTAAAGCACCAGATTTTACAGAAGATGGAAGCAAGGATAAGTAATAAAACATGAAAACAAAAATACAGTATGGTTCTGTAAGGATGGTGTCCAAAATCATAAAATTTAAAAGGAGCTAAAGCTTAAGAAAAAAAAATAATTTAAAGGGAGAGAGAAGGAGAGTTAAACTATATTCCAAGTGTTAAAGAAGGGATAGGACCATCGCTTTTGAAGTGAATAGAACAAAAAGACAGAACTGCTCAACTCTTATTTTGATTCTGCTTTCTTGTCAAGGAAAATAATCTTTAGCAGAAAATGCAAAGCAAAATTGACTAAAAAGATTTGATACCCAAGGTAAACAGGGAAATAGCAAAGGAGAACCTTGCTGCCCTTGGTAAGTTCAAGTCACTAGACCCAACCAACCACTTCCTTTGGTTACAGAAAGAACTAATAGATATGATTGTTTAGCCATGGTTAGTGATCCTTAAAACCTAGTGATGAACAAGACTAGACATGACCAATTTCAAAAATGGAATAGAATGAAATTTTTGAATTATATGCTAGTCATTTTAACTTTGATTCCTAGAAAAATTTTAGAACACATTATTAAAGAAATGACTAACCTCTGGAAAGGAATAAGCTATCATAAAGAATTATTAAGAACAGGTCAGGCCAGACTAACCTCCTATCCTTTCTTGAAAGGGCAAATCAGAGACGTGTTAGAGCTATAGTTTACCTAGATTTTAGCAAAGTATTTTACAAATTCATTCATGTTCCTCTTGTAGACAAAATGAAGAAATGGTGGCTAAAGGACAGTAGTATTTGGAGGATTCAGAAGTGGTTGAAAATTCAGATCCGAAGGATTGTCATTAATGCTTTGATGTCAACTTAGGACCATAAGATCATAGATTTAGATCTGAAATGAGCCTTAGTAGTCCTCTAGTTTAATCCTCTTTCTTTTATAGATGAAAAAATTGAGATCTCAAAAGATTAAGTAAAATATCCTATGTCACATGTGTAGCATATGGCACACCTGAGATTTGAACTTGGAAGCAGGTCTCTAGTAGAGTTCCCCAGGCATTTGTGCTTAGCTCTGTACTGTCATTTAATTGGACTTGGTATGTTTATCATATTTGAAGATGAACCAAAGCTAAAGGAGATAGCTAACTCACTGTATGACAAAGGCAGGATTTTAAAAAAAATCTTTATAGCCTGTATGAACAATGGATAGACTCAAATAAGGTGAAATTTGGTAGAAAGCCCCTTTGTAGGATACAAATTACTTGAAGGCAGTGACTATTTCATTTTTGTCCTTATATACCAAGCAGCTAGCACAATGCCTTGAAGACCAGTGTTTAATAAATGTTTAATGAAGTAAAGTGGGTTGAATAAATGATTGAACCTAAACAGAAAGGGATAAAATGGGTCAATGTCTATATGTTCAGCATGGTTTGAAGTCACTGAGCCTCAAGCCAAAATTCTGACAAAGCACATGGTCTCCTAGAGTCTGAAGAACTGAAGAAAAGGCATATGTTGGTAGGGGGAATGGGGAAGGGAGGGAGGGAAGAACACTTGCTTTTCTGGAAGAGACTTTCTGCAGCATCAGGCAGCTCTTGCAAAAAAATATGTTGTTTATAATAAGAAATATCCTTAATATTCTCCTTTCTTGCAGTGAATAGTTTGCTATGAGGTGAGATACAACTTGTCCAGTTTTCACCCACACCCTCCCTACACACACAAACACACATACACATACATACATACACACACACACTCTTCAACATATGAACACAGGAGAGATAATCATTGGGGCCTGCATCTCACTTGGCTCTGTCAGAGACATCTGGCAGAAGTTTCTTGATGATTTGAATCAAGATACATACTATTCAGAAACAATGCATTTTGCAAGTATAATTTTTTGTTATTTCTTTTCAGACAAAAAAAAAAAGATTTCACCCGCAAAAAAAAAAATAGCTTGAATATATTTTTAGTATCTCTACCAACTGTTATGCAGGGTTGAGGGGATATTTTGCTCTTTAAAATATGAATAAAACAGTGATCAGGGATAATTTGAAGGAGATAATCCTGGAAAGCCAAGGAAAACATTTCTGCAGAGGAAAGAGAAAGAAAATTCAGTACGGACATGATCATGGCTTTCAAATATTTAAAGGTCCAACATGTGAAAGACAGACTGGACTACTCCTTCATGGTCTTCTTTGTTGAAACATCACCCTCGTTCTACACACCAAGTATAAGGGTCCCCCAAAGTTCTGGGCCATCTCTTCTTTCTTTTTTTTTCCTTTTTGGAGGGCAATTGGGGTTAAGTAACTTGCCCAAGGTCACACGGCTAGGTTTTTGTTTGTGTGTGTTAGGTGTCTGAGGCTGGATCCGAACTCAGGTCCTTCTGACTCCAGGGCCGGTGCTCTACTAGCCGCCCCTATCTCTTCTTTCTTTATGTTCCCTCCATGGGTGATTTCATTGGTTTGAATGAGTATAGTTGTAATTCCTCTGCAGATGGTTCCTGAACTCTAACCTCATATTTCTACTGCCAGCTGGACATTCCCACCCATACGTCACATAGGCATCTTTAATTCAATGTGTCCAAAACAGAATTCATTGCACAAAAAAAAAAAAAAAACCCAGTCCTTGTTCTCAAGAAACTCATAGTCTAATGGGAGAGATTAACATAAGAACAATGATGTCCAAAGATACAGAGAGGCTATATTGGTGATAACCCTTAGAAGAAAGGTAATAGCATTAAGGGGAACTGGGGAGTTTCTTGCATGTAGATTTTAGTTGGTACCTGAAGGGAGCCAGGAAAGCCAGGAGAAAAACAAATGAGGAGGGAGAGGATTCTAGGCACCTAAAGTAATTATGTGACCATATCAAACCCCTACTCAAAAATCTAGACTGGCTTTCTATTATGTCTAGGATAAAATATAGTCTTCAAACTGGCTTTTACAGCCCTCCGCAATCTGGTTCTTGCTGCCTGTTCAGTCCTATTTAAAATTACGACCCTTTACACCCAGCTCTGGTTGCACTGGCCTGTAACTTGTGCCCTAAATGACATTTCATGCCCTGCCCCTGTAATTTTTCACAAGTATTATCCTGTATCTTGAACAAGACAGGTGACCAGACTTGGGATCAGAAAAATCTGGATTCAAATCCGGTCTCAGATACTATTTGACTCTGGACAAGTGGTTTAATTTCTCTGTTCCTGTGTTTTCCTCATTTACTAAACAAGGGAATGGGGAGGGGAGGTTGGAGTCAAGAGCCTCTAAGGACCTTCCAGCTCAAGCTATGATCATATAAATACACACCTTCTGTGCCTCAGTCCCCTAAAATTTCCCACTTCTTTAGAGGCACAGCTTGGCTGCTGCTCTCGATACAAAGCTTTCCTGAACCCCTTGGTTCTCAGCATTCTTTCCTTATTGAAATGACTTTGTATTACCTTGTAGAAACTTAGTATTTACTTGCTTGTACATATGGTACATGTCTCAGTAAAATGTAAGCACTCATAGGACAGTGATTATTTTATTTTTTGTTTTTCTATCCCCAGTACCAAGCACTGTATTTTACACAATGTCATTGTCAATGAATGTTGAATTAAATTGAACTTACTCTGTGTGGATCTTAGGGATAGAATTAGAATAAATGGATAAATGGTAGTGAGAGACAGACTTTTGTCTGAACATAAGAAACTTGCACCAATTAGAGCTGTACAAACTTCAGATGGAACTGTCTTTTGTTACTTTGTTGATTTGATTGTTCTGACTTCTTTTAATCACATTGATGTAAAGTTTAATAATTTTGTTAGTCTTTTCAAAGAACCAATTTTGGCTTTGCTTATTATTTCTGCAGTCTTTTTGGTTTCCATTTTATCTAATTCCCATCAAATTTTCTGTATATTTTTGCATTTATTTTGGGTTTGTTTGGTTTCTAATTTTTAATACATTTTCAGTCATTAATCTTTTTTTTTTTTTTTGTTAATGTATGCTTTGGGAGAGATTTTTCCCTCCCCCAAAAACTGCCTTAGTTGCATCCCAGGAATTTTGTTATGTTGCTTCATCAATATAGTTTTCTCTTGCATAAGTATTCTGTGATTTCTCCTTTGATTCATTTGTCATGTAGGATTTCATTATTAACTTTCCATTTATATCTATCTTTTGTATTCTCAGAATTGATTTCTATTTTTATGGTGTTATGGTCTGTATTTACAATTTCTTTTTTATGTTAAAGCATATATTTGTAATGTGTGACCTAATATATAATTTTTGTAGAAGTTCAGTGTATTGCAGAGACACATATATGTTCTTCAGTAGTCCCACTCAGAAGAGGTCATAAGTCTTTTAGCCTTAATTTTACCATAAATTCTGCATTTTTCCTTTTGTTTATCTTTCTGTTAAATTTGTCCAAGACTAATGTCCCCAAGAGGGAGACATTAAGGTCTACTATCAATGTGTTACCGTTTGTATCTTCTTATAATTCAATTATTTATTTCCTTTTTTAATATAAATGCTCTGGCATTTGGAACATATAAACTTAACATTATAATTGGATTGTTTTCTATGTTTCAGCATTATATAATTTCCTTATTTATCTCTGTTTATATCGTACATTGTGAATTTTAGTTTTTGCTTTGTAGGGAGCATGATTGAAACTCCAACATTTGGGGAATTCACCTGATGCATAGTAAATTTTGTTTTAGTTCTTCATTTTATTATGTATGATGCTCCTCTTAAGACAATTCAAAAGTACTTTAGTTTTGGGGTGGGGTGTTTTGTTTTGTTTTTGGCTGCCATCTCATATTTCTGACTCGTATGGATCTTTCAATACACTAAAACACCTATATCTTTTTTCAGAACTACTATCTACACATGGTTCTCCCACTTTATACTTGTGAACTTCATCTTAGATTTAGCCTAATACTCAAACCTGTCAAGCTCCTTTGAATCCTGACTGTCATTCTCTTCATTCATTATTCTTCCCAACTTTGGGTTATCTGCAGATTTGATAAGCACACCATTTATAACTTTATCCAAGTCATTGAGAAAAATTCTAAACAGCACAGGGACCAAGCATAGCTGACAAGTACTCATGAAGAAATTCTGAAGACACAAAGAAAAAAAATCAAATGAGGAAGAAAAGGGGGCATTGTCTGAAGAGACCAACATGGATGCAGAGAGGACTCCCCTTAAAATTTAGATTCTTAAAAGATATATATTGAAGATGGAAGCAAGGCCGCATAACAGAAGCTATGTACAGAAGTTAACAACTGTGCTGTGTGAATAGTGTCAGGAGTAATAAAGCATAGAATTAGCTGAGGTTGAAAAAAACAAAGAGCAATATTTTTGGGTGGTTTTTTTTTTTTTTGGAGGGCAATTGGGGTTAAGTAACTTGCCCGAGGCCACACGGCTATGTTTTTGTTTGTGTGTGTTAAGTGTCTGAGGTCAGATCCGAACCCAGGTCCTTCTGACTCCAGGGCCAGCACTGCGCCACCTAGCCGCCCCTAAGAGCAATACTTTTAAAGCAATCTTGTGAAGAGGATGATAAAAAGGGATGGAACCACTGCCTGAGGGGGGATGGAATAAGGACAACTGATAAGAGAAGGCAGAGCTCTTGAATTATTTTGCTTCAGTTTCTATGAAGAGGAGAAAGACCCCTGCATAGGAAATGAGAGAAAATAAAGGTGACTAATAAGGGTGTCCATGCTCAAAATAGGTAAGGAGATCATAAGAAAGTAGCTCACTATTCTTGATAAGTTCAAGTAACCTGGAAAGAATAGGAAGATATGATTGCTGAGCCATTGTTAGTAGTCTTTTTAAAATAATGTAGAGTAGGAGAGGTATTTTAAGAGTAGACAAAGCACTTGCCCAATTTTCAGAAGGAAGGAAGGAAGGAAGGAATCTCTAAACTGTAGACAAATAAGCTTGACTTTATTTCCTTGGGAAATTCTAGAATACATTATTAAAGAGATGATTAGTGATCACATAGAAAAGGAAAGTTTTCAGGAAGATTCAAGGAGACTTCATCAAGAAGAGATCATGTGAAACTGACTAATCTATTCTTTTGATAGGGTTACCAAACTGGTAGGTCAGGGGAATGATATAAATAGATTTTAACCTAAATTTTAACAATGCATTTTTACAAAGTCTACTATTATTATGGAAAATAATTGGGAGAAGTGAGCTAGATGATAGTATAATTAAATAGATGGATAATTGGTTGAATGATCAGAACCAAAGAATAGTTACTAACAGTTCAATGTCAATTTAGAACTTGTCCAGTAGAATGCCCAAGAGGTGACTACTTGGGAGGTAGATCCAAGATGGCAGAGTAAAAGCAGGAACTTGTCTGAGTTCCCACTCTAATCACCTCCAATACCTATAAAATATGACTCTAAACAAATTTTAGAGCTACAGAACCCATAAAGTGACAGAGAAAAAAATCTCCTGCTGAAGGCAGCCTAGGAGGCTGACAGGAAGGGTCTATCACACCAAGCTGGGAGGTGAGCTGTAAGTCCCAGACCTGGGGCAGCCCTGACCAGTGGCCCAGACTGGCTGGAGCAGACTTCAGGAGAGTGAATCAACAACAGCTGTGGTGGTCTGGCCCCAGCCCACCAGGGAGAGAGGTGACAGAGGTGCAGCAACTGCAGCTGCTGCTGTGTGGCTGCCTCCAGAGGTCCTGGCCTGCAGATGGTAGGGGGACCAAGTGACTATTCAGAAGGTAATTGTTCTTGCTTTGACCTGCTTGGATCTAGATTGCGTTCTTGGCTGGTGGTCCTGGGGTATGTGGCCAGTGTGCCAGAGCTTGGGGTGTCTGTAGAGAGGGTGCCCTCCTCATAGTTCTGACAACATGTGCAAAAATGCCAGCAACTTGGTACACAGCTCTCTGCACTCTGGAAGCAGAGTTCTACCATGGCAAAGAGCTCAAAAGTCAAGTAATTGGCTGGCAAGATAAGCAAGCAGAGAAAGTGCAATCAGACCATAGAATCCTTTTTTGGGGACAAAAAGGATCAAAACATGGAACCAGAAGTTGATGAAGTCAAAAATCCTGCATCAAAAGAGATGACTACTTGGATCACATTTTTATTAATGACTTGGATAAAGGTAGAGATGGCATGCCTTTCAAATTTGAAGATGTTACATAGCTGGGGTGCATCGATAATACACTGGATGATCGAGTCAAGATTCAAAAAGATCTTAACAGGCTAGAATGTTGGATAAAGTATAATAAAATTTAATTAAATTAAATAGGGATAAATATAGAGTCTTACACTTGAGTTTGAAAAATATTTCACAAGTAGAAGATGGGATAGATATTGTTAGAGAGCAGTTTATCTTAAGAATATCTAAAAAAAAAAAAAAAAGAAAAAAAAATTTTTAAAAGAATATCTCGGGGCGGCTAGGTGGCGCAGTGAATAGAGCGCTGGCCCTGGAGTCAGAAGAACCTGAGTTCGGAGCCGGCCTCCGACACTTAAGCTGCACAAACAAAAACCTAGCCGTGTAACCTTGGGCAACTTACTTAACCCCAATTGCCCTAAAGGGGCGGCTAGGTGGCGCAGTGAGTAAGAGCGCCGGCCTCGGAGTTGGGATGACCCGAGATCAGATCCGGCCTCAGAAAATGAGCACCCACGCATAAATAATGACTAGCCATGTAACCTTGCGCAAGTTACTTAACCCCAATTGCTTTAAAAAAAAAAAAAAAAGAATATCTCTAAGGGGCAGCTAGGTGGCGCAGTGAATAGAGCGTCGGCCCTGGAGTCAGAAGGACCTGAGTTCAGATCCGACCTCAGACACTTAACGCACAGACAAACAAAAACCTAGCCGTGTGACCTTGGGCAAGTTACTTAACCCCAATTGCCCTCCAAAAGGCAAAAAAAAAAAAAAAAAGAATATCTCAAGAATTTTAGCGGACAACAATGTGATATAGAAGCCAAGGAAGTGAATGCAGCACTGGGCTGCTTGATGAGAAGCATAACTCCCAGGCATAAGGATTTTACAATCTTGATGTATCCTTTCCAGCTCAGAACGTGTTTGGAGTATTATGTTTAGTTCTGGGCACTGACTTTTAGGAAGGACACTGTTCATCTGGAGAATATTTGGAGAAGCTAAACCATGATGACGAAGGGTGTTGAGTCCATTCCACATGAGGTTCAATTGTAAGAACTAGGCATCTTTATCTTGGAGAAGTGAAGATTTAGGAGGGGAGGTATGATAATTATATTGAAGTATTTGGCAAGCTGTCATATGGAAGAGATTAGATATGTTCTGTTTAGTCTCAGAGAGAAGAACTGGGAAGAATGAGTGTAAATTACAGAGACAGTCAATTTAGGCTTAATGTAAAGAAAAACTTCTTAACAACTAGAACTATCCAAATGTGGAAGAAACCCCAAGAGGTGGTGGCTTCCCCCTCCCAGAGGGTCTTTAAGCAGAAGCTGGATGTCCACTCTTCAGGAATGTTATGGTGGGAATTCCTTTGGTGGAAGACTTATGCTAGATAACCACTGCAGGCCCTTCTAATCCTCAAATTCCATGATTCTATGACTTACTCTATAGAATTTCATTTCATGGGATCCTTATGATCTTCCAAAGGATGTATTAATAAGACTATGATCAGCTTTCTTCTTGTTTTTTGTAACAAACTCTAAGTTTGGACTGGGAGATTCTGAATAGCAGCAGGAGAAAAGAAGTATAAAAGACCACAAAGTATGCTTCATCTGGCTATAAGATCCTGGGTTCCTGTCTCTACTACTTCCATTATAACTTGATCAATTTCTCTGAGATCACCTTTAAAGCGCTTTCCAGCTCTGAATCAAGGAATCTGCATCCCTATGAATTAATAACAGCCTATAAATGCCTATGACCATCTTCTATTTAGATGGTTGAATAACTGCTATCTGTAGTAAGCATCCTAAAAGAGCTAAGGATTTCCCTGGCGCTATAAGCTAAAAAGCTGACAAATTGCACTCCCCTAGAATGAAGAAACCACATTGAATCAGAAGACCGACAGAGAGCATCTATAGCTGAGAAACTTATTGCAGTTTAACACCAGCAGATGGCAGCAAAGAGTAACAGCCCAGCAGAGTTGCTTGGCAGAGAGCAGCACCCTAATACCAGAATGCATCAGTGGTTCTCTTGCATCTAGGGTATGAGTTGCTCAAGGCAGATTTTCCCTGGCCACGTGCATTCCCTATAGATTTCCATTCCCCCAACTGGTGCTGTAGAAAATATACCACTGTGCATGTAGTGAAAAATTTCTTGTCACTGATTTTGTTGTGCTCTTTGATAAAATATTTCTTGTTTTGAACTAGTGGATTATCTGATTGGTCTACTAAAAACAAACACTTTGGTAAGAGCTCATAATCTAAGCTTTTGAGCACGTCCTAATCCACAAAATTGACAAATTGATCAGGTTATCATGGACTTGATTTCTATAGGATGGTTTTCTGGGGATTAAAAGGGAAGAGAGGATCCAAGTATCACACAAGGAAATCTCACTCATTTTGCAATTTACTAATCTGGAGTTTTTAATAATTTGAGCATAGGATAGAGTGAAATTTATCTTTGCTTAGAAATTAATTCATAGACATTAATAAGATTACAAGAGGAATCATAGGATCGTGGCATGTTTAAGTGCTTATAATAATTTATTTCAAGCAATTTGGATAGCTTTAAAGAATCCTATATATAAACAATTATTACATCTATCATTCTCATCTATTCCTTTACAAATATTGTAATGGTCTTTCTAAAATGTCTAATTAAAATCTTTTCTTAAGGATTTAACTATTAGAACTCAATGTTGGGTCCAAAGGGATTGGGTGTTGTGACCTCTCTCTCTCTACTTTGAAGCCTCACTGCTAGGGGCCCATAAATCATAAGTAAACTAACTTCAGTCCTTGTGTTGACCACCTAAGAGAAAGGTCAGACTCCTTTTCTTTCATTCTTTGACTTATTATAAGCACACTCTGAGAAGAAAAAATTACTTAAAGTCTATGTTAGTGTCTCCCTAAATGGTAAGCAGATACGTATTCACGAACAATATGAACCAAGAATGGGAATGCTATTTATTTACTCTACACAAAAGTTATGCTTAACATACCAAAGGGCAACAAATTCCCATTGAAAGAAAATTTAAATCAGTATTCAGTAACATAACTACTGTTTGTGCACTGACAGTGCAGTAACACCTACTGTCATATCCTCCCAATAGGCTGAAATTTAATGTTTATATGTGAACAGGTTGGAAGAATGCTGAATATGCACTGTTACATTTCACCCAGTACCCTGCACTGTTCCCCTCAAGGAAGACATCTTCTGGCAAGTAAGGCCAGGGACTGAGCTCTTCTCCTTGTTAGTATATCTATTCTAATGCAGAAACTTCCCTTACTACCTGTCAGCCCTAACCAAGGAACCCAGCACCAACAGCCTTTTGAACTTACAAGGTAGTTTCCAAGATTGGCTATGTCCCTCTTAGGATCCCTTTTAAGTCACTGATATGCTGTAAAGAAAACATAAAGGCATCCAAGGACCCTAAGCAAAGGCTAAGCTCACCTATCTAGCACCTACAGAAGCAGTCAACATGAAGCCAGGTGGAACAAAGTAGTCCTCCTCACCCCTCATGGGAGAGGCTTAATAGTCCTAATTTGATCCACACATGGGGCCAGAGGAAGTAATTGAGCTTAGATCACTCCTTAAAGATCCAATGAGTCTGTGGAGCTGCCTGCTCAGAAATCATTAAGAAGACTGCTTTATCAGTGCAATTAGCCATCAGGAAAATTTTGAGACACGGGCCTTTTCATCCTCAAGGAGCGGAAAAGCTGAGCTAGCCAATGTGGCACACTGGGATAGAAGCAGCTCTGTGCATGGCCAATTACAAAAATATTAGAACCAAGGACATAATATAGTTCAGAGGAAAATATACTTCCTGACCAAAAGTAAGAAAAATGGAGTCTAAACCTGTCTTAAAATTCTGAGAACTGGATGTCCATGACAGTTTTGCTACTAACTAATCATGTTACTGCTTTGTTTTCCTCATCTTCAATAAAATTATCTAGCATTATATATCATTGACCTTTAAACTGTACATAAAGATCCCTGCCAGCTGCATGTGGACTTCAGCATTAGCATGATCTCATTATTCACTTATTTTATTACATATTTTCCAATTATATTTTAATTTGGTTTGGACCTCATGGGAAACCAACACCCTTTAACCTATGTTTATATTATTTACAGGGCACATTGTGACACTGGGAATTTTTTTTTTAAGAAAGAAAAGAAAAAAGTTTTCTGTGAGGCAATACAGAGCCAATGAATGTTTCTGGGTAGAAAAGCAACGTGATCAGAGCCCTCCAATACTTAAAAATAACAGCTTGGTGGCACAGTAGATACAGCACTGGACCTGGGTGTAAGGAAGACCTGAATTCAACTCCAGCTTCTGACACTTGCTAGCTATGTGGCTCTGGACAAGTCATCTAACTCCTGCTTACCTCAGTTTTTCAATCTGTACAATGGAGATAGTAATAGCACCTATTTCCTGAGGCTATTATGAGGATCAAATGAGATAAAAGCTGCAATGAGGTTAGCACATTGCCTGGCAAATAACAGGCACTATATGCATATAATTATTGGCATCATCACTTACATTAATACATAATAGATAAAATAATTAATAAAGGTGACATAATTGTAGTATCCTTCTAAATCAACTAAACTGCTGCTCTAATTATCTAAGTAACTTTGCTTGTGAAGAATGAGCCTCTGGGCATGTGTACAGGGCAGTTCTAGTAAAAGTATTTTATGAATTCCTTTTTTAAAAGTCGCTAATTTGGACTTCTCATTAATTTAGTCTGGTCTTTCTGGTGAGTCCATAGTAATAAAGTTTTACAGAAGGGATGTCAAACTCATGGCCCACCAAGCCCTTCCCAATGTAGCCTGAACCAGTTTAAAATGTAATTGGGAAATGTTTAAAAAAATAAACATACCATGCAATACAGCTGCGGTTTTCTACATCAGCGTGCAGCACACAGGGATCCATTTCTATTAGAGTTTGATACCCGTTTTATAGAGCTGCCCTCTTCCAAAGAGTAGAGTTAAAAATCTCTTACACAGACAATATTCCCCCAAAGTTTTAAAATTATTCAACTGTACCTCTCCACACCACATACTATAATCTGTCCTTTTCAAATCTTCCTCTATTTGTTTTTTCTTCCTATTAGTTCAGTATATTTTGTATTTGCTTCTCCTTCTGGAGACCTTTACTGATAAGTTTTTCTAAAGTTCTGTTAATTCATATAATAGCCGTAAAGTGAAAGACAAGTTCTCTACTAGTCCCCATAAATGATTTAATATTTTTATTGGGGAAGACAATGAGGTCTCAACAACAATAATCTAGAACTATAAAATTAGTCAAGTGCTTTACATACCCAGCATGGTTTGTGGGTTGAAAAGTTTGGGATTTTGAGTGGGGGTTGTTTGGTTGTTTGGTTGTTTGGTAGATAATAAGAGCTCATTTCATTTGATCCTTACAACAACTCTGAAAGTTGCTACTACAGGTATCATTTTTCCTACTTGATGAAGAATCTCAGGCTTGAGTTGAGTGACTTGCTTGTAGTCATCAACCAACTAGTACTTCAAGCTGCTACTTTTCCCCAGTAGGTTAGCAATCAATCAACAAGTTTTATTACTACACATCAGGCATGGTACTAGGCACTAGTAATGGAAATATAAAAAATAAAACAAAGGTTATGTGCCCATTTTTCATTTATATCCCAGATAATTGACCTCCAGAAGTCCACACTGCCCTTTGTAATGTTTTACCATCAGATTTTACAGAAATCACCTGGAACAAACCTGATTTATTCCAAACGATTCTTTACACATTGGCTAAAAACAACCGTGGCCGCTTCCAGTGCAATATAGCCAAATGGGGTCCTAAACCACTTGCCAATCTATTTAACGTTCTTTGGAAACATTTAAGTGAATTTATCCCTCAGCCCTAAAGTAAGGCAGAAACCTGCTCACTTAAGGACTTGGCTCCAGTTAGTCTAGATTTCATATATAAAGCTTTCTGGCACTGACTTCCTTCCCCAGTTCTGGTATACCCAACAGTCAGATCCTACCATGGCTCCTTTACAATAAGCCTTTCTCCCTTTATTATTTTCCTTTGAGTGGGCTTAAGAAAAGTACTTATTCTATCAATCCTCACTCTATAAAAAGTTTCCCAGCAATGGGTAGAGATTGTAACAGGATTCTAGCTTAGTCTTTCCAGACAAATCAAAGAGTAATAAAGGGTAGATACTAACGAGTCCATTACATAATACACCATCCCAGGACAGTATATGTTTAGCATCAACATTCTAGTAGCCCTGCCAATACCTGGATGAATCTCACAAAATCAGTTTTGCCCATACCCTCCCACAGGCATTTGATTCTTAATAGATATTGAAGTCTTAAGCCAACAGTATGAAGCTCTGTTGATGGAATTTTAGACCAGCTAATAATGATGGAAGATTTAAGGGGAAAGAGAGTTGATGAAAAGCACTAAAAGAAAAAGAGTTCATTATTTAAGAAATGTACTTGGGGGAATTGATAAGAATTTTGTCAGGAAATGGACTCAGAGCCACATAATACACTATATGCCTCAGTGAATTCCAGTTACATTAAAAAGAATCTTTTTAAAAAAAAAAGATAGAAGAAACTGAATAATGCACTTATTTGAATATGAAGGGCTTAATCTTTAAAATTAAAGGAACTACGGGTGGCTAGGTGGCACAGTGAGTAGAGCGTCGGCCCTGGAGTCAGAAGGACCTGAGTTCGGTACCGGCCTCAGACACTTAACACAAACACAAACAAAAACCTAGCTGTGTGACCTTGGGCAAGTTACTTAACCCCAATTGCCCTCCGAAAAAAGCAAAAAAAAAAAAAATTAAAGGAACTGTTAAAGACAAGGTAGATGTTCTTGATCCATTAAAATAAAAAATATACACAACAAAAGTAATATAATCAAGGAAAAGTCTAGAGAAGATAACAGATTGAAGAAAATATTATAAAGAAATATGGTGGATAAAAATTTGACATCTCAAATACATAGGGAACTGATAAAATTTATAAAGGCAACTCCAAGTAATAAATGGATAAATGGTCAAGGGACATGAACAAGCAATTTATACAAGAGGAAACACAAATTTTTTTTTTAATCACTCCAAAAATTATCAGCACAACTAATAATCAGGGAAACAAATTTAGTTCAAAGCAAATAATTGCTAATTAAGTTTAATTGGTTGCACTGATGTTTGATGTTAAGTTTATAATGTCATCTCTGTGTTTTTTTGTTTAAAGGAAATCATTAAAGGATGGATAAAAATATAAGACCAAAAAATATGTTGCCTATAAAATAATACATCTAAAACAGAAAGACACAGATTTAAAATGTAAGGTTGGGGAAAGGGGGGAAATATTATGGATCAGTTAACTCCAAAAAATCAATAGCTACTATAATGACTTTAGAAAATACTGAATTTGGGTTAGGAAAAAATGAAGAGAGATGAACATGTCACTAAATCAATGATTAAAGAAACTATTGATTGTAAAAGTATTTCAGTATTAAATACATAGGTATCTATAAGGATAGAAAGTACATTTTTAAAGGAAAAATTAACTGGTTACAAAAGGATCTAGTTAGAATAATATTAACAGTGAGATAAATTCAGTATCCCAATTTTGGAATCCATAAGTCAGACAGGAAAACAAGAAAAAACTTGCACAATTGCATAGTATATTTTTAAAATATTGTTTAATAGGTATATGTTGAAAACTAGGTTATTTTATTCATTATCTTGCTTTTAATTCATATATTCCAGGAAATTTGCAAAGATTAATCAAATCTATAAGTAATTTTCAAAATATTAAATATTACTGTTATAGATAACAATTAAAATAGTAATGAATAATACAAATATTATCAAACATCATACCCCTAATGAAACTTAGTATTCACTTTGACCCAAAGATTTTAGGGTCAAAGAATTTTTAAAATATATTTTAATAATATTATAATTATTATTAATATATTAATGATATGATGATAGTGATAAAACAGATCAAAATATATCAGGTGAAACTATAGCATTTCTTAGAAGCAAATTTATTTCCTCAAATGGTTGTGTTAACAAAAGAGAAAAAGGGAAGATTTATAATTGATATTTCAACTTTAAAATTGAGAAAATAAATAAACCAAAAATAAGCACCAAAAAAAATCACTAATTCAAATGAGAAACTAATAATTAAAAGCCAAAAACATACAAAATGAGGAACTGGGTTTTTAAAGGATTGCTTGTTGATAGCTAATTTAACAAAAAAAAAAAAACAATAAGAGAACTCAAAAGAAAATCACACACACACACACAAAAAGATTAAGTAAGGGTGCATCAAAATAGTTAAGAAATAAGGGAAATTATTAGAAAATAATAGAACAAAACTAAGAATATAAAAGGATGAATGGCTATAAAATATTAAGTTCTAATACTGACAAATTGAGAAATAGATTATACAATAAATTAATATCAGAAAAAATAAACAGAACTAGAGATTAATAAACTGCCACAGAAAAACAAGACCAAATGGATTCACCAATGACATTTATCAAAGAACAAATCATCTATATGCTAAATAAACTGATTTCAAAAATGCAAAAATATAGTATTCTACTGAGGTCATTTTATAAGACAGATGTGAACCTGATATCCAAACCAGGAAAGAATAAGTCAGAGAAACAGAATTCTAGACCAATATTATTAATGAATCACAATGAAGAATGGAAGATACATAGATGCATAGATAGATTCTGATCAAGTTGGATTTATACTGGAAGGCAAAAAGAGCTCAATATTTCAAGAGGAAATAATTAACATACTAAATCGCTTTTCACAATAAAATAATGAATACTAAAAATTATTCCAAAAACAAAAAACCTTTGATAAAATGAAAGCCATTTATTTTAAAATTACTCAAAAGTAGAGGAATGTGCGTATTTGTTTAATCTACAAGCCAAAACTATCTGTAAAGGGGAAATAGAGCCATTACCACTGAGCACAAGGATTAAAGTTGATAATTTTATTTGATACAGCTATATAAAAGTTAACAATAGCAATAAGACAAGAAAGGGAAATTAAAGAAATAAGCACTTGTGAAATGAAGTTTAAAAAAATTATGGATGATATAAGAGTTTACTTTTAAAAATAAGAGAATCAAGAAAATATTGTTTGACATAATAGACAATTTCAACCAAAATAGTATATATGATCAACTACAAAATCCTCATTCTTATATCATCATTGCAGTTCACCCAATAAAAATTTAAAAGTAGAGAAATATTATTTAAAATAAGAAAAATGTATTAAATATCTGGCAATGAATCTAAAAATATAGAGAGAGCTTTCATAAAGTCATCTATAAACCAAAGTTTACATAAATAAATCAAGAACCGAATAATTGGATAAAGAACTAAAATTTGAATGTAAATAAGTTGAGTTAAAAAAGACACTATTTCCCAAATAAATTTATAGATTTAATGACATACTAATCATAATGCCAATAAGAAATATTTAAGAATTAGAGAAAGTAACAAACTTCAAATGAAATATCAACAGGTCAATAACATCAAAGAAAGTTGTAAAAAAGAAAAATAAAGGAAGGGAATTTTTTTTTAAATTTTTTTTTATTTTTATTTTTTAAAGCAATTGGGGTTAAGTAACTTGCTCAAGGTTACACGGCTAGTCATTATTTTATGCGTGGGTGCTCATTTTCTGAGGCCGGATCTGATCTCGGGTCATCCCAACTCCGAGGCCGGCACTCTTACTCACTGCGCCACCTAGCCGCCCCTTTAGGGCAATTGGGGTTAAGTAAGTTGCCCAAGGTTACACGGCTAGGTTTTTGTTTGTGTGGATTAAGTGTCGGAGGCCGGCTCCGAACTCAGGTCCTTCTGATTCCAGGGCCGGTGCTCTATTCACTGCGCCACCTAGCCGCCCCAAAGGAAGGGAATTTATACACTAAACTCAAATTATACTATTAAACAACAATTATGCAAACTATCTGCTAGTGGTTTAAAAAATAGATAAGTGGAATATATTTTATAATAAGCTTGAACTGGACACATTTTATGACCTGGCATTCAATTAACAAAGGATCACAAGGGGGGCAGTTAGGTGGCGCAGTGAATAGAGCACCAGCCCTGGAATCAGGAGGACCTGAGTACAAATCTGACCTCATACACTTAACACTTACTAGCCCTGTGACCTTGGGCAAGTTACTTAACCCCAATTGCCCTGCCTTCCCCCCTCCAAAAAAAAGAAAAAATAAAGGATCACAAGTCATGCAAAAATTCATTATTCAATGAAAAAATTTGGTTAAAGTACTTAGCAATTTTTTGGAAAATGGGAATAGACTAGGTCCTTATGCTAGAAACCATAATAACTGGAACTGAGTCAATAATCTAAATAAATAAAAATGCAATGCACACACACAAAACTAGATAACAAGAAAATGTTATTATCTTTCACAATTGTGGAAAGGCAGTAATTCAAATTATAAGCAATAAAATAGGTAAATTTGATAACATAAAAAGAAATATTTTGCACAAAAAGCACTACAACCAGAAAAAGGGAAAAACAAGATGTTTTTAATCAACTTCTTCTGATGAAAGTCTGACATCCAAAATATAAGTAATGAACATTATAAGAATAAGAGCAATTAGTCAAGTTATATGAGCAGAGTGTCAAAAGAAGAAACATAAAGTATTAACAATTATGAAAGTTTAATGCTTCTAATAATCAGAGAAATTGAAGGTGGCTAGGAGGTGCAGTGAATAGAGCAATGGCCCTGGAGTCAGGAGGACCCGAGTTCAAATTCAGCCTCAGACACTTAACATTTACTAGTACTGTGACCTTGGGCAAGTCACTTAACCCAATAGCCCTTCATTTCCCGAGAAATTCAAGTTAGTTGGGTTAATATCTCACAGATCCACCTGACACCAATGAAATTAGCTAAAAAAAAAATGACAAAAATTCAATGTTCAAATGACTATAGTAAAATAGGCCAAAATTTAGCCAACTTTTTGGAAAACAACATGGAATTATACAATCAAAACTACAAAAATATGTATACCTTCTGATCTGCTTGTCCCGCTACTGGAATCTTCAGGAGGTTAATGTCATTTTTTAAAAATCTAGGTTTAAAAAATAAAAAAAAAATTCTACAAGGGCTTTTTATAATTTTAAAAATACACAATCCAGCGCTGGCCTCGGAGTTGGGATGACCCGAGATCGAAACCGGCCTCAGAAAATGAGCACCCACACATAAATAATGACTAGCCGTGTAACCTTGAGCAAGTTACTTAACCCCAATTGCTTTAAAAAAAAAATACACAATCCTATAAATATACTAGGTTTCTAATAACTGTGGAATGACTGAACAAATTATGGAATGTGCGGCAAAAGAGTATTATTGTTAGGTGAAAAAAATATTAAGAATTATAAGAAACATTCTAAGATGTACAAATGAATACAGAGTAGAGAATGCAGAACCCAAAGAAAAATGCATACATTGAGATTGGAAACCAAGAAACAACAGTTTATAAATACATGCACAATCATTTGGAATCTCTTTTTTATTTCATTTCATTTATTGATTTTTCTTATTTTCTTTTCTTATATTCATTTATGTGTGTGTATGAAAGTAAATATGTGTGTCAATGGAAGTAAAAATAAAATTTATTTATATTATGTTATTTATGTTTCTATGTTCATAAAAATCTACATTTATATATGTTGACATTTGTTGTCATACATATATATGTATGACATTTATATATGTTGAACATATTATAGGAAAAGATTTGAGACTAGGTTAAGCTATAAAGAAAAGATAAAGTCTTTCTGTATAGCTGCACTTGTATTTTAAAGTAGTTGGGAGGAAAAAAAATAAGTTGAGAAAAGATAACCAAAGTGCTATTTTTGTTACTCTAAAGCACTTCCTACTTAATATTTCATTGGCCATTTAATAGACACTTAGGTTTTATATTTTAGTTTTTAAAATCTTTGATAAAAAGAAAAGGAATTTGGAGTTCATCTGAATCTTTTAGTAAGTACACACCTGCTACATACAAGTCTTCAGGATTAGAGCCTCCTGCTTCCACCTGATGGCACTGTATGTCTATTACAGGGGCTGTTACTAAAAGGGAAAATTTAATACCTAGAGTGCTGAAGCCTCGATACACTTATCAAAGAGATAGACAGCTTTGTGACACTTAAACAATTTGCTTGTTTTTGCTTGTCGGTCTCTTCTGTTTTCTCATTCACAGTTTTTACCTACTAGAGGCTTCTGAAAATATAAGAGCACACATTGGGTACAGTGTTACTAACCACTGCTATGTAGTTTAAACTACATAGCTAAAGGAGTAGCCTACATACTCTTAACATTTCCTTAATATCTACCAGACCGGAAAAAGAAAAAAAAAAAACCTGGATAGCATCAAATCTGGCCACTCCGTTCTAAACCCCAAATCAGCAAAGTCCTTTTAACTGATTCCTCTAGACAAATCTTGGTAAAGTTCCAAATTCTGTAAATTAGAAGAAAAGTGATTATGTTCTTCTGTCTCTTCCTCTTTCGGAGCCCCACTAATCTGTTCTTGGGCCACTTCTGTTCCTTTTTATCAGGGACTTAGGTGAAGGCAATATAATATAATGGAAAGAGCACTGGTTCCCAACTCAGAGGACCAGGGTTCTAATTCAAGGATCTATGCTTCTTCATTACTTTGGACCTCAGTTACCTCATGTATAAAATAAAGTGGTTGGAGAAAATGCTTTATAAAGTCCCTTCCAACTCTGTCATTCTAGAATCCTAAGGCCAAGGTCATATGTTTACAAATTCTACAGGGACATGAAGCCGAGAGAAATAAACATTAAGTCCTTCGTGGAGGTTCAAATTATCAGTTGAACAAGCACCAGATGGTGAAAATGTGGCTAAAAAATAATTTGTCTAAAGATGTTTGGGTTTTAGTGCATTTAGGATAAAACAAGTGTGCCATGGTCACATCGGCACCAAAAGAGGTAACATAATCATAGGCTTCATGAAGATGAGTATATCAGTTCCAAGAATGAGGAAAATGATTGACATCCTATGCCCTGGCCTGGTCAGACCATACTATGGTCAGTTAGGAATGCCATGTTTGAGGAAGTCACTAACAAAGGCTAAGGAGACTAGAGGCCCTGAAAAAGGAAGGCAATGAGTATATAATAGCAGTCTTTAAATATCTGGTGACTATCATGTGTCTTACCTATTTTCCTTGGCGCCCCTGGGGGTAGATCTCAGAGAATGAATGAATGTAGGTATATTTGGACTCAATATAAGGAAAACCTTCTTTCCTATTAAAGCTGTCCAAAAATGGAATGAGGGGCGGCTAGGTGGCACAGTGAATAGAGAGCCGGCCCTGGAATCGGAAGGACTTGAGTTCGGATTCGGCCTCCAACATTTAACACACACAAACAAAAACCTAGTCATGTGACCTTGGGCAAGTTACTTAACTCCAATTGCCCTCCAAAAAGCAAAAAATAAAAATAAAAAAATAACAAAAATGGAATGAGGTGTCTCTGGGTATTGTGGCTTCTCCATTTTCTGGAAGTCTTCAGTGGAGGCTGAATGATGACTTGTCTGAGATGATGTGAAGGTCATTTTTATGCAAGGCAAGTTGAACAAGATGTTCTCTATGATCTCTTTCAACTCTGAGATTCTGTGACTCTTCTTATATGACTATATTCCTGTGTAATCACTCCTTTAGGCTATATACTCCCAAATATGCCAAGCATACCAGTTTCCAAAGGTAGGCTCTGGCAGTACATTCTGATACTTCAGTGGGTGCCTGATATCCTCAATGTGGCTACTCCTTCCAACATCACAGATCAGAACCCATCCATGCCTTCTAATATAAAATTTTTGTTCATGTTCTCCCATTATTTCTCTGAAAGGGATACTAGAAGCCTTCCTAGCTAAAGTGCTTGAAGTCTCCCTCTTGGCCAAAGAAAGAGGAAAAGGACCCATCTATACAAAAATGTTTATTGGAGTTCTTTTTATAGTAGCAAAAAACTGAATGCTAAGAGGGTGATCATCAGTTGGGGAATAGCTTATGGTATATGAATGCAATGAAATACTCTTGTGCTGTAAGAAACAATGAAGGAGGATGGTTCCAGAGACACCTGGGAATACTTATGTGAAATGAAGCAGACTGACATGAGTAAAACTTGAAGAACAGTTTATACAATGACAACAACATGGCAGAAACAGTTTTGGAAGGCTTAAGAACACAATGATCAGTCATGTTTCCAGAGGACCCATGATGAAGAATTCGTCTCACCTCCTGACAGGTGACAGACTTAATATGCAGTGTAGGACACAGGTTTTTTGACATGGTCAAGATGGAATTTTTTTTCAACTATGCATATTTGTTACAAGAATTTTTCTTTGTTTTTCTTTATTCTGTTAATAGAGATGGGGGAGGTGAGAAAATAAATTTCCATTAACTGAAAAAACTAAAACAAAATTTTAAAAATTTAATTCCCATGCTATGGGAACCAGTTGCATACAATTTTCCATAATGTCATTCAGCCCACTATCTTCCTCCTGTTCAATTGAATCTGATGATTAAAGCCTCACCTATCTCTCATCAGCAACATTTATCTAAGACCAATAATTAATTGACTAACTTGATGGGCTGTCCATTCAAATTTAGGTCTTGATCAGGACAATATGCATTCGTCATCTGTTTGGTTTTTCAGTATGGATTGCCAGGCCAATCTCTTTTGAGTGACCATTTGAGATGGCCCCGGAATGTTCTGGGGCTTAATGTAATCAGTATAATATCATCTAAAAAAAGAGACATCTAGAAGATTTCTCAATCTATAGCAGGAGTTCTTAACCTTTTTTGTGCCATGGATCCCTTTGGTAGTTTGGGAAAACCTGTGGACTCTTTCTTAGAATAAAGTGGAATTTTTTTTTAATGAATAAAATAAACTACATAGGATTATGAAGGAAACCAATTATATTGAAACACAGTTATCAAAATATTCTAAAAAATAAGTTCATAGGTTAAGATCCTATGATCTATTTTTTTGTTGTTCAATCGTTTCAGTCATATCCAACTCTTTGTGACCCCATTTGGAATTTTCTTGGTAAAGATACTAGAATGGCTTGCCATTTCCTTCTCCAGCTCATTTTTACAGATGAAGAAATTGAGGTAAAAAGGATTGCACAATTTGCCCAGGGTCATGCAACTACAAAGAGTCTGGGGTCATATTTGAACTCAGGCTCCTTGATTCCAGGCCAGGCACTCTATTCACTGCAACACCTAGCTTCCCATGATCTATAGGAAAATCCTTCTAAATTTAGACCCTGTTCAGGATGTCTTTCATGATGGTTTCCAATGCCTTTGACCAGGGATGGGGAAGAGAAGTAAATAAGCATTTATATATGTGCTAGCACTGCGCTAAACACTTTTTATAAATATAATCTCATTTGATTCTCACAACAACCCTGTGAGGTAAATGTGATTATTATCCCCATGTTACAATAAAGGTAAACAGAAGTTATGTGACTTGCCCAGGGTCACATAGCTAGTAAATGCCTAAGCCCATATTTTTTCTAAGGCCTTGCTAATTCCAGGCCCAGAGCTCTATCTACTGTGCCACTATCTGCCAGTACACATGTCCCTTTAAGATAGAAGATGGTATACTAACTAAATATACAGTTTCTGGAAAGGGGAAGAAAATTTCCTAAATCAACAAATTTTCAAAATTTCCAGAAACTCAGAACTCATGATCCCGAAGCCAACCTTCTTTCTACTACAGGACAGTTCTTGAGAGGTACCATGGCACAACCAAGAGGCTCATCGGATCACAAACTTAGAGCCAAAGGGGACCAACTTCTCCATTTTGCAAATGAGGAAATTAAGGTTAGAGTGGAAAGTGACTTGCCCAGGATCACACAACTTAGTGTCTGAGGTTAGATTTGAAACCAGGTCCTCCTGACTCAGAGGCCAGTACTCCAGAATGGCCTGCATGCTGACTTCACTGAGCTGAGAGCAGGAATGGTGAACTGCCTGCAGGGAGACTTGTGGAGAAGCCAGGAGCTGCTGCCTTCTGCTGGAGAAGGAACCCAGGAGTTTGGAATTCAGCCACAGGACAAGATAAGGACTGTGAGGCAAAGCAGGGGCACTGAATGTGTTTCCTTGCTGCATCCCACAGTTTGGGACCCAGGGGGAGGATGGACTTGTGACTATGGTGGGTGGGGTGAAGTGCCGTCGACCCCCAAGAACCCCACCTTTAGTTTTGTTGCCCAGCTCCCTCTCTGGACTTGGAAGCAGAGGCTGGAGCACTGTTATGGGAAGGACACCCCCCCCCCTCCCAAGAGAACTTTATCTGGACTCTTGTTTTGAATTGATGTGATAATGCTTTGTATTTTGTGTTTAAGGCCCTGTGGCCACTTTGGTAACTTTAGATGTACCTTGAAAATAAATTGTCTATGCTAAGGGCATACTTAGTACAACTTTACCAAATAAGTGACTTTGGTTGTTACTGATAAGAGACTAATTGAGTTAATCAAGACTTTGCCCCATGAGTGGAAGACTTTGACCATGTATTTTGAAAACTGATGTGACTGACTGAGTTAACTTAAGAGTGACTATTTTTTTATTTTACTGATAAGTGACTGAGTTAACATTTGCCCCATGAGTGGAAGACTTGGATTATTGTACTTTGAGATTATATTGTGATTTTCTTATGTACCTGGAAAATGTGACCTAAGAGGCGTTTTAGTGCTAATTCAAATGTAAATTATGTATGCTATGGGCATGAAAGATCTTGGGGCTGAATGTAATGGAAATGCAGATTTGAAGATCTTCCCTGCCCATAGGCCCTTTGATTGGCTTAAGAGACTTTGATTGACTTAAGTGACTCTGAGAACCTTCCTTGATTTGAAAATATACTCTGCCCCCTAATAGGCTGAATGTGGTCACATGGAGCCTGTGGTAGGAGGCTTGGTTTTCAGGAATGACCACACCTTGATGCTGTGTGATTGGGCAGTGGGTCAAGAGGGTGGTTACATTGTCTGAGCCAGGAGAAGACTATATAATCCCTGATTTGAGGCTTTGCTTTGGGGCTCACTTTGAGAAGTGTTGTGTGATTTGACCAGATGAGACTCTGGGAAGCCGTTGTTGTTGAGAGCCCCCCCGGATTTGAAAACCCAGATGTTGATGCTTCCCTCTCTGGTAACTGTGATTTGGTATTGATATAATGGTTGGACAGTTTGGAAGCCTGTCTGTTTGATCTGTAAGTTCTGTAACTCTGAAGTTCGGGGTGCTGACCTTTTCCCCCTGAACTAGGTAATGCATGTTTGTTTGATTAAAGTAAGCTTGTTAACCCATTTTGAGTTGCTTTCCTTTTGAAAAGCAGATCTAAGAACCTGGGCTGGCAACCACTCTGGGGATGCTGGGGTGCTTGCTGATACAGTTCCCCACTCCCTTTACATTTGTTCTATCTGTGAGGTATATAGAAAAAGATGTTACCTAAAGAGATTCTAATGGGGGTAGGAGGAGAAATAGATGTTGTGAATCATTTTCATAAACTCATAGAGCTATAAAAGACCTAAGAGCTAATCTAATATATTTTTACAGATGGAGAAACTGAGTACCAGAGACACTGAATGACTTATTCAAAATCACCCAGGAACAAGAAGTAGGGAGAGAGGTTAAATCCAAGTCATTTGCTTTCAAATCCACTATTCTTTCAATTATACCACACTGCCTCTTCAATACCTTCTGAAGAATAGAACAGTACTGTATTGGCAAGAGTATATACGCAAGGGGTCAAAAAATTAACTTGTTCTGTGGCTTTAATCTTGTCCCCATCCGAACTTCAGTTTCCTTAAAGGGATGCATCTATACTCCTACCTTATAGTCCTATGAGGGTAAACAAAAGTAGGGGTTCCCTCAAAGCTTCCATCACTAAGAACACCCCAAAGAACCAAAGACTGATAAGTTGATTCAACCTGGAATAGAAATGAACAAGAGTTTTTCTAAGGCAGAGAGAGCAACAAAGATGATCATTTGCATGGGGGCAGCCTACTCCTGGCCCCATAAACTTGTTCCTACAACAAGATTATCACAAGCTACTCCTTGCACTTAAAGTAGGTTCATAAAGTGAGCCATGAATATGTGTTGCTCTTAGAGAAACTAGAAGCATGACCAGAGCAAGCAGTCAGCAACAAACATAGAATGGGTGAATATGGGATCAACTGGAGATGGGATGACCTGAGGAAGAACTATCCAGATTGACAGTGACTACCCTTAAGGAGGAGACTTAGATGAATAAGGCCAGGTGTCCTAGGTCATCCAAATAACTAGACTTGGACCCTCCAGGAGGTTTTGCTGTGAAGACAACAGCTTTGGGAAATGTGTGCTTGCTCCATGTGGGAACAGCTGAGAGGAAATTTTAAATAGAACTATTTCACTAACGGAACTGCCTGATCTAGGAGTGACTTGCTCCTAGTCCCATGCAGGCACTGGTTTTTGTAATATATGTGACTTTTATTCCTTTTTTCTTCCTTGGTTGAGTAAAGAACGGTATAAATTTATACCATGGAAGTGTGATTGAGTCTACTTAAATGCAGCAGCCAAAGGAATAGGGCAGAGTTTCTTGGTTTGTGGGGACACCTTGAATAGAAGTCTAATTGAATAAATCTGCAAAGCCACGAAGAGGGGGAGGCTTAGAGATGAAGGTAACTAGCTAGAATGACAGAGCTTGGTCTTACCCAAGAATGCCCTCTAGTGTTGAGTAGGGAGCATTGCTTCTGGGAAGCAATGGCCAACAGTTGACCCTCCTCACTAAAAAGAGTTATATAGTTGTGAGGGGGAGCTGTGAGGAATATAAAATGTAAAATGAAGAAGTCTGGGTCTCAATGCACTCAAATGCATTTCTAAATCCAACATTATGTGATTCTATGACTTTCTGGTATTTCTGTGGTTGTATTAATCTCTGGCTTCCTCCTGATTTAAAAATTAAGATTTTGTTCTGAATGTCCAGAGTGACTCTACGAGTCTAGGAATATGGAAGCCACTGCCCGTGTCTTCGTGTCCACATGCTCTAGGTCTAAACTGGATGGAACAGATATGATGGTGGCTCTGTGACTCCAGGCCTATCTTGATCCTGGCCACAAATTTCTTCAGACACTGGAGTGAACTGGGCAGGATAGAGGCCATAGGTCACACCCTCCTGAACATTCTGCTTTCAATAACCTCTGCCTGAGATGAGCTGCTAACCACCAATACAACCCCTCAATACAACACTTAATTCTGCAATGTTCTAAGCTGTTCAGTAAGTGTGAAAAATGAACAATTTTAATCAGCCTCTCAGATTCTTATGTGTAATAAAATGTACCAATCTTCCTAACCTGGATATATTTAAACCCCTACCTCCAATATAAAATATAACAAAAGAGAATTGTAGTAACTTCAACAATACAAGAATCACCCTGTCTGCCCTCTTCCCTTTTTTTCTTATTGTTTCTTGGCATTCTTGGCAGCCAGTGAACAATTCTAGGATTCCACTGGGGGCAATTTAAAATCCATTGTCCAGGGTCAGGCTGGCTCTCCCAAAATGTGATGGGAGGTATATTGGACCCCAAGCACTACTAGCTTGCAAGATGTATGAAAGGATGCTGAGCTAGACGTCATTACAGTAGCACAGGGTCTCCAGCTGGGTCTCCAGTATGTCCATATGGACTTATAAATACCTGCCATAAAAAAGTAAATAAGGAACTCATGCCGTAGAAAGTAAAAACTCCCCCCAAAGTCCTGTGATTGGGAAATAAACATTTTAAAACAGTGCCTAAGTATGATGCAATTCACAGAGCCAACTGCAATGATTTCATATACGTTCATGATCTAGTCTTTTCTCTCTCACCCTCTGTTTCTAATCATTATCATTAAGAAAAGAAAAAAGAAAAAGTACAAAAAAAAAGATAAACTTTAAAGGTCCAAATTGAAAACACAACCTATGGTTTCTAAATTGTTTAGAAACCTTAGGAGGGAATAGCAAAGAAATAAAAAAGGATTACAGAGAGTAATATTACCATTAAGGAGCAAAATTCTAAAGTGGACAAGAACATCTGTTTGGAGATGAACAGTTGAGAGATTCAAGACTCTCTACATCTGAGTTGGCATCATGTTACCTCTTTCTGCAGGTCACCGTTGTTCAGTGTGGTATGGTGGGTTTGGACCTGTGTTCAAATCCTGACTCCTGTCACTCCCCACTTATGGGACCTTGAGCAAATCACTTCACCTAAGTCTCAATTTCCTCATCTTTTAAATAAAGAGGTTAGCCTAGATGGTATTTAAATCAAATCAAAAGATGTGAGATCTAAATCCATGATTCAATGCTAAAAAGACTCTGAACTTGAACACTTCTATGACCTTGAATGATGAGGTCTTCATGAAGTCCACATGGCTTTAGCTAAACAGAAAAGGGAGGGAGGCACTAATTTGCTTTTTGTATTTGTACCCCTGCCTTCTAACACAGTACATGGAAAATAGCAGGTACTTAATAAATGCTTTTTTTATTCATTAATGCATTCATACCCATGTCTATTTCACAAGATTGTTGTGAGAATCAAATGAGCTGGTATATAAAGCCCTTTATAGTCATAAAATGCTATATAAATGTGAATTAGTAATGTAATGGTATTAATATTAATATGAGGCAGTATGTTAGAGAAATAGGAAGATGAAAATATAATTATGCCAACTTCAATCTTCAAGACTTAAATTGTGACCTTATTTACAATAGTAGTAAAAAAACAAGTGGCGGGAGAGGGGAAAGAGGGAGAAAACAATACTTTCCTTCCAAATAAAAGGCCACAAGATGAATAACTCTGTGCAAGTGTGTATATATACACATGCTCACATGAGATCGTACCAGCATTAAGATAGCACTTTGTATCATGCATGCAAATAAGCTCTATCCCTCTTCATTCATGGGGGATATCTCGGGAACATGCACAAAGAGGGATCTGTTTCTGGATATAAGAAACCATGTGGATGTCAAGAAGAGGAGATGGAGATGCCAAACTCTACACAGGACCTGGAGAGAGGCCTGCATAACCATATGGCCCCAACAGAAAACCATATGTACTGAAGAATCAGTACCAGCTGAAGAAACTATAAGGAAGACAGAGTCACAATGAAAAAGAAAACATCAGAAGACCTTGTTCTTGGTAGTACTAAAGAGATGGGTGTAGCAAGGAAACCATGTGAGCTTAGGGGCAGCTCATATTAAGCTTTCAGTGGCCCTCTTCCAAGGCTTCGAAAATGAGGGATGAACAACAACATTCCAGCCAAGTCGAGCTCCTCTCAGTCACCCATTCTCATCTGACTCAATTTGCTTTCTATACCTTTGCTTATATCATGTTATTCATTCCTAGGATGAATTCTCACCCCATCCCCTCTAATGTTAATAGAATAGGAAGCTCTTCCCTGCCCATTAATAGGCCTAACACATGGAGCCTGTGATCACATGGAGCCCAAGCCACAAGGAGTCTGGGCCACATTGAGCCCAGTGTGGGAGGAGCTGACCCAAGGAGAGAGAGAGAGAGAGAGAGAGAGAGAGAGAGAGAGAGAGAGAGAGAGAGAGAGAGAGAGAGAGTGAAAGCCAGGTATAGGAGAGAGAGAGAGAAGCAAGCTGTGAGTGGGAGCAGCTGACCCAAGGAGCAGAGAAAGAGAAACAAGAGAAGGGGGGGGGGGAAGGAATTTTGCCTAGGGGAACTTGTTTGTGTGGAGGCCTAACAGATAGAAGGTTTAAGGTGGGGGGGGGGGGGCGGGGCTCTGGATTAGTGATGAGTGCCTTGTGAAATCTTACTTCCTGATATCCTAATGATGTTCCAAATAAATATTTTGGTTTTGCCTTTAAGAAAGAGAGTTTACTATATTTTGCCAATCTACGATGGAAATAAACATGCATATTCATAGTGGCTGCTATAGGTATCGTATGGGCATTACACTGACACCCCTAATCTCTCCTCTATATCAGTCCCTCAACTTCTTTCCAGGCCAAATTCAGTTGCTGTCTTCTCTGTGAAGCCTTCCTCAATTCTCCCAGTTCAAAGTTTCTCTCCATCTGTAGCGGCAAGCACCCCAATATCCCCAGGGTGACTGCCAACACAGGTTCTTAGATCTGCTTTTCAAAGGGAAAGCAACTCAAAATGGGTTAACAAGCTTACTTTAATCAGACAAACATACATTACCTAGTTCAGGGGAAAAAGGTCAGCACCCCAAACTCCAGAGTTACAGAACTTACAGATCAAACAGACAGGCTTCCAAACTGTCCCAACATTACATCATCAATACCAAATCACAGTTACCAGAGAGGGAAGCATCAACATCTGGGTTTTCAAAGCCGGGGGCTCTCAACAACGGCTTCCCAGAGTCTCATCTGGTCAAATCACACAACACTTCTCAAAGTGAGCCCCAAAGCAAAGCCTCTCCTCAGGGCTTATATAGCCTTCTCTTGGCTCAGAGAATGTAACAACCTTCTGGACCCACTGCCCAATCACAAAGTATCAAGGTGTGGGCTTTCCTGAAAAACAAGCCTCCACCACAGGCTCCAGGTGCACTTAAGCTAGGGGCAGGGAAGATCTTTAAATCTGCATTTCCATTACATTCGGCCCCAAGATCTTTCTTGCCCATAGCATACACAATTTACATTTGAATTAGCACTAAACATCTCTTAGGTCACATTTTCCAGGTACATAAGAAAATCACAATATAATCTCAAAATACAATAGTCCAAGTCTTCCACTCATGGGGCAAATGTTAACTCAATCACTTATCAGTAAAATAAAAAAAATAGTCACTCTTAAGTTAACTCAATCAGTTACATCAGTTTTCAAAGTACAAGTCTTCCACTCTTGGGGCAAAGTCTTGATTAGCTCAATTAGTCTCTTATCTGTAACAATATCTCAAAGTACCATTGGTTACTTATTCAGTAAAGTCTTACTAAGTATGCCCATAGCATAGACAATTTACATTTCAATTAGCACTAACCATCCCTTAAGTCATATTTTCAAGGTACATCTAAAGTTACCAAAGTGGCCACTGGGCCTTAAACACAAAATACAAAGCATTATCACATAAAGTTCTCTTGGGAGGAGGGGGGGTGTCCTTCCCACAACACTGCGCCAGCCCCTGCTTCCAAGTCCAGAGAGGGAGCTGGGCAACAAAACCAAAGTGGGGTCCTTGGGGTCCATGGCACTTCACCCCACCCACCAGTCACAAGTCCATCCTCCCCCTGGGTCCCAAACTGTGGGATGCAGCAAGGAAACACATTCAGAGCCCCTGCTTTGTCTCACAGTCCTTATCTTGTCCTGTGGCTGAACTCCAAACTCCTGGGTTCCTTCTCCTCCAGCAGAAGGCAGCAGCTCCTGGCTTCTCCACAGGTCTCCATGCAGGCAGCTCACCATTCCTGCTCTCAGCTCAGCGAAGTCAGTATGCAGGCCATTCTTCTCTCCTGCTCCATGGCTCCACAGAATCACAGCTACCACAACTGGGAAACAAACAATTATCCCAGCCCCCATACTTTCCTTTTACTCAGCAGATCCCATCCCTCGTCGCCATTTGTAGCAGCAAGCACCCCAATATCCCCAGGGTGACTGCCAACACAGGTTCTTAGATCTGCTTTTCAAAAGGAAAGCAACTCAAAATGGGTTAACAAGCTTACTTTAATCAAACAAACATACATTACCTAGTTCAGGGGAAAAAGGTCAGCACCCCGAACTTCAGAGTTACAGAACTTACAGATCAAACAGACAGGCTTCCAAACTGTCCAACCATTATATCAATACCAAATCACAGTTACCAGAGAGGGAAGCATCAACATCTGGGTTTTCAAAGCCGGGGGGCTCTCAACAACAGCTTCCCAGAGTCTCATCTGGTCAAATCACACTACACTTCTCAAAGTGAGCCCCAAAGCAAAGCCTCTCCTCAGGGCTTATATAGCCTTCTCTTGGCTCTGAGAATGTAACAACCTTCTGGACCCACTGCCCAATCACAAAGTATCAAGGTGTGGGCTTTCCTGAAAAACAAGCCTCCCACCACAGGCTCCAGGTGCACTTAAGCTAGGGGCAGGGAAGATCTTTAAATTTGCATTTCCATTACACCATCCTGAAACTTCTCATCATTCTTTCCTTGGACCTCTCCTTTGAACTCTTTGAGAACAAGTAATGTGCCCTTCATAATAATGTCTGTATTCACAGGACCTTGTACATAATAGGTGTTTAATAAATATTTGTTGAGTGAATGAATGATGGGCAGGAAACATTTTGCAGAGAAATTGGGCACTAAATAGACAGGGGATTAGAGCAGGGAGAAGCAACAGCCAAAGAGAGAAGAAGAGGCGAACCAAGGTTTGGTGGCAGAAACACAGGTGGGTTGTTCAGGGGATGGTGAGACCTCATGGGAGGTTTTCAAGAGGAAGTTGGATGCGCACTTGTCAGCAATGTTATAGAAGAGATGCAAAAAGAGGTTCAGGTCAGAAGAAAGAACCCATAAGCTACCTTTCTTCTCTGAGATTTTATAAGCCCAGGTTGACCACAGCGGAGGATTCCTGTAGTTGAGTAATAGACAATACAAGCCTGAAGGAGCAATCAACACAATAGTTAACATTTGGATAGCATTTTAAGGTTTCTAACATCATCAGATCATAACTTTTCCCCACAACAAGCTCCTGAAGGTCAGTAGTGTGAGTACTGCTAGCTCCACTTTACAGATTAGAAAATTGAGGCTCAGAAAGTGTTTGGAGGCAGCTAGCCAACAGCAGGGTCTTCTGATTTGATTCCAAGCCCAGTGCTCTTTCCATTAATCCCATTCTGCCTCTATCAAAAAAAAATCTAAGTTGAAAGAACCATTTGACTACATTTCTTTTTTTTTTTTTGCCTTTTGGAGGGCAATTGGGGTTAAGTAACTTGCCCAAGGTCACACAGCTAGGTTTTTTTGTTTGTGTGTGTTAAGTGTCTGAGGCCGGATGCGAACTCAGGTCCTTCTGACTCCAGGGCGGGCACTCTGCTCACTGCGCCACCTAGCTGCCCCTTGGCTACATTTCTAATGTAGCCCTCGTAGGTCAGATAATAATAAATCGTATTTGGGGAAAGTATAGTTAGATAATCATTTGTCTTTAATAGATCTAAATATTTACTGAGCTATAAGCTTTATAAGACAATGGTGTGATAGCAATAGCCCAAAATTCCATTTTGGGGTCCTTTAAGAGAGACCTAGGGGTGGCTAGGTAGCACAGTGAGTAGAGCGCTGGCCCTGGAGTCAGAAGGACCTGAGTTTGGATATGGCCTCAGACACTTAATGCACACACAAACAAAAACCTAGCTGTGTGACCTTGGGCAAGTTACTTAGCCCCAATTGCCCTCAAAAAGAGAGAGAGAGAGAGAGAGAGAGAGAGAGAGAGAGAGAGAGAGAGAGAGACCTAACTTCCAGCAGTAAGGAGGCAACAATCTTTCCACACTCTTCTCTGGTCTAGAGGATTATATTCCGTTCTCGATATAATATTTTAGGTAGGACATTGTCCAGGTCCTTTGACCATGCCTGCTGAAATGGACCAGAGTCTGAAGACTCAAACAAAAAAATTCCTTTAATAAAAACATCCAATAACCACTAGGTAAAAGGCAATCCCCAAGGCAATAAAAAGCAGCCCAGGAAAAGTAAAAGCATGTAAAAGTAATCAGCAAGGAGGTTCCCTGGAGCGTCAAGGACTCTCACACCAAAGTTATAAAACTGATTTTATATCATCCTTGCCCAAAGGGTATAGGGCTGAGTCTCACATCAATTCACCTGAGGGCTGGGTTAAATCAGACTGCTCCAGGTCTTCTCCACAACCCTGGCTTCCAATAGCCCTATTGTTGTTATGGGAGTGTGAGATGTTAACTCAAGCCTCCCCTGTTCCATTACAGTCCTGGCCCAAAGCACAATCTGGTGAACTAGAAAATCTCTAGTAGGATGGGAGATGGTTACCCACTTTGAAAAGAAGGCTCACGGGGCGGCTAGGTGGCGCAGTGAGTAGAGCATCGGCCCTGGAGTCAGAAGGACCTGAGTTTGGATCCGACCTCAGACACTTAACGCACACACAAACAAAAACCTAGCTGTGTGACCTTGGGCAAGTTACTTAACCCCAATTGCCCTCCAAAAGGCAAAAAAAGAAAAGAAAAGAAGGCTCAGGACATGGATTTGTAGCTGAGTCATGTCCAACTCTTCATGACCCCATTTGGGATTTTCTTGGCAAAGATATTGGAATGATTTGCCATTTCCTTCTCCAGTTCATTTTACAGATGAGGAAACTGAGGCAAACAAGGTTAAGTGACTTGCCCAAGGTCATACAGCTAATGTGAGACCAGATTTGAACTCAGGAAGATAAAGTCTTTTTGACTCCACTGCACCATCTAACTACCCTAGTTTAGTAGTTGTCTCCAAATACTTGAAAGTCTATCATATGAAAGAAGGGTTAGACTTCATTCATTCATTCATTCATAATTAGGGATATCCCCAAGCAAAATGAGATGCATTGGGAAATCATGGCTTCCCATTCACAGAAGGTCTTCAAGCAAAGGCTAGATAAATACTTGTTGGGTGTGTCATGGAGTTTCTTTGGGAGGAATAGTTTAGACCAGATGATCACTAAAAGTCCTTCCAAAATTTTGAAATCCGGAGATTCCAGAATGCTTTAATGTTACAAAGCATTTTCCTCCAGACAACCATGTAAGGTAGATAGTCCAAGGATAATTAGCCCCATAATACAGGTGAAAATATTGAGGCTTAGAAAGGTGATGATTTAACTAATGAGGTCTGTAGCTAGGACCTGAACCCAGACCTTTACACTGCAAGTCCAGTGCTCTTTGCGCCCCTATACACTGCTTCTTGTCTTTTTTCCTGGAAGAAAAAAGCAGCCCAGTTTTCACCTCAGACTTCACTGTTTCTTAACAATGTCAGTAGGCTCCCATGATCCACCAGTCACCATTCTGAAAACAAACTGACATTCTCAGCCTAAGCTTCAGGAACACAGCAGAGAGGGATTAAGAAGATAACAGTTCTGCTTTATTCCATCCGAACACCATGGATTTGTACCAGAGGGAAAAGTGAAGTCAGCAAAGCTGACTTGGGTGTCTGACAGTTCAGTATGTGTTGCCCTTCCCTCTGAGTTAATACTGACCCCATGGCCCCATCATGCTGTTCAGGAGCTCAGGGCTGCTGAAGGAGCCATCCGTCAAAGAGGATACAATTGGAAGGTCATAACCATTTTTGTTCCTCAGAGATCTCGTGGCAGTTTCACTGATACCTTGGCCCAAGTCCAACTTGGATAATTAAATTTTACCTGCCTCCAACTCTCCTGTGATTTCCTATGGAGTAGGTATTCCTTCTTCTCCTTCTCTCACTCCGCCCTTCTGTGCCGGCAAGCAGCTGCCTTCTCAAAGACCTCCACATTTTACTGATGGATACCATCAGGTTTCTTCCCTCACGATGCAAATCTCATTATAAATATTCATTCATCCTTTTCCCCAACCATGTCTATTTTTTTCTGCAATGTCTCTAGATTGAAGTGTTATAACAGCTGAAATTGGGCAGCATGTCATATCTGATTGTTCAGAGAGGCCTGGGGATCTTTAGGTAGATAGGTGAAGGGCTGACCCAGGAGAAGGTCACCTGGAATATCTCCTTTAAACCATCAAAGTCTCAGAGAAGCTTCTAACCATTAAGTACAAAGGAAACAGTTTGGTTGCTAATCCACTTTCTGATTTTTCCCCTTTCTCCACAAATGACAACACAAACACAGCTTGGCATCACTCCCCCACATTACCCTTTCTGAAGTAGGTTAGTTTACTTCATGACCAGAATCTTCCGCATCCTATTATATCATTAACCTCCAACAGTCGCCTGCGTCTGATTCCAAAAATCTGCCATCACATTGCTAGCAACAGCCGGGGAGTGCAATAATCAACATCCTGCTTCTCAACAACCCTTGAGCATTGAACACTCAACAGAACGGGAGGGTCAAGTGGAAGACAACGCCCCGTAGTCCTATGAATGTGTTAGAGGATTTTCTCTGAAACTACCTGGGGGATACATGGACATTCTTGTCCTATTAGACTATCCAAGCCTCTCATAACATCTGTTCCAACAACATCTCTAGACAATACATGCAATGTCATCTTTAGAACACAATTTTTTTAAAGCCCTAAACAATTGTTAAGATTTTTTTTCTTCATTCAAAAAAAAAAAAACCCCATATATTTCTGTACAATCTCCAGACAAGAAGAAATAACAAGAGCTAAGATTTATATACAGCATTAAGTTTACAAATGCTCTAGATACGTTATTTTATTTGATCCTCTGTGAGATAAGTGCTATAATTATCCCCATTTTACAGATGAGGAAACTGAGGCTGAGAAAAGTCGAGAGACTTAGCCAGAGTCACACTGCTATTGATATTTCTGAGGCAAGCTTTAAACTTAGATCTGATTCCAAGTCCAGAGTTCTATCCCCTGAACCACTTGCCTGTCTCCACAACTTAATGGCAAATAACCAGAGAATGCAACAAGATGACTAAAATGATGCAGTTATTTGGTAACACCAAAGGAAAAGAGGGAAATCATATTCATAACAAGAAAAAGAGGATTCCATCACTGTGAATGAATGAATGGTGAATATTAGCATGCTCATGCAGATTCTATAATTTGACTAATTTCTGCATTCAACAATAAACATCAGCCATTAACATGACCAAAACAAAAAAATCACAGATTTATTGCTACTCGGAGCTGGAAGGGGCCTCGAGGTTCAACTAGTCCAATCCCCATCTTAATAGAAATCCTTTTTAAAATGATTTAGATAAAGGGAGGGCCCTCATCCCCCATTGCCTCGGCTATTGCAATAACCTACTAATTAAACTTAATTGCTTCCTCTCCAATCCGTCCTCCACACAGATGCCAAATTACCATTCCTAAAATAACAGATCTGACCACATCCTTCAGTAGCTCCCTATTGCCTCTAGGACAAAATATAAATTCTTCATCTTGACATATAAAGCCCACTACAATCTGTCTCCTTCCTACCCATCCAAATTGATTTCATGGACTCAACATTCTGGCCAACCTGGTGAAGCAATACAAAATCTTTGCACAGCTGTACCTTAAACTCTGCAGGTTAAATCTGGTCTTTACACCCAAAGAAGGGCAGTAGGCAGTGGAAAGTGTTCAGGATTGCAAGTCAGAAAAATTGGGTTCTAATTATGACTTTGTCACTAAATCCCTGTGTGACCTTGAACTAGTAACTAAAACTCTTTGGGGCCTCTGTTTTCTTCATGCAAAATACAGTTAGACTGTATGATGGCAAAAGTTCTTTCATCTCTAACATTCAATGATTTTAAATATAATCATAATATAATATATTTTAAATATATTTAAATATAATATATTTTAATTAATTATATTATAGTATAATATAATTTTATTTTCATAATATAATATATTTTAAATATAATCATAATTTAAATATAATCAAATATCTTCAGTGGCTGGGTAGGGCAGTGAATAGAGCACTGGCCATGGAGTCAGGACAACCTAAGTTCAAATCTGGCCTTAGACACTTAACACACACACACACACACACACACACACACACACACACACACACACACACACACAAACTAGTCATGTGACCTTGGGCAAGTCACTTAACCCCAATTACCCTCCAAAAAGCAAAACAAAAAAAAACAAAAAAAAACCCACAAACCCAACTATCTTCAAGTGTTTGAAGGATTGTCAGTGGAAGAGGGAATAGACTTGGTCTCTTTGTCTCCAAAGATTGAGAAGCAATGGGGAGAGGAGAATAGTTGCAAAGAGATAAATTTAAGGTTTAGGTAGGGAAAAACTTCCTAACAATCAGAACTCTCCAAAAATAGAATGAGTTGCTTCAAAAGATAGTAAGTTTCCACTTACTGGAGGTCTTTAAGTAGAAAGTGGATAACCACTTTGAGGGTATAATTTGTAATGGAGAATTCTTTTTCAGATGCAGGTTGGACAAGATAGCTACTAAGGTCCAACTCTATAATTCCTTAATTCTGTAATATTTTCCCAATTTTCTAAAAAGGGAAGAAAATGTATTCTTTAAACTGTAGTCCGATGAACTTGACAATGATTCCTGTTAAAATTTTAGAGCTCATTATCAAAGCAATAATTTGTGAACATTTAGAATGGAAAGAGGTGACAACAAGGCACCGACATGGGTTCGTTAAGAATGTCATGCTCAGCTAATTTCATTTTCCTTTTTGACAAGTCTATTAAACTTATAATAATAGTTCACATGTATATAGCCCTTGAAGGTTGATAAAGTACTTTCCTCACAACAGTTCTATGAGGTAGATAGTATAATTATCCTTAACCCCTGTTTACAGATGAAGAAACTGATGCTTAAAGAAATTGTGACTTGCCTATACTTGTCCCCAAAACACACATAATACATACATATTATATATACATACATATATACGTGTATATATGTATATATATATCACATAGACATCACAAAGATATATATTAAAATAAATGAGAACAAGGAAAGAAAAAGAGAAAGAAAGAAGGAACAAAGAAATATATCAGGTTTCCATGCTGGTAAATGTTTAATAACTGGCTCTCCAGAAAAAAATATGCAAAATATATTTTTAAGTTTAATCTGAATTATTAACATTTTCTCCATCACTTTCTTGAGTCTAGATAATCAGTGAAATAAAACATCAGGCTCTGATCTATAGTATTTGCTGATGATGTCAAAGGTATGAATGGTCAGTCATACTAGAAATTTAACAATAGACCCTCCTGAGCTGGTATGGGCTAGCTGCAGAACTGGTTCCAATCCAGGTTTTTTATTCAGGCTAACAAATGCCTAATAAGATACTGCAGAGACTTTGGGAACAGTCAAGGCTAATGACCAACTTTGGGGGAATCAACATCATGAAGGAAATGTTGCCCAGTCTTCCCCAAAATATACCTTGTTGTCTCACTAAGAGATAGACTACTAGGTGGATAAGCCCTGGATCCGACCACCTGGGACATTTCTTTCGTTCTTCTTTTTCTCTGCAGAAAGACCACTAGATGTAAGTCCTATCACACTACCTGTGTGATATTGGGCAAATCACATCAAAATCTTCATAACTGACATTTATCTAGTGCTTTAAGGTTTGCAAAACATTTCACATACATTTCATTATTTCATTTGATTCTCAAATCCCTTTGAGATAGATGCTATTATTATACCATTTTGTAAATTAGGAAACTGAAGTTTCTAAAAGATAACTAACACAACTTATAATGCCTAAGGCAAGATTTGAATCCAGGTTTTTCTGCCAGCAGATCCAACGTTCCACCCACTATATCACACTGCCAATTAATTGTTCTATAAAATGGGAAACTCAAAAAATGGTTGTGAAAATCGAATAATATAATGGATGTATAACAATTTTAAAGTACAAAATATGATGCATGTATATATTTCAGTTATGTTATCTCTATTCATTAGTACTTATACTATAATAATATAGTAACATAATGTAATATTAATATAAATAAATATAATATAAAATAATATAATAGTGTTCTTATGGTTTCCAAAAGAAGTTTGGGGTCATTAAAAACATTGCACAATTTCCCAAATGCAATCCAATCCATTATCTTCCCTCCTACTAATCTATCCTGGGCATGATTCCTTGTTCCTTTGCATCGTGTATCTAAAATACATAAAGAGAGATGGAACAGCTTTTTGGATTATCCCAAAAGTATACCATAGCCTTGATAGTAGACTTTCTTCTTCTACTTTGTTTTTCTTCTATAGATAGCTGGACCTCAATCTTCTGCGTAATTATAGGTCTTCTGTAGGAGAGTTTTGCAGCGTTTCAGCACAATGCCATCAGCAAACAAATATCTAAGGTACTCGACCATGTATAATGAATCCCTCATTCTACATGACAGTGACAAGCACCTTTAGTTCTCACTTGATATTTAGAATCAAAATATTGTTAGTTTGGAATTTTATACAATTTTAATCACTTGTTGAAAAACTGTCATCTACTCAAAAAAAGTTAATATTCAATAAACACCACAGTCTTGTATTCTCTAAACCTTTTAGTGTAACTAACTGTAAAGGCGCAGTCTGTTCCTTCTTGTTGTTCAGTCATTTCAGTCACATGCAAATTTTTGTGACCCAATTTGAGGTTTTCTTGGGAAAGATACTGGAGTGGTTTGCCATTTCCTTCTCCAGCTCATTTTACAGATGAGGAAACTGAGGTAAACAGAGTAAGTGACTGACCCAGGGTCACACAGCTAGTAAGTATCTGACGCTGGATTTTAACTTGGGTCTTATTGGCTCCAGGCCCAGCACTGAATCTACCACACCACCTAGGTACCCCTCAGTTTGTTGTAGAATATAAATTGTGAATGCCTTTATACTCCCTTCTCATATCATTGTAAGCCATGGTCTAGAGCCCCTCAAAATCAGAGGCTCATTTATGGACATTTTTTTTCAGTAACTACTACCTTTTACCAAATGTTATAAATGTTACCAATTACCAGATGTTACTAAAGAGTTACCCTTTCTCCTTGGTTCATTGCTCCCATCTATGATACTCTAAAAATCTTTAAATATCCTTAGCATGTAGATTTCCCCAAATGTAGGTCACAGGATCCCCAAATCCCATACAGACACTTGATGTACTAAATGTATATCAAATATGAACAGCCTTTATTTCACAGAAAATGTAAAAGATGCAAGGGACTCCCAGGAGCCATGAATATAAAAACATATAAAGCACTCAAAAAAGATGATTAGAGGGGTGGCTAGGTGGTGCAGTGAATAGAGCACCGGCCCTGCAGTCAGAAGGACCTGAGTTCAAATCCGATCTCAGACACTTAACACTAGCCACGTGACTTTTCGAAAGTCACTTAACCCCAATTGCCCTGCCTTCCCCCCTCCAAAAAGAAAAAAAGATCATTAGATATGGAAATGTTTTACATGATTGCACAGTATAACATATCAGAATGCTTAGCATTTCTGGGAGGATGGAGGGAAGGGAGGAAGGGATAAAATCTGGAACTCAAAACTTTTTTTAAAATGTTACTTTTTTTACATGCAATTGGAGGGAAAATAAAATGCTATTTTAGAAAAAGGTCATTAGGCCTCAATATGTGATGTATCCAACAGGTACTAGCTGTGCACACCTCAGTAAATCACAATCAGTTCTGAGTACTACTTTCCTCATCTCTAAAATGAAAATGTTAATGTTCACAGGAGTATTGTAAAGAAAGCATTTTATAAACTGTAAAGTGTAATAGAAATGTGAATTATTAAGAATGATTCCAGGCTGGAGAAGAAGGAATGACCAGGCTGAAAATGACCACCCTCAAGAATAAACCTAGTCTCATACTCATTGCTTTTTCTCAAACCCAAGCATTTTAAAATTAATTCTCCTGGTCACTCTATCACACCCAGCAGAAGAATCAATTAGATTTGTGCTTAGCCCCAGAGATCAGAACTAACTAGAAGTGTTAGAAGGTGCCTAATACTGGGCAATCTTCCCCAATATTGAGGAACTGGGTTTAGATGTGAGGTTATTAGACACAAAATTCTGGGGCAGAATCTGGAGGACACATCAGTTCTGGTCAAGTCCCCCTCTATTTCTTGGATCCTGTGTAAATATAGGATCTGACTGTGGGCCATCTGAGCCCCTCAGGGAAATACAGATACCACACAAGGTCTGGACTAATGCTTTCCTTTTTTGTAGTCTTTAGGGTCAAAATCATTTGTTAATGTAATTTGCATAAAGAGCTATTGCCACCAGGCCCAAGTAGCTTGGTCATTTCTACTCTGCCATTAGAACAATTTTAATTTTATCCTCTCCCACAACTAAAATGTGCCTACTGGTCACATGCCCCAAACAGATGTGCATTTAAATAATTTTTAAGGAGCTAAATATGTGATACTCATTCCTTTGATTTTCTCACATGAGGAAAGATATTGATCAGGTTTCAAGAGGCATCATTTTAAAGATGTCCAGAGCAAAAACTATGAGAGGGCTTCAAAAAGTCTTCCTAGCTCAGTACCACATTGCATGTAAATATATACGTATATATAAAAATGTATATACACACATATGTACATGTTATATATAGTAGATTGTGCTGTGTTTATATTTGTGTGTGCATGCATATGTGCGTGTATGTGTGCATATATGTGTTGTGTAGACACACATACATGTATACATATGACCTGTCGATTCTAATTGCCTTTAGATTTCAATGCTAGCCTACTGATTCTGGCCTCATCTATGACACAGGATTTTTCTCTTGCATCTAGGCATTTTACTTTGGCTGACTGCCCTGCCTTTCAATCCCACCTCCATACTCAAACTCGTTTGTTCTCAGATGCTGATTCACTGATGTGCCTATGGTAGCACTTCCAGACCACAAAGGGAGGACCTTAGATGGCTCACTATAATCATCTGCTCCCACTCCAAAGCCCTATCTCCACATTAACCAGAACATTTTCACCAGTCTTGTATAAATCATTCTTGAAAGACCAGCAGGGGGCAGTGCAGTGGCTCAGTGAATAGAGCACCGGCCCTGGAGTCAGGAGGACCTGAGTTCAAATCTGGTCTCAGACACTTAACCCAAAAAACTAGCCATGTAACCCCAATTGCCCTCCAAAAAGCAAAAAAAAAAAAAAAAAGAATAACAACAATAATACTTATAACTATAATAACCATCACTGGACCCATAGGGACTGGGGCTCTTGCCCTCTCTGTCTCCTCTAAGAGGCCACTCTCAGCTTTGAACAATATATGCATTAACAAGATACTATTAAGAGACTCTCTGTTTTTCAGAGCTAAGGCCCAACAAGCCAGCTGTACCCTGAGCTTGGCATAACAGTAGTCCTTTGCACTCACCCTCTGGATGGTCTCAGCCGCAGCAAAATCCCAGAATTGTTTCACATAATCATTGTAATGCTTTGAGTAGCACCAGGTGATGTCTGAGCTCAGACAAGTACCCATGCTCCAATCACGAAGCCCTGTTAGGAATCCAATGTGTCTCATCATTGCTATTACCTCTCATGGTCAGGGCTGCAATTTACTGTGTAGTCACTGGTATAAGAATTGAGATCTGCCCACCATGAAGCAAGTCCCTAACATGTCCCACCCTGGCACATGTGTCTAATTTCCCTCCTTGCTTGCAAGTCATTTCCCTCACTATAGAAAATAAACTTCTGGCTTAGTCTCTGTAGTTGTTCTTGCCTGCTCTATACAATTGGCTCTGGCCTCCACAGGCCAAGAGGTTCAGTCCAGTTGAAGGTATGGATTTGGTTTGGTCCTTGGGGAGCTTGGCTTTTTTTTTTTTGGCTTTTTGGAGGGCAATTGGGGTTAAGTAACTTGCTCAAGGTCACACCACTAGGGTTTTTTTGGGTGTGTGTGTTAAGTGTCTGAGGCCGGATCTGAACCCAGGTCCTCCTGACTCCAGGGCCGACGCTCTACTCACTGAGCCACCTAGCCGCCCGTGGGAGCTTGGCTTTTAAAGAGAGGAGTTAGACTCTTTTTTAAATGCTCTGCCACAAACACCTGCACCCCATAGTCCTGGTGAAAACTATTTAATGCTTAGGTCTTGGTTCATATCTAGGGTCTACCCTAAAGAAAGGAATAAAAAAGTACCCAGTGTCAGGGCAGCTAGGTGGCGCAGTGAGTAAGAGCACTGGCCTCAGAGTTGGGATGACCCGAGATTGAATCCGGCCTCAGAAAATGAGCACCCACGAGGCGGAGCCAAGATGGCTGAGTAGAAACAGCTTGTCCAAGCCTCTCTGCCCCCAGATTCCCCACAAACTATGTAAAAAAGGACTCTGAACAACTTCTGGAGCCCCAGCACCCACAGAACGACACAGAGAAGCTAACCTCCCGCTGAGGACAGCCCAGCAGCCCTGCAGGAAGGACCAGCGCAGGGGTCTGGGAGCCGGCAACGCGCAGAGCGCAGGAGCCCAGCCGAGCCGAGCCCAGGTCCGCGTAAGCCGAGGTTTTAGCCCCAGGGCGGCAGGGCCAGCAGCCAGCTGGAGGAACCCCAGAACACCAGGAGCGGTGGCAACTCCAGAATTATCAACATAGACATGCCTAGGACAAAGTAAGAGGTTAGTGTCCTATGGACTTTGGGACCTGTATTTGGGGAATGAGTCAGCTCCCTCCCCTGGGAGCTAGAAGCCGCTGAGGAGACACGCCATTTTGTAGTTTTCATAGGCATTTCCGGCTCCCAGCCTACAAATTGTGGGGAGATCCAGCGATCAGTCTTGGGGGGTAATCGCTCTTGCTTTAACCTCCTGGATCTGGATTGTGATCTAGGGTGGAAGTTGTGGGTGGGTTTATAGCTTGCCAGAAACGGAAGTTGCCCCCCACACGTTCGGGACGAAAATTCCTCTATCTGGCCTTAAAGCCATAGTGTGGCAACAAGCCCAAAAGTCAAGCAATTAAGTGGCAACATGCCAAGGCAAAGGAAACAGAAAAATGCAACCCTAGACTCCTATTTTGGGGGCATAGAGCAGGAAAAAGGACTGTGAGGTCAGAAGTCCTGCTCCAAAAGCCCCAGGGGAAAACATGAGTGGGTTGCAGGCCATAGAGGACCTTAAGAAGGACTTTAAAATCAAATAAGAGAAGTGGAGGAAAAATTAGAAAGAGAAATGAGAAGGATGCAGGAAAAGTATGAAATGAGGGTCAACAGCCTGACTGAGGAAAACAACACCTTAAAAAATAGACTAGCTCAAATGGCAAAGGAGGCCCAAAAGGGCAATGAGGAGAAGAAAATGAGCACCCACACATAAATAAATGACTAGCCGTGTAACCTTGAGCAAGTTACTTAACCCCAATTGCTTTAAAAAAAAAAAGTACTCAGTGTCTAACTTGAATAAAATATAGGGCTGCTATTTATTTATTCTACACAAAAGAAATGTTTAACATACACAAGACCCATAAGTGTATGTTGACAGAAAAACAAACAGAAGTAGTAACATAATGATAAATATACTCTCTTGGGAAGTTGAGACATAAATTTCAGAATATGAAGTAGTTTGTGGAGCTACTAAGAAGGCATTTTCAATTTCATCTCTGCTCTGCACTGTCCAACTAATTCCTTTCAGGTTCATGTCTTCTGACATATGTAAGGCAGGGGTTGGGCTCATTCTCATTGGACCAGTGGTCATCTCCTCCAAGAAGCACTAAGTAATTGCTAATTAAGTTTGCATAATTAAGTAATATCAACAGATAATCATGGATAGAAGCTTAGCAGTGGGAGTTCATGGGCTATAGAACTAGAAAGACACCCTAACCCCTGGAAATGTTGGGATAGAAGCAATAGCAAGCCTCTAGACACTCAGCCTGCCAATGTAAATCATGTCTTGGGAAAGTAACTCCAGAATTTATACTATACAATCATCTGCTAATACGCCTCAGCTTACTTACACCCACTAGGTATCTTTCTGTTGCCCTCTAGGTCAACTAAAATTCTGATTCTTGTATATATAGAACACATATAATTGTATTAGCCCAACAGAGCAGTCAATATTTGGTTCCACATCACAGAGGATAGGAGAGACTTAAGAGTGAAATGAAATTAGAAGAATGCAAAAGAATAGGCATCAATTATCTGCCCTTTGCACTAGTAGATGCAATCTCAGCAGGCCTTGAATCAGCTACTCCAAGGGCCATGTGTCAAGCCAAAGCCCAGAATTCCTATTACTAAGGTCTTGATACACTCTGTCAATATGGGCAATATGCATCCTTCATCCATTTTGTTTTTCCAGTGTAGATTATTGGGCTCAATCTCTTTGGAGGGACCTCTCTAAAAAGACCTTATCAATTTCCAGGTTTCGGTGCAATGAATACCATATCATCCATGAACACATTATTCCCTATAGGTTAATAAATGACAATACACTTTCTCAACAACATTAACATATTGATGCCAGAATACAGAGAATAAATGCAGCCAGAAATCTAATTTTTGGGCCAGAAGAAGCTAACCACAGTCAGTATCATTTATCTGATCAGCTACAGATGTATCTAAAGTTAGGAATAGGCAGGCTTGGATTTCGAAGCTGATTTTTAGCATTCTTCTCTGTACTGAATAAATTTTTCTATTAATGCATTCGTTATTGTATGCATTTATCCAAACTTAATCTTAATCCATTTCCAGTTTACTGAACAAATCATGAGACCTATAAGGCCTCTCTGTTTACCACCCCAATTTTTACCTGAAAGCCACTTCCTGTCATGTGTGTGTTTCTTGGTCTGGCTGTGATAAAATGATCTCTCTTTTCTAAAATTTCTCAAAGCACTTTGCCTGGACCTCTATTTAGCACTTACAGGGTTTAGAGCCAGACGGGCCTCAGAAATCTAGTCCAACTATTCATTTTACAAATGGCAAGACTGAATCCCAGCGAGATTGTCACTTATCAAAATCATTTCTGCCATCTATCGCAGTTCATAGATCAAAAGATCATATATTTGGAGCCATACAGGACTTACCAGATCATCTTGTCCAAACTGTTCCGTTTACAAATAAGGAAACTGAGGTTCATAGAGGTTAAGTGACTTGGCCAGGGTCATACAGTAGCAAAGCCAGGATTTTAAGCCAGGTGCCCTGACTTTAAATTCACTACTTCACTACACCATGTTTTTGTAATTCTTATCCTTTTCCCCATCAGACTATAACTTCCTTGAAACCAGGACCTTACTGAATTAATCTTTGTATTCCCAATGTCTGGCACTTAGTAGGTATTTCACATGTTTTTCATTGAATTGCAGGTGTTTTCAGAAAATTGCTTTCTGACTCAGGATATAAAATAGATGTTTGTCCAGGCTCCCACAAGTGAGACTAAAGTAACCAAGAGGTTCCCATCAGAAGTTCCTTATTTTTGGCATCTACTCATCCCACATGAACTAAACTACTCGCCATTCCCATGTCTGCGCCCCATCCTTTTTCCTCCACACATCTAAGAAGGCTTTTCCTACTCATCTATACCAATCTCCCAAAGCTCTTTTAGTCGTCCCTCAGAAAATCAATCGACATTAATCTGACATTTTGCCCCCTGGGCTTTTCCTCTGTTTCATTCAATCATAGATGATCACAGATTTAGGGTGATCATCTATTCCAACCCCCATATTTCCCAGAAGAGGAAATAATCACTGATAAAGCACCTGAGTGATTCTTTCCCACTATACCACACTTCCCTAGCTGCCCTCACACTCTTCCATATTTCACAGGCTCAGTCACTCTAGGCACATTCAGCGTCTGCCCACTGAGTTTGGTGAGAGCACATCTACTGTCCCTAATTAGCAGGTAAGATCACCCTACAGGGAATTCAAAGATTACAGGTGCCTGGAGAAAAGCCTTAGAGTGGGAGAGGATCACTGACTCAATTTGCTTATTTTTATAATAGTCTTAGATTTGACTTAATTTGAAATTCAGATCAATTCTGATATTTTCTATGTCATTCGTGTCATTAACTTTCCATGAGCAGGTTGACAGTCCATAAATCAGCCTCCAATCTCAAAACAGATATAAAAATAACTCATATGCCCAAAGCACTTTCAGGTCTGCACTTTCCTCACAATGACAGAGGGAGGACAGTACAATTAGTATACCCATACAGGCAAGGAAACTGAGGCTTAGAGCAGTCAGAGGGTCATAGATTGAGAACTTTATGGGATCTTAGAGATCGAGAACAACAATGCAGCTCCTCCTTATTCTGGAGATGAGAAAAGGAGGCTGAGAGAAATGAAATTAATTTTCCAGGGTCACAGAGCTAGTGAGCATTTAAATCTAATTCCTAAACACCAAATACAGTACTCTTCCCCACTATACACTGGTGCCTCTTAAATACGAATCCTCTTTCTCTGAAATCCTAATAACAGCTCACATTTGTATGGAGCTTAAATGTTGGTAAAGTACCTATATTATCTCATTTTATCATTACAATAATCCTATGGGGTAAGAACTAATATTCATTTTAGGGGAAAAAAAAGGCTCAGCGATGTTAAGTAATTTGTCCAGGGTGACATAACTAGTAAATGTCTGAGACAGGATTGGAACCTCCCGCCTTCCTCACTCCATGCCCAGTGTTCTATCATTTAGCCACACTATTTCTTACATATATTTATGTGTACAAACACATATACAAATAGGCATCAATCAATAAGCTTTTAGTCATGTCAATCAACATTTATTAAACGTCTACTATAACAGAGCACTGCTAAATGCATGGAGATAGGGAATTTAGTTAAAATAAGATTCCTTTCCTCAAAGATTTTATAATCTATTAGGGGTAATAATATACCAAAAAAGATAAATACACAGCTCTACATGTGAAATGCATTATTAGAAAGATGAAAACAAGGGACTGTTTGAGGTCCAAGGAGTCCACTGATTATTATGGGAGGTGAATACAAACATGAACAATGAAAGTGGGAAAATGTAGGTTATTTGAGGTGGGGAGAAGGGAGAATCTAGAATCAGACCAGTTTGGCTGAAGCACAGAATGAATGGAAGACAGTAGAGTGTGGAGAGTCTTGAACGCCAGGCTAAGGAGTCTGAACTTGATACAATAAGTAATAGGAAGCCACTGAAGATTTTGAGTAGAAGAGTTATATGATTAGATATATAAATAAAGAAGATGAGTCTAGCAGTGAAATAAAAAAAGGGGAAGAAAAATAGGATAATATATATGAAGGAAAAAGATCTGTTTGGAGGTTATTTCTATAACAAGTGGTAATGAGGGTTGATGATAATGGACATGTTGATAAAAATTGTCAAGGAGAACAGAAACTCAATTTTAAATGAAAAATAATAACCTATAAGCAATTTAATCATCACTTTATATGGTTTCCATAGAGATGGCAGAGAACAGAGCCAACAGCTGGGCAAGGAAACCAGGTAGGTAACAAACATGTTTATAGAAAATAGTGTATCCTGAAACCTGACACTTGGTGCCTTTGTGAGAAAGCCCTCCACCTCCAAAATTACAGGTGGTTGGAGAGTATCCTTACATTACTGAGAATGGATGAACTAAAACAATTGGATTGCGAATAAAATAACACTTGTGAAGAAAACGAAAACCAATTTTTATCAGCTAAGCAAATATTCCATAAGCTCCTACTAGGTGCAAAGCATTGTGCTTGACACTATGGGAACAAAGAAGTTCATTGGCAGGCTCTACACTCAAGATGCTGATGTTATGGTCAGTAACAGGGCAAGGGCTATTATGATATATAATATATATATATTAATTATATATTATCATATATAATAACATGGCTTAAATTTATTACTGCAGAAACTATTCCAGAAATTGCTATAATATCAACCATGAAAATCAAAGGGTACAAAATTTGAAGTAGCTAAAAGCTTGTACCACAAAAACCCTCTAAAATTTTTCCTAACATTGCTCCCCATATAATCTTTTAAGAGTCTTTTGAGATTTAAAAGGAAAAGCTTTGGAGGAGACCAGTCAAGATGGCAGAACAGGAAGCAGTACAGCTCAGTTCTCCCCAACAATTACTCCACAAGGATCTAGAAAACAGACCACACCAGACTGAATCCTAATCTGGAAATTCAAGAAAAAAATCGAGACATTTTTTCCAGTTCATGTCAGCATAGGGAGAGAGAAAGGCTGGTGGATATTTCTGCCTAGGTGTAGTCAGGAGTGTGCCATGAAGAGCTTTCCAACTTGGGAACTGATAAAGGCCTGTGGTTGTATGCTACAGCCCAGATCTGGCACAGAGGGGTCTGAGGTTTTGAAGGGGGCAGGACCCCCAAATATGAGTCACAGATCCAGGGTGGATTGAGGAGGGGACATGTGTGTAGAAGTGGAGGTCTGGAACAAGAGCCATTCCAGGAGGGGGCAGAGGAAGGGAAGGGAGGGGAGAGGAAGAAAAAGGAGGGGGGTGGGGGAGGGGTAGTTGGTAGCACTCCAGAAACACAGAGAGCTTGACTCTAATGCAAAATCTTAAGCCAAAAAGTAAGACTGGAAGAAAGAGCAAACTAAAATAAAGAATCCTACTGATGGGGTCCTTGGGATGTATATATGTTTGTAACATCAATCTATGTAACATCAGTTTGTAATATCAATCTGTAACATCAGTTTGTAAATGGGGTGCTTTGGGATCTATGTCTGTAAAATCAATTTGTAAAAGCAGTCTGTAAAATCACACTTCCCCCCCGCCAAGTCTCAAAGCATTAACTCTGCCCCTTCCCCCTACCAGCACTCTGCCCAGCAACAACTCATGAACTGTTTATCTCTGCTTGAAACAATAAGCTACTTATGAATCCTTCACAAAACTATCTATAAACATTTTTAGCTTAGGCAAATGTTATCTCCCTTAGTTAGAGTGGCCAGGTGCACCATGAATTCTTCAGTACCCTATTCTTAGCTAATTATACCCACACTGTGTCTCTGATGGCCTTGGTTCCCAACATCTATCTTGTCAAGCTTGACATTAATGGGTGGCAGACTGGGCACTCCTTAGTAGCCATGACCGAGGATTGACTTTAGTGACGTGTCAGGCCTAAAACCACACCTCCAGGTAGCACCCCCCCTTGGGCTATTTCCCAGTGAATCATGGGCAATACGCCTGCGCAGTTGATATTAAAAGTGCATGGTCCTTTAAGCACTGACCACCCCTTAACTCCTCCCTGATCCCACCCTTACTCACCTAGTTAGCATAATTGACACCTGATTTACTATCTTGACTCCTTAAAACTATGCCTGTGTTTTCTTTAGGTTTGCAGGTTCCATAAGAATCTAGCCCACTGTCCTTGTACAGCGTAACAATAAACTTTGCAATTTCAGCTTCAAAGTTTGCTTGAGCCTGGTGAATTCCTTCCAGACTGGATGCCAGGGTGGGTCCCTGGCAGAACCACTTACCCTCCCCCCCTCCTTATCACCCTTCCCTTTTCACTACCACAAAGAGTTATTATGGATATTGGGATTATCAATACATGAACCCAGACAAAGAGAATAACTCCAAAACATTTGCTTTCGTGTGGATTGTTCAAAGGAGGGAAGAATACACACATCCAGTTGTGTGAAAAATTCATATTGGAAAAGGAGATGGGAGAGTGGGTGGAGTAAGTGAGAGGATAAAGCAATGGAGGAATTACTCCTAAACAAAACTAGCTCTACCCTACAGAGAGTGCCTAGGGAAGAAGTGTTTGAAAGGATAAGAATCTGTGGTTGGCTTCCGTGCCATGAAAAGAGAAGGGGGGAAGAGGAGCAGAATCAAATTGCATTTAAACTAGAGCAACGGTCCTGAACACATTCCTTTCTCAACCACCCCTTTTCCTCTTTATAAAGAAGGGGCAAGACACAAAAAGAAGGAAAAGTGTTAGAGATGAGGAAAGAAAGAGATATACAATTTTAACTGGGTTAAACTACATTTTGCTGAAAGCTACCATAAACAATTACTTTATGGCATTACTAACATATATCCACCAAATGGTATAACATCTAAATAATTCAAGCGAAAGTTAAATGAGTTACAGAGAGAAACAGACAATAAAACCATAGTACTAGGAAATCTCAATGTATCGCCCCGCCCCGCCCCCTTTTTGGACATAGATAAATCTAACCATAAATATGAAAGAAGTTAAGGATAAAGATTTTTAGAAAAGTTATATATGATAGATTTCTGGTGATAATTGATAGAAAGAAATACACGTATTTCTCAGGTGTATATAGTATCTTTCTGAAAATGAGTCACTTAATAGGGTATAAAAACCTCATCAAACAAATGCAAAAAATCAGGAATATTAAACACTTTTCATGAATCACAATGCAATAAAAATGATATTCAATAGCTACTTAGGAATCAAAATTAACTCGAGACTAAAATAATTTAATCCTAAAGGATGTGTGAGTAAAAACAAATGATAAAGGAAAAAAAACTAATTTCATTAAAGATGACAACAATGAGATATCCAAAAATTTGTGGGATGGAGTCAAAGTATTCCTTAGAGGAAAATTTGTATCTCTGAGCACTTGCAGTTTTGGGAAAAAGAACAAATCAACAAATTGAACATACAACAAATTGCTAAAAAAAAAAAAAAAAAGTTTTAATGCCCAATTAAACGCCAAAATAAAAATTCTGGAAGTCAAAAGAAGAGATTAGCAAAATTGCAGGCAAAGAAAACACTGAATTAATTAATAAAGACAGCACTGAATTAATTAATAAAGAAAACACTGAATTAATTAATATAGAAAACACTGAATTAATTGATAACACAAGAAGTTTGTTTTAAGAAAACAAGAAAATAAACAGTTCATTTGATTTTAAAAAACGAGGAAAACAAAATTATTAGTATCAAAAAATGAAAAAGTTGAATTCACAATAAACAAAGAAATAAGGGAAATTATTAGAAAAGATATTTGCTTATTATATGACAAGAAAACTAACAAACTAAATAAAATGGATGAATATTTACAAAAATATAAAATGCCAAAATTAGCAGAACAGGAAATAGATGACACAGCTCAATCTTAGAAAAAATAATTGAATAAACTGTAAAAATCTGATATCAAGAGAGATTTATAATCAAATTTTATCAAATATTTAAAGGAAAATTAATTCTAATACCTAAACAATTTGAAAAAATAGGAAAAAGAATCCTACTAAATTCTTCTGTGATACAAATGTGAGCTTGAGATCTGAATCAAAGCCAAAACAAAGAAAGAAAACTGTAGACCAAAATCTGTAATGCATAATGATGCAAAAACTGTAAATAAAATATTAGCAAGGAGACTACAGCTACATATGACAAAGATTAAACACTATGATCATGCTGGATTTTGCCAGGAATGCAGCATTGGGTGAACATTAGGGAAACTATCAACATAAGAGAACATATTAATAACAAAAATGAAAATCATATGATACAGATAGATGCATAAGAAACTTTCATCAAGATATGAAATCCATTGCTATTCTAAAAAACAGAACACTGGAAAGCATAGAAATAACTAAATCTTTCCTTAATATAATAAGTAGTATCTATCTAAACCAAGAACCAATATTATACAAAATAGGTATAAACTAGTGGCGTTTCCAAAATGATCACGGATAAACGATTAATTTATATTATCAAGATTACTATTTGATATAGTTAGTACTAAAATGCTTGCTGTACTAATAAGATAGATGAGAGAAACTGAGGGAATAAGCATACGCAAAATAAAAACAAAATTATCACTTGTTGTAGATGATATAATGATTTACTTAAAGAACATTAAGAGTCATCTAAAAAATAAACTAAAACAATAACCAACAAAGTTGCAGGATATAAAATAAACCCACACAAATCACTGCATTTATGTTTGTTATCAACAAAAGTTAAGATACAGAAAGAGAAATTCCACTTAAAATAACTGCACACAGTTTAAAATACTTGGGAATCTACCTGCTGAGAAACGAACTGGAACTATACGAATACAATTATAAAACATTCTTTTTTATAAAGACAGAGCTAAAAAAAAAAAAACTGGGGAAATAGTCATTGCTTGTGATTAGACCAAGCCATTATAATAAAAATAAAAAGATAATAGGACCTAAATTAATCTACTTTTAAGTGCCATACCAACAAAAACTACCAAAGACTTACTTTATAAAGTTAGGAAAATATGGTAACAAAATTCATCTGAAAGAACAAAAAAGTTAAGCATCTCAAGAGAAGGATTTTTTTTTTTTTTTTGCTTCTTGGAGAGGGGAAGGCAGGGCAATTGGGGTTAAGCGACTTGCACAAGGTCACAGGGCTAGTATTGTTAAGTGTCTGAGGCTGGATTTGAATTCAGGTCCTCCTAACTCCAGGGCTGGAGTTCACTAAGTCAGCCCAGGAAGGAATTTTTAAAATGGAAGGTAGGGGGCCTAGCAGTATCTCAAATACAGATCTCAAATAATACTACAGCACAATAATCAACAAAATTATTTGGTACTGACTGATGACGTATCAGCTCTGGGATAAGTCCTTAAGGTACAGGCTCTGGGAACCTCCCTTGGACTCTTGATTTCTCTAATAAATTCCTCTAACTTTCTGATAATTTACTTGCTTTTGAAATGCAGTTCTTAGGCCTTCTAACGGGCAAAGTACCATATGATCTCTCTTTTTCCTATTCTCCTGGATTTGATAATCCCATCCTGGGTCACTAGTGAAACAGCAGCTGTTCCTGGGGGGTATTTTCTGGGGTTATTGCTAGGCAAATGATCCCCAAATTTTTGGGCTTGTTCCCAGATTCTCCTCTTCTCAGTGGAACAGGTAGAGAAGAGGATATGCAAATCACCCCCAAGAAAGCTCAAATTGCAGGGATAAGTCTCAAAAGCCTTCAGTAAACTTTGTTGGGTTTTCAGAGAATTTACCCAACTTTTCTTTAATTTGACTGAGATCCGAAATGGAGAATGGGACAAGTACTCTAGTTGTCCCACCTGAAGAGAAAGCTGCTTCCCTTAAGGGAAAAAGCCCTGGAGGCGGCGTGGGGACAGAGGCTTGGGAAGGGAGATTGGAAGCCCCACTTTCTGTGAGAGAGTGACTGGGGGTGCTGGCTGAACTGGATCAGGCTGTAAGATGGGGGGGGGGGGGGATCTGGCTGGCAAGGGGGAAAGTCAGCCAGCACCTGAGGAGTGGAAGCAGTCTGAAGAGGAGATACCTCTAAAACCGCCATGGGGGTAGGGCCTGAGAGCTGAGTGCTTGTTGCCTCATGGGGAGGGGCCACAGAGGGAGGCACTTCAGCAAGACCAGTGGCTGGGACCTGAGCAGGGGTCCCTGATGGGGAAGGGGCCATAGTGAGAGATGCAGGGAAGGAGATATGGATGGTGTAGGAGACAGGAAATGAGGGAGGTTGAGCTAGAGAAAAAGGGAAGGGGAACCAAGGGGAAAAGGGTTGGGATGAAGCAGAAGGGGCTGGGGGCGCTGCCTCAGTGACCTGAGCAAGATTTGCTGAGGGGGTAGGGGCTGGGGCCTAAGCCATAGGGTCATTTAATTGGTCCCAGTTGCCCCTCTGTGGAGGGGCTCTAGCTTCAAGCACCTCACAGTCTTTCCTGAGAACCTTGTTCTAAGAAAGTTCAACAAAAGCCATTTAGTAGGCAACTTCAATCCATCTTCCTTCCCTGCAACAGTATGATTCTAACTGCAAGAGTATTCTCTTTTAAAGTCCCCCAAACAGGCCAGGATTCACCATCTTTTAGGCTATACCTAGGCCAAACAGTGCAGCAAAAAAAAAACGCCACCTTTTTAAGGTCTCCAGAGAAACTAAATTTTTTCCAATGTTGTAAAAGACAACCCAAAGGCGTACTTTTGGGAGCTATAGGCATAGGGCCTGGAAGTCCCTTCCTCCATAAAGGAAGGCTTGAGAGAAAGCCTCGAAAAACAAACAAAAAATACCCCACAAAAAAGTACCTGAAGTTTTCCCAGTTCCCTAGAGCCAAGAGAATTGAAAAAAATACGGTTTATACTTCCAGATGGGGCATCTGTCCTTATCTTCCATTCTTCAGAAGCTGCGCACATGTCCATGTTCTCCAAAATAACCAAATAGGACCGAAAACCTGAGGTCAAGCTGGGCACAAAACAGCCTCCTAGCTGTCTGACCTAATGGGACCTGATAGGCCAGGCCCCCCCCCCAAAAAAATACACACAAAAAAAACCCCACAAAACAAACAAACAAAAAAAAAACCCTGCACTTCCAAGGTACTAGGGAAAGAGAGAGGCTTACGTACTTCCCAGTCCTGGCTGGAAAAAAACTTGAGATTAGCAGTGTTTCCCAGAGTCAGGGAACCATAAAAATGTAGAGGTTACCCACTAAAAGGGTTAGGGTTGCTCTGGAGACCCCAAAATACCAAGACGCTGGGTCCTCCTGAACGAATTCGATTCAAGTCTTCTCTCAGCCAAAGAAAAGTAAAGTTTATTAAAAATTTGCTTGTATTGGACAAGTCTGTACTAGGTGATTCTGTGGCACTCTCACAAACATGAAGACAGGATGGGGTCTTATATACAGAAGGTTGTGGGAGGAATCTAGGGGTGGTCTAGAGGAGGGGTTTGGGGAGGAGTTAATGAGGTCAATGAGAGGCTACAGACGATGGTGGGCTAGGCCAGTTTTTTTTTTTGTTGTTGTTGTTGTTTTTCGCTTTTTGTTTGTGTGGGCTTTAAGTGTCTGAGGCCAATCCGAAATCTCACAGCGCCACCTAGCCGCCCCTAGGGCAGTTATTTTGATAGGCCTAAGTCCTTGAGGTATAGGATCTGGGAACCTCCCTTGGACTTTTGATTAAATTATCCCATTTGATGAGGCATTTGCATGAGGCAATAAGCCTTACATTGTGGCTGGGCCCAGAACTTTAGCCTATGGTTCATCTACTTCCCACCCTTTACTTTTCTTTGTCTGAGAGAAGACTTGAATCAAATTCATTCAGCAGGATCCGGCGTGTTGGTATTTTGGGGTCTTCAGAGTAACCCTAATCTTCTCAGTGGGTAACCTCTTCATTTATTATAACTTATTTTATATAGAAATATATTTATAATTTTATTTATTGTATAATTACATGTTGCATATAATTGTATAGTATATATTGTCACAATATATTATTTAGATTGTTGTGCCTGGCTTTCCCATCCCCCAACCTCAGCCCTCCCTCAGGGAAGTGAGCAGACTGCCTGGTCAGCTCCACCCTCACCCAATGGATCTCTGCCCTTACCTAGTCAGCCCACCTTCACAGAGATGGGCACTCTTCTGGGTCAGGGAGACTTGGTGCAGGCAGGAATTTTGAGGTGTGTACTGACCAATCACTGTTTTGGGCCTTTGCAAGTTTCTGCTTACTTAATACCTAACCATTGGCCCTGTGGCATCCCTTTAAAAGCTGAGGCTTTACCTGAGATCTCGACTGTACAACCTGGGATGGTGGGGTGGTACCTGGTCTGCCCACCCTGTGGCCTGATCAGCCAACATGGCATCTAATAAAGGGTCCAATTCTAAATTGTTACTTGGGTCTTGCTCGTGTTTTCTGGGTACAACAATGTCATATATCTATTATATTGTATCATATCATATCATATCATATCATATTATATCATATTCAGAATTAATGCCAGGTAAAGTACCTAGAGATATCAGGAGAGGTATCAAATAGGAAGTGGAGTTTGAGCTAAGCTTTGAAGGAAACTAGGGATTTTAAGAAGTGAATCCACTCTGGCCATAGGAGAAAAGGCCCAGAGATGGAAAAGAGAAAGTAATGTGGTAACAACTAGTAAGCTAGACCCTTGGACCCAAGAAAGCATGAAGGGAATTTCACACATTATTCATCAATAATAAGCCTGAAAAAGCAGACTGAAATCAGGTTTATAGCCTCTGAGCTTCCTTCCAGATCTCTATCTTCCACATCTTAAGAGTCTTTGTTTTATTTTATAAGTTCATCTAAAAAAATTATTTACTAAGGTAGCTTAAGTTCAATTTGTTTAATATCAAGATTCATTTTATAATAATAAAGGGAAAATATGCATAGCTCTATTTTGAATAATGCTCCTTATATGGCTTAAACCTAGATGGATGAGGTACCACCAATTGACAAGGAATTATATTGATAATAAATATTTTCTTTCTCTAATCTGTGCAAATGCAGTTTAACTATAAATGACAGCCATTACCATTTTATTTTGAAATAAGGTTTTCATTCTACTCTACTGTATTTGCCTTATGGATAAAAAATAAAGCACTTCAATTGACACAGCTTAGGCCCTGTCATACCCCTCTGCTTCAGACTCCATGGCCCTTACCAGAATACTAGGTATCAAGCCCCAAATTGCAGACAGTAGGACCCAAGGGTCAAAATTCATCTCTTTAAGTGCTGAAGTTGCTACACTAAAGACAGAGAATCATAGAAGCATGATATATTAGGGCTGGAAGAAACCTTAGAGATCATCTAATGACTAACCCAGCCTCTTCATTTATAGATGGAGAGGGGAAACAAGTCACCCAAGGGAACAGAGTTTGAAAGCAGATTAGTCCAATACCAGGATCTATGCCTCTTGATCCATATCCCAATGCTCCTTAAAAATGGAAGATCACAGAATTTTAGGATTGTCCCTAATCCTCCCAGGATCTCAACTATCACTCACTGCCTGTGTGACCTGGGGGAAATAGCTAATGATAAAAGCTAACATTTATATAGTGCTTTAACATTTGCAAAGTGCTTTACAAATTATTGTGTCACTTGAATCTCATAACAATCTGGGAGGTAGATGCTATTATATACTCATTTTACAGACAGGGAAACTGAAGCATACAGAGGGTTTTACTTATTTGCTTGTTTGATTGGTTGGTTGGTCAGTTGGTTGGTTGGTTGGCTGGTTGGGGTTTTTTAAGTGACATGCCCAGAGTTAAACAGCTAGTAAGTTTCTGAGGTGAGATTTGAATTCAAGTTTTCCTGACTCCAAATCCAACACTATCCATTACACCACTTTAACTGCCTTGGTCACTTAAACTTGGTTTCCTTATCTGTAGGATAAGGGGTTGATTAAGTAACCTCTGAAGGTCTTTCCATCTAACTCTAGGGCCCTGTGAGCTCTACAATCCACAGTAAAAGAGTGTTTGCACTTTAAATCTTTCCTGGTGCTGTTCTAAAGAGGACACAGCAAAAGAGGAACATGTCAGGACACAGAGAGGAGAAAGAAAACCTGAAGATCCAAGTTTACAACCTTTGAAGGAAAAGATAGTGATTGGTAGTGGTGGAAAGTGTGATCCAAGAGCCAAAACAGGTATAGGTCAGCTGCTCTGGACCTGCCTAATCACCACTTGAGTTTCTGCATCCACATCACAGGGTTGTCATGAGGAATGCTGAGTTACAAGAGGCCATTGGGTCCTGACTGAGGGAGGTGAAAGCCTCATTTTATTCCTCCCCAGTTCGACCACATCTGGAACATGCTCAGAACTGGATGCCATGTTTTAGGAGATATACAGACAGGACAGGTACCACCCCCACTGAGATATGCTCAGTCACAGATGGAGTGATGGAGTCCTTCAACACCTTGCCCCCTCCCACCACTCCCCTGCTTTAGAGCATGTGCAGGAAGCAAGTTTGACACAAGCTTCTGAGTACTTCCCTAGAAGAGGTCTGACAGTGGGAAATGGGTCCCTTTCTTTAAAAAAAAAAAAGCAATAATTATATTTCCTCATTGGTACCTAATAAGTGATCAAATGGGTAACTTTCTAGAGAGATCGCTTCCCATAGTTATGGAAATACTAATAATAGAAATACTAAAAGAGAAACAAATTAGAAGAATAAATAGAGGGAATAAAATTATCCCGATTTGCAAATGATCTGAAAATCCCAGGGATTCAGCAAAGATATTAATTGAGATAATTAATATATTTGGCAAAGTTGCAGGACACAAGATAAATCCTCAGCAGTCTGGCAGAAATGAGGCTTAGACTAATGCCTTAAATCATATCACTCAATATATTCTAAATAGATATGTGACCTTAACACTAAAGATTGTGCTATTTAAGAATTAGAAGAGAAGCAGATCATACCTTCACAGCTATGGGTAGGAGGTGTATTCTTATCTAAATAGAGGAAATTCTACAATAAGGATAATTCGATAGAAGAAATTGTAAAGTTGCTGTACAAACAAAATCAATGTTCCTAGAATATGGAAGGAAGTGGTCAAATGGGAAAAAAATCTTTGTATTTTATCTCTGTGATAAAAGGTTTGGTACATACATAAACATATATACATATATACTTATGTGCGTATATATGTATAAGTATATGTAATGTGTTACCTATATGTGTGTCTGTGTATATGTGTATGTATATGTATGTGTAGATATATAGATATTCCTGTGTATTTGTGTGTAAAACCAAAATCCATTCTCCCACAAATAAGCAAAGGATATGAATAAGCAGTTCTCAAAAGAAGTATAAACTATTCACAACCATATAAAAGAATGCTCCTGATTACCTATAATAAGGTAAATACAAATCAAAACAACCTTGAGGTTTCACTTTACACCCTACAAGTTGGCAAAGATTGGGCGGCTAGGTGGCGCAGTGAGTAGAACGTCGGCCCTAGAGTCAGAAGGACCTGAGTTCCGATCCAGCCACAGACACTTAATGCATACACAAACAAAAACCTAGCTGTGTGACCTTGGGCAAGTTACTTAACCCCAACTGCCCTCCAAAAGAAAAAAACAAAAAAACAACAAGTTGGCAAAGATGACAAAAGATAGCAATGGTCAACCCTGGAAAGATTGTAGGAAGATAGTGGAGCTGTGAATCAGTTCGACTGTTTTTGGAAGTAATTTGGAACTACAAAAATAAAGTGACTAAAATGCTCATACCCTTTGATGCATAGAGATTCCTCTACTAGGCTTATATGCCAAGGTCATTGATCAGAACAGTCCCATATACACTGGAATATGTATCATGGCACTTTTAGCGCTAACAAAAGACTGGAAACAAAGTTAGTGCCCATAGATTAGGAAATGGTTAAACAAATTATGATAGGTGAATATAATGAAACATTATTATGCTGTAAGAAATGACAAATGGGGCGGCTAGGTGGCGCAGTGAGTAAGAGCGCCGGCCTCAGAGTTGGGATGACCCGAGATCAAATCCGGCCTCAGAAAATGAGCACCCACACACAAATAATGACTAGCCGTGTAACCTTGAGCAAGTTACTTAACCCCAATTGCTTAAAAAAAAAAATAAAAAAATAATAAAAAAAAAAAAAAGAAATGACAAATGTGATAAATACAGAGAATTATGGAAAGAGCTACATGAACTGATGCCGTGTAAAGGAAGCAGAGCTAAGAATATACACAATGATGATAACAAATGTCAACAGAAATAACCACCACACACAAACATACATACACACACACACACACACACACACACACACACACAAATATCAAAAGTAAATGTCGGAAAATTATAAAGAACAAACATGGCTCAAAAGAATATGACGAGTCTTACTCTAACCCTTTGCAGAAATAGTCCACAATATACATTGCATATAGTTTCAGAATTTTCCCATACACTGTTCAGTTATGCATATTTTTGTCTTTAAAAATGTTATTTGTAACATAAAAAGCAAAAGATATCCATAAAGATATTTAAAAACAAAATACAACTTTTCTCAGTCTATGAATACATGCTAATACTTCATGTAGCCAGTATAAATTTATCCCTTTTAAATGTACTGGCTTTTTTAAAAAATCTTAATCATTTTAGATTAAAACCTTTCTAAAATCTGTTACACTTCAGTCTGGTTCTTATAAAGCAAATGTCACTGGACACAATTTAACCTCTTTATGATGGCTCAGGATCATTATTTACAACATTAAGTATATTTGGCTGTAATACAGTGTTATCCTCAGGGCCTGTTGAAATGAACAAGACCATTTTTCCTAATGCTAAATGGCCCCAGTATGGTAATGGCTTTGAGATGTTTGCTTTTCAAAACTTTTGTCTCCTTCCTTCCAGTCAAACTTTGAGTTGTCACTTCTTAACTGGAATAACTTCTTGCTGCTAGCATCCCCTTTTCAGATTGTTTAATCCCTTCCAGGCTAAGGAACTAGATAGCCAACTCTGTTAAAATTATGAGCCAACTAAGAATCAGTATGCTCTGAAGGAGAGCCTAATGGGGTCTCTTAAGGAATAAAGCTTGTGAGCTTTATCATATCATCTTTATAATACCAGTTTTAGATGTTCAGGCTTTTCTTGCTTCCTTCTTAATTTTCATTATGCTCTGGACAGGCAATGCTGTTAGAAAAGTGATACCTGGTTTGCTGAGGTGTTTTTATATTGTAAAATACACATTACTTCTATTTATAATCTAAATATTGTTTCTGACCAACAAAGATGGTAGAAATGATTCCTTTAATAAGACCACAAATCCCACTGAAGTACTTCACCTAGTGGTCATGTTTCCTTTTCTTCTTTCCTGTTCTTTCTCTGATGCCTCATCACAGAATGTGGATAACCTCAAGGTCTTATAGGCTGTGTTGCCAGATTATAGGCCTGACTAAACTGGAAAGCCTTCAAGTCTTGCTTTTCTGACAGTGTACATGTTTTCTGAGAACTAGCTAAGACTAGATTCACCAAAATTGGCCACCAATCAATCATTCTGACCACAACTCATTAAACCATCTAGTAAGATATAGGGGGAGCTGCCATCTCTATGGGTTTAGGGTATGACCACTCAGTCATGAATCCTTGAAGTATTAAAATATTCATGTTCCTCATACTGTTGGTCCAACTTTTTTTGGTCATTACTAAGATGCCCCCAAGCTATGTACTAAATTCCAGGTAAGATCCAGCAGAGTTCTCTTTGTATGCAGTAGAAAATAGCACTGGCCCTTTCTGCTATAAAATTCCAAATATATCTAATGATCTATCCATTCTGTCCCTTGGGGTTAATTACCACCTGCCAGGTGTCTCCTAGATTCTGAATATTTGTGTCTTAAATCATTGTTTTCTAACTCTAAACTCACATTTTAGAAATACGTTGTATCAGTCCTTTGAATTATATCTCCCACCACCGGTATTTCCAGCACCCGGTGTCCTCAGCACATTTCATCAAGACACTATATGCTCTGGAAGCTGCTGCCAATGATGCTGTGTAGCACTGTCCTCTTTGAAGACTGCTTTGCATTTTGCGTTTTTACTATAGATTGGTGAATTTGTCAATGTCTTCACTGTGATTACATGTATGTTGCTATTTAAATTTTATATATGTGGATAAAAAAGCTTCACCTAGAGATTATTTCTGCAGAAATGTTTTGTAAATCTAATTTTGTGGCACATTTCAAAAGAACCTTTTATTTCTTTTATTTGGTCTCGAATGTAGCATTCCAGAAAACAAGTGTCAAGAACTCTTTGGACATTGTTGCCATGTGAGGTCATACATAACACTGCTGTTTAAGAGGTCAGTTTTGTTTGTTTGTTTGTTTTTTTAAAGCAATTGGGGTTAAGTAACTTGCTCAAGGTTACACAGCTAGTCATTTATGCGTGGGTGCTCATTTTCTGAGGCCGGATCTGATCTCGGGTCATCCCAACTCCGAGGCCAGCACTCTTACTCACTGCGCCACCTAGCCGCCCCTTTAGGGCAATTGGGGTTATGTAACTTGCCCAAGGTTACACGGCTAGGTTTTTGTGGAGAGGTCAGTTTTTTGATAAGGAAATGAGTCTCATTTCTTTGTTCAGCAGCACAATGCTAAATGCCACTTCGTTTTAGCTAAAACTACTGGCCTTTAAAATGGTTAAAACTGTCATTATTTGGATACATAGTTGTAATATGCCACAGATATTTTTACTTGGTACACAGTGTTGGGGTTTTTAAAAAAAACAAATTAAAATTTTTTTGTTTAAAAAAACCATGGGGGCAGCTAAGTGATGCAGTCCTGAAGACTGTAGGACCTGAGTTCAAATCTAAGCTCAAACACTTGACAGATACTTGCTGTGTGACCCTGGGCAAGTAAGTCACAATCCCAATTGCCTTGCTTAAAAAAACAAAACAAACAAAAAAACCCTGTAGTATTTTGAATAGTGATAAAAAACAGCAAATTAAAAACATACCTTTACAAAAAGAAAGATACTGCATACTTCTTCATTAGGCTCATAAGATATCAAATATAATGTCAAAGACCAACCCCTGTGATACCTAAATAAGCAACTTCTTCCTTGGTGTATCATTAAGGTTTTGGAAGAGGTTTCATGTCATTATTTTTATGGAAGTCAAAATGAAATTTGAAGTCAAACCTTATACCACTGTACAAAATATTTTATAAAGGTGCAAATACTATATCCTTTCCACTTTTCACCAATAGTACAATTCAATAGAGAGAAAAAGTGTTAAAACTAATTAGTTTGTCTGACATGTTTTCCTTCCATGGCATACTCATGATATTTGTAGCTCACTAGCTGTTTTCTTGATTATGCCATGAATCTCTTCTCCTAGAACAAAAGGTAACCCATTTAGGGTAGAAATGAGTGGAAGTGGAGGTGTTCTAATCTTAGGGAATCAATTGTTTTTGCTGATTTTCAAAATTACTTGTTCAGTAAAGTTACCATGGTTGATCTCATTAACATCATGTGCTTAGGTTTTTATAAGCATTCTTAACTTTGCTTATGATCATAATTCATTTCGATGAAAAAGCTCTTAAGTACTTACTATGTGCAAAGCAGTATGCTAAGACCCACCAAATTAATCCACCAATGAAAGTATCGCTGTGGTATGGATAAGAACTCAGTCTGGAAAAAAGTCTTGTAAGAACTACTAGCAGATCCTACCAAGATGACAAGGTTTGAATGCAAGGCCAGGTATAGACTGTTGTGTAGGGACTAGTCTAAAGGGACAATTTAGTCATCCATTAAGTTATTCACAAAAGCATGAAAGGGCCATAACCTGTATGGATGGAAGATGTGTACACATGCCAATGAAACCACAGTAACTTAAGGTTTTTAACTTAGTACAAATCCATACATTATGCACACACAATAGTCAAGGTGTGTTGCCTTTTCTATTTGAAGAGTACCTTCTTAATGGTAACATAGACACTGCCATGTCATCTGTTCTAGGTCTATGAAGCTGTTCTTGTAAACTGGGATCACCACTCCCCACTCTAGGACATCCTCTACTCAGCTTTCATATCGATCTTCCTAAAGTGCACGGTCTGGTCCTGCTGTTCCCCGCTTCTCCCCGCCCCCCCCCCCCCCGCCACCTCCAATGAACTTAGAGTGGAACCCATGGCATGCCCAAAAAAGTATGTTTGACTTTTCAAAGTCTTTACAATCTGAGCCCTTCCTACTTTTTTCTAGTCTTCTTACACATCACTCCCCTCCATATACTCTGGCTCTACCTCTAAAAGACTAGGCTTCAATGGAAGGATTATGATTTAGTAATTTAGCAATCATAACTGTGAAAAAAAATTGAAGCAAGTATCTCTGATAAAGTCCTTATTTCTCAAATATACAGAGAACTGAGACAAATATATAAAAATAAGAGCCATTTCCCAATTGATAAATGATCAAAAGATATGTATGAACAGTCAGTTTTTAGATGAAGCTGTCAAAGTTATCTATAGCCACATGAAAAAATGCTCTAAATTACTATTGATTGGAGAAATGCAAATTAAAACACTTCTGAGATACCACTTCACACCTATTAGATTGGCTAACAGGACAGAAAAGAAAAACAACAAATGTTGGAGGGGATGTAGGAAAATTGAGACATTAATGCATTGCTGGTGGAGTTGTGAACTGATTCAACCATTCTGTAGAGCAATTTAGAACTATACCCAAAGGGCTATAAAACCATGCATACCCTTTGACCTAGCAATACCACTAGGTCTGTATCCCAAAAGAAAGAAAAAAGAAAAAAAAGGAAAAGGACCTATATGTACAAAAATATTGAGAGCAGCTCTTTTCTGGTGGCAAAGAATTGGAAATTGAAGGGATTCCTATCAATTGGGGAATGGCTGAACAAGTTTCCGTATATGATTGTGATGGAATACCATTGTGCTATAAGAAATGATGAACAGGATGCTCTGAGAAAAACCTGGAAAGATTTACATGAACTGATGCAAAGTGAAATGAATAAAACCAGTTGAACATTGTATACAATAATAGCAAAACTGTAAGATGATCAGTTGTGAATTACTTAGCTATTTTCAGCATTATAATGATCCAAGACAACTCTGAAGGACTTACAATGAAAAATGTTATCTATCCCCAGAGACAGAACTAATAGTATCTGATTACAGATGAAAGCATATTTTTTACTTTATTTTTCTTGAGAGTTTTCTTTTATAATTATGACTAACATGGAAATATATTTTGCATGACTACACATGTATAACCTACAATCAAATTACTTGCCTTCTCAATGAGGTGGGTTGGGAGGGAAGGAGAGAACTTGGAACTCAAAATTTTAAAAAAGGATATTAAAAACTGTTTTTAATAACTGGGGAGGAGGCGAGGAGACTAGGCCTGGGGTCCCAGGACCCACATACAGATAAGACACCAACAAGCAGACCCCTAACAGGCATGGACAGAGATAAGTAATGAGGAATAAACAGATTAAAACCCAAACTGTATCTCCTCCTGGGCCAGACTAATCTGTTAGGCCTCTTCCTGGAAGCCCTCTTTGATCTCAGTTTGGGCTTCCTATAATAATTTATTCCTCTTGCTAATGAGGGGGAAATCAATGATTAAAGTAATGAAATACACTAGACACTTTCTCTCCCATGCCTTCCCTTTGTGTGAACATGTCTATGTGGCCCTGTGCTTGTCTATCATCACTAAACTGCAGAATCTCGGATTTGGAAGGAACCTCAGCCCTCCCAGTATAATCCACACCTGAATGAGAATCCCCCTACTCTTAGGTCTATCTTTTGGGAACATGCAGTTCTCTCCAGTTCCAGTACACATCACCAACTAACTGCCAGACATCTCTATCTAGATGTTCCATTAGCACCTTAAAGGTGACAAGTCCAAAACCTCCCCCTCATCTTAATTTCCTTATTTCTATCTAAGGCATCATGCTCCTCATTATCACCTACATTTGTAACCTTAGCATCATCCTTGGCTCCTCAATGTATCTAATTATTTGCCAAATCTTGTCAGAATTCTACCTCCACAACTCAATCTTCCCCCTTTCTCTCCAATGACACGGCCCCCATTCAGGCCCTCATCACCCCTCATTTGGACAATTTCAATAGCTTTACAATATGCTCCTTGGCTAAGATCTCCCTCCTCTCTGATCCATCCTCCATAAACAGTCACATATTCCTAAAAAACAATTCTGACAACTTCAATACCTCTTCAAAAAGCTTTGGCAGGCTCCTATCATTTCTAGTATAAAATATAAACGTCTGACCTTTGAAGCCTTCACAGTCTAGATCTGACCTATCTTTTCAAACTGATTCAGATTATTCCCCCTCACATTCAACAGTACAACCAAGTCATCCTATCTGCCATTCATCACATGGGACACTATCTCCTGACTCCAGGAACTTTCATGGACTATTCCAAATGCCTGGAACACTCTTCCTTTTCACTTCTACCTCCTCACTCTAGACTCAGCTCAAACCTCACATTCTGAAGGTCTTTCTGGCCTCCCACTAGTTCATCTTCATACCTTCCCTCTGGAATCATCTTCTATTCACAAATGTATAGCTCTTGTATGTACGTAAGTATTTTCATGTTGTCTTACTCATTAGGACTAGGGTTCTTTGTGGGCAGGGGATGTAGTTTTGCCCTTCTTTGTTTCTCCAGAACTTAGCACAAAGCTTGGCACAAAATAAGTGCTTTATAAATGCTTGTTGACTAATAGGAACCCCTAGGATTCCTAGAGATTTACAGGAATCCTGTAAAGGCTCATCTCAAGTGACATCTCCTACAAGAAGCCTTGTCTCATCCTGCCCCCAAGTGGTTAGTGGTTCTCCCTATGGCCAAAATTACTTTACATCTATTCTGTAAGTATTAGTCATTTCCTCTCTACCCCACCCACCTCTGAGTAGAATATGTAAGCTTCTTTGAAGGAAGAAAGCATTTCTTTTGTTTTTGTATCTCCAACACCTAGAAAATTGTCTGGTAGGTACTTAATAAAAGCTTGATGAACTGAATGTCAGTAGCATTGCCAGGATTTGTATTCAGGTCTTCTGACTTCAAATTCAGCTCCTTGTAGTCAACTGCAATTTGCTTGTGATTTAAAGAAGAGATTGATAATGAAAAGCCACCTAGATGTACAGGAGTGATTTCACACATTTAAAAAAAGAATATGGAAAAATCTTTCAGCATACCATAAGTGATGAATAAATTACTTTAATGTTAAGAAGTCTGTATATAATACAAACATAAAACAGCACACTGTCTGTTTCAGCTACAGTAATTTCGCAAACTTCAAAAATAATTTTCAACACTTTGTCACACTAACTTGGTATAAAAATGACCAGGTTATTTAGCCTGACATTTAGATGTCTTGTATTATTATGAAATGTTAAAATACTAAGAGTATCAAATGTTATACAGGACTATGACTCAATGCTTTTTTATAAATCAAAATATTAAAAATATACTTCTTACCATTCCATACACAACAAAAAGCTATGTTGTTTTTTGCAAGTGCTTAAAGTATGGTACCTGTAGTGTTTACATCTTGACAACAAAACATTCTGGCTATCTGTAAACCAGTTACCTGGATGGAATTTTAATATTTCTGAGCCACCCAAAAATGCCAGTACTTGTTAATCCTGATAGCAATAGGTTCACAGTCTTAAGAGATGAAACCATATCACTAAGCCTAGCCTCAAAGTGTTACCTGGCACTTGAAACTGCAGCATAAAGCATATAAATCTAACATTACTTTAAATTTTTTTTTTTTTGCCAAAAGAGAATTAGATTTAATGCCATTATTCTGTGTTCAAATGGATTATCATGTGTTTTTACTGTTTCTGTTTGGGTATTGGTTATAACCCAAAATCCAAGAGATATTTAAAGAAATAACTTACATCAGAGAGAGAGCATGCTACATTTTCACATAGAGGCAACTCATTTTAATTTAAATGATATATTTACCTATACATTACAAACATTAGACTCATGACAACTGGTTTTGGAAACAGGTAGTAAGGTATATTCAACTAAAAACAAAAAGGCCATAACAGAAAAATATATCTAAAAGGGATTTTTTAAATTGCTATTTTAAAAATATGATGTACTCAAGGATTGGGAAAATTCCTTTAAAATGATAACTATCAAAATGTATTCAGATTAAATTCTTCAGCCTTTCTTTGTCCTTAGTTATGTGAAATGTTGATAACAATTAATGATTTCTCCTACAGGGAGTACAAATGTACTTTATGAAAAAAAAGGAGGGACAAATTCTTAGAATGGAAAACATGAGATTAATAATTAATGAAAAATTAAATCCCTGATTTATTTTGAAAGAAAAAAAATAAGATTTTTTTTTTTTAAAGAAAAGGTAGATTTTAGCTAGGGACTCCACATCACTAATATCCAGTCTCAATAATGTAATTATCTAAAATTTTAGATACATTTTATGGACAAGAGATGAAAAAATGTATCTGAAAAAACTGGTAATACAGTTTCACTCATAATGTGAAATACCTTAGTAAAGTTTTATTTTCCCCCTTCATTGCTCAAATTAAATGATTGATAAGTTTTCACACCTTTAAATTATAGAAGTAATTAGCAGGGCAAATTGAAGGTACACTTCATATGCAAATAAAAATGGTACATAAAAAATGCTAAAGGAGAATGAAAGCATTTGTTTTTTTGTTATTTTCTAAGTACCTTTTAGGTTTATTTTCCTAGCACTTGTAAAAATGCTAGCCTTATTTCATCAATATAAAACTATTAAAAATGATCACAATAGAATCTTTTACTTTTAACTCAGAAAAACATTTTTACATGATACAAGAAATTACAATCTGTAATGCCACTTTTAAAGGGCTAGTAGTATCCCTCTCAAGCAGAGGGCAATAGTTCCTTTTTGTTACCTGCATTTCCTTACATATAATCCTTATGTTCACATCATTTGTAATAGAAACATTTATCACAATTTGCAAGGTAAACAAGTAAGAAAATATTTTTGGCAACCTAGAGCTCGCCAAGTGAATTTATTCTGTCTTCTTATTATGTTTCTTCTTATTTTCAACACTGGTTGTACAGGGTTTTGATCTTGCACTTGTACCATTGAAAGATGGTTTCAAAGTATTACACGTTACTGCTGAAGTGTCGCTCTGCCAAAAGCCAAATATCATTTGACCCAGCATAATCTCAAAAGGAGTGAGGGGAGAAGATTCAGACTCAGTAAGCATCATGGTTATCTGGAAAAAACATAGTTAAATTTAAATTTCAATACGACATTCTGGTAGTTTCCATAACTGAAAAGAGAGAAGTAAAAACGATGCAAAATGTGTTTATTATCATTGACAACAGCAGATAAAGTAAGAGCAAATATGTACTGAGTGTGCTGTGCACTGTATTGAGAGGCAAGCTCTAATTGGTGTTGAAGTACCATTAAAAGAGGCCACTACCCCGGGCAGAGGACGGGAAAAATTTGGAGTAGACATATATCCTAAAGGAACAGTAGGTCTTAAGACAAATGAGCAAGAAGACACTTATTTCATCAATATAAAACTATTAAAAATGATCACAGTACAATCTTTTACATTTAACTCAGAAAAACATTCTTACATGATATAAGAAATTATAATCTACAATGCCACTTTTAAAGGGCTAGTATTATCCCTCTCAAGCAGAAGGTAATACTTCCTTTTTGTCACCCGCATTTGCTTACATGTAATCCTTACTTCACATCATTATATTATTATATATAGAACTATAATTTCCCTCTCATAAGTGGATAGGTATAGTGTAGATGCTTGTGTAAATTATGCTTTTTAAACTTTAAAAGTGAGTAATTCCCCATAGTGCCCCTATTTGCTTACTTTACAATTTTGTTAATTTGTTTTATTTTATTTGTACACATACAGATTGAAAGGCAAGTTGTAGTGGATAGAGAGTTAGCTTCAGGGGCAGCTAGGTGGCGCAGTGAGTAGAGCGTTGGCCCTGGAGTCAGAAGGACCTGAGTTTGGATCCGACCTCATACACTTAACACACATGAACAAAAACCTAGCCATGTGACCTTGGGCAAGTTACTTACCCCCAACTGCCCTCCAAAAAAAAAAAAAAGTCAGCCTCAAAGCAAAGAAGCCCTGCGTTCCAATCCCACCTTTTTCTCATACAGGCTGTGTGACCCTGGTAGTCACTTAACCTCTTACGGCTCTTAAAACTCTCTAACACAGTAAGTTGTAGAGAAGGTACAGCCCTGAAAGTTCCCTGAAATCAACAGATTCACAGCTGCAGCCCTTATTCCTATAGACAGATTACAAGATTCAAAGGAAGGGAAGAAAAGGAAACATAATTTATAACAAGCACCCCACAGTTGGCAGAAAATGAATTACTCAATGGTCCTTAGGTGTCCCTGACTGATATTCCAAGGTAGTTTTAGGGAGGATAAGCCCAGATGTCTTGTGGACACCTCAAAAAAGAGCTAGATTTATATTCAGGAAACTATGACCCACTTTGTCACTCCTTAATATGTACTTTACAAATGTGGATTTTTCAGCATATCAGATTTTTCTAAAGAAGGATCCATTAGTCTACTTGTACTGCACTGAAATTTGTCTTCTTCTTGAATGGGTATAAAGACAGCCCTCTGTTTTCCTACAGTTCCAGGTTTACTAACCAAACCTTGAGAATATCTCCTTTGAAGTCTAAGTTCTGGGAGGAAAATAGCCCTTGGATGCCTTCTTATATGGAAGCTAGTTTAAATCTCATATTCAATAAATAAATTTATTTTTCCCCACCAAATAAATTAGTCCTAGTCAGAGTTCTGAAGGGAAGTGGGGGAGGTTCACTATATTTAAAGAGTAAAAGTAGGAAAAGTTAGCTCCTCCTGACTGGGGAAAAATAGTTATAGACTCTTCTGCTTCTTTGAAATCAAAACTCTAGAAGAGTTGAGAGCTAAAAGTAAAGAAATGCTATGCCTCTCTCTCCCCTCTTCAATTTTTTTTGGAGTATATGAGAGATATTAAAACAGCAGAAATCATTAGCAATTAAAAGAAGTTACCCAGAGATAGATACCCACATGGTCTAGAACCTCAGGAACCAGCAAAAAGAACTCATAAGAGTCTGTACTCCACAGTAAGATGAACAGTATAAATCAGAAATATTCCAATCAATTTGTAGTTAAGATGTGAACTGGAATAAACTATAAGCAAAATATTTAGCAGTATCAGCAAAGCTGAAAGAATCACAGAATCTCAGAGTTGGAACAGACCTAGTTTGGCACTGATATCAACTTATTACATAACTTGCTTTAAATGGCACTTTACTATACAATTTTAATATTAATTTCCATAAACATCTATAGATTATTTCAATTGAATTAAATTTTTATTTCTATAAAGATCTATACTATTTATAAATAGTATATTAAAATTCAGTATTATAAATCAATCATGGGAGAGAAGCTACAAGGGCTTGTGTTTAGAGACACACATATATTTTTTGTATAAATATTCCCCTTGACTTCTAGACCAAATAGGGTGCCACTCTATCTGGAAGAAAAATTCATCTTTACTGCTATTTTTTTTAAGGATTAATAAAACTCTTTAAAGGTTAAATCTACAAACCCAAAGTCATAAAATGACAAAAACATGCCTCCCCCAATGAGAATGAGAGATATATCAGAGGGAGAACATAATAAGTAGGGTGGGAGATCGATGTACTTAATTTGCATTTTCTCCTCATTTGAAAATAATTTCTCTCATTCCTCAAAGAATGATGGAAAAATGGTATTACTGTAATATAAGTGACCTTATCAACTCCTCTGGCATCAATAATTACCTCAAAGAATCTCAAAGGTGTTAAGGATAATCAGGGAGATCTAATCCAGCTTATAACAAAGCAATTCCTCAATGATGGATGGGAAACCTATAGAGAAACGCAACTCACTAGTGTTGAGATAGCCCTTTACTTTTTTTTTTTTTTGCTTTTTTGGAGGGCAATTGGTGTTAAGTGACTTGCCCAAGGTCACATGGCTAGTAAGTGTTAAGTGTCTGAGGCCAGATTTGAACTCAGGTCCTCCTGACTCCAGGGTCAATGCTCTATTTATTCATTGTGCCACCTAGCCACCCGAAGTATAGCTTTTTTTTTTTTGGAGTAGGGAAGGAAGGGCAGTTGGGGTTAAATGACTTGCCCAAGGTCACACAGCTAGTAAGTATTAAGTGCCTGAGGCCAAATTTGAATTCAGGTCCTCCTGACTCCAAGGATGGTGCTCTATTAACTGAGCTACCTAGCTGCCTCCCTCTTCTCCCTACCCCCCACTTTACTTTTCAATGGTTCTAATTATAAGGCAGTCTGTCCTTCTATTAATCTGGCATCTCTCTCCACCTCCTACCCATCACTCCTAGTGCTTCCCTCCTGGGACTGCAGAACAGTTAATCCTCCTTTCATTTGACAGTTCTTTAAATCTTTTAAGACTATTACATTTGCTCTAAATATTCTCTTCTACAAGCTAAATATCTTTGGTGCCTTTACCTAATCCTCATCATCCTTTATGCAGGTGAGTCTGAGATTTCCATCTCCACCCCCAACCTGTCCCCAAAGCTTTAGTCCTACATATCTATAAGGCAAAGGGGTATCTTGACCTGGATGTTCTGCTAGGACTTCAAGAAAGGCAGGATAGGCACATTATGGTGCAATGTAAAGAGTGGGTTTAGAATATGACAGAGCTTAAGAGACAAAAGATGTCTCTACATCCTTGAGCTAACGGCTTCATCACTCCAGGCCTCCATTTCCACATCTGTAAAAAAAGGGAACTAGATAAAGTTTCTACTAGCTCTAAATCCTGTCAAAGGAAGGGAGAAAATACTCACATGTACAAAAAAAAGTATAGCAGCTCCTTTTGTAGTAGCAAAGAAGCAGAATTACCCATTAATTGGGAAACGGCTAAACAAATCACTATATAGTAGAATATTAATGCAATTAGGTAGCTAGATGGCTCAGTGAATATAGCACCAGGCCTGAAGTTGGGAAAAACTGGATTCAAATCCAGCCTCAGACACTTACTATGTGAGCCTAGGTAAATCACTTGTTTGCCTTAATCTACTGGAGAAGAAAATGGCAAACCACTCCATTATCTTTGCCAAGAAAACCCCATGGTCAGACAGCATTGGCATGCTATGGGCCACTTGGTCATGAAGAGTCAGACATGACTGAATGACTGAACAAACTGTGTCATAAGAAAGGATAAAGGGGATGGTTTCAGAGAAATCTAGAAAGATTTATATGAACTGATTCAGAATGAAGTGAGCAGAACAAGGAGGACAATTTATACAATAACAACTACATTGGAAAAACAAATGATTTTGATAAACTTAAGAACTCCTAATTGAAGAAATCACCAACCGTGATTCTGAAGGACCAATTAGGATATGCCATCCACTTGCTAAAAAAGAGAGATGAGGGGCGGCTAGGTGGCGCAGTGAATAGAGCGCCGGCCCTGGAATCAGAAGGACCTGAGTTCCGACACTTAATCCGCACAAACAAAAAAAACCTAGCCGTGTAACCTTGGGCAAGTTACTTAACCCCAATTGCCCTAAAGGGGCAGCTAGGTGGTGCAGTGAGTAAGAGCGCCGGCCTCGAAGTTTGGATGACCCGAGATCAGATCCGGCCTCAGAAAATGAGCACCCACGAATAAATAATGACTAGCCGTGTAACCTTGAGCAAGTTACTTAACCCCAATTGCTTTAAAAAAAAAAGAGAGAGATGATAGACTCAGGATGAAGAATCTGACATAGTTTTGGGGAATGGCTAATGTGGAAATAAGTTCTACTTAGCTATGCATATTTTTTACAAGTTTATGTTTTTAATTTTTATTTTTCAATGAGGGGAAGAAAGGGAAATAAAAGATTTTTGTTTATTTTAATTTTAAAACAGGGATAATAATAAATCTATATTCTAGGTACCAAGAATGACAAGAGATGAAAACCAAGTAAAGATACCTCCCAAAATTCTTTTTAAAAAAAGAGGAAAGCTTTCAATATGTTATGAAGATCTTCTATAGAAGATTTGTGGTAAGACAGATAAGAACTGCACAGTATAGATAAGAAGTTGTGGCAAGGAGAACACATAAAAAAGCACATTTATCTCTTCTAGATATCTGGAAGATGCCATCCAGAAAGGCAGGAACTATCATAATGGAGTGTTGCATACAGTGTCTGATGTGGTGTTCCTTATCAGTGGGTTTTGCTTAAGGGGTACATCCAAGGCAGCAAGAAACCTTATTTTAAAGGGTTTATGATGTGTATCATTGGAAGAAGGAGAAATAGACAGATCGTATTTTTGCAGTTTACCTAGATATTCCCTAAATATTTAGAGTATTTGTCCCATAGACCATATCAATATAGAAATTTTAAAAGTCTTATGTCAACTGCTCCCTATTCTTATATACCAAACAGTATAAAAATGCATTAATTTTTCAAGATCCCATAGGTAATTTTTTTTTAATTGAGAAACACTGTTTCTATTTCATTTGAGATAAAACTGTGAAATTATTCTTGGTTTAGGCAAATTTCTGTACACTAAAATATGATCCCTGCTGACGAAGAATGGGGAAAGATGCTTTCTTGCAATTTAGTTCTACAAAAAGAGAAACAGAGTGATGGACTGGAAAGAGCACTAGTTTTCATTCATTCATTTAACAAGCATTTTTAAGTAGCTACTACATGGCAAGGCACTATGCTAAGCACTGGAGATACAAGAAATCAAAAATAGTTCCTGTCCTTCAGAAAATTAAATTCTACTGGAGATGCAACAGTTATACTACTAAGAAGTACAAGAAAATCTATGGAAGGTTGAGGGTACTAATAACTAAGGGATTTTGAGAGCAAGAACTTGCATTCAAATCCCAGTTCGGTTACAGCTAGTTACCGATGGGTTTAAGTTTCCTCATCTGTAAAATAAGAGCACCGAACGAGACAAGCTCTAAAGTTCTGTCCATCTGTGGATTTATGATTCAATGTTCCAACCCCAACTGCTTCCTAGAGCTCCAGTGTTCTCTTTCCAAATGTGCCTGAATGGTGTTGCTACCTGGCCCTGGGACACCACTGCCCTTTCCACATTAGGCAGTGTGGACCTGACCTGTCTCAAGCTACCCAGAACTCTTCTCTTCTAGTCCCTACAAAAGCATAATGGTACTATGGGAAAGGTAATGCTTTAAGAATGAAACTCTAATAACTGTCTTGGTGCCCATATGCCACTACCAATGTCCTGTCGAGCTAGTTCAGTCAGAAAAAAATATTGCCACTGCTTAAATTTCACGTAATTCTCCTAAGAAAGAAAATGGCTGAGACAGGATTTGTAAAAATTAATTAAAAGGTATTTTGGACTCTTACCTTCGTGACAACAATAAAAAAAGTGTAGCAGAACATAAGGTTATGTTTTTCCATCGGCAGCTTCTCTGCGTGCTGTAATGTGAACAGAACTGCTCCCACCAGACTTATCTTCACAGGGCTGAAAATAAAATGAATTTTAATTCTGCATATAATAATATCTAGATCATAAATTCATCACAACTTTAAAGACATAGTTTGATAGTGCTGCAAAACTTTAGAATAGAGAAATCAGACTAATAACTCATGGGTAGAACTGAGATTTATATAGCACATTAAGATTTCCCAAGCTCTTTCCCCCAACAATCCTGTGAGATAGGTAGTGCAAGTGTTATCATCCCCACTTTATGGATGGGTACCCAAGGGAATGTCAAAGCTAGCTTTAATATTTTCAAAATTGCCTTCTTGTCATATTTTTTATTTGTACAGAATTTTAATGATAGTACTACAATAAAATTTTATTTATCCATACTTGCAACTAAGGATAAACTTCATATAAATAAGTAAAAATTACCAAAACCACTAAAATATCATATTGAATAAGCACTAAGTTATCCATATGTTTTATTACTGTGTGAAAATAACAATTGGAATTGTTTTGTAATTTAGTCATTGAAAACTAAGGTGTTAAGTCAAATAAAAGTTAGGTCCAGCCTACAGATCCTATCTGGATAAAGGCAGAAGTGTAAAATGTTTGATGAGAAGGGATCAAAGAGGTCTTTTTGCAGAGACCAAGGCATATGAGTTGAGTTAATTTCAATACATGGCAAGGACTAATTAGGAGTCTCTAGAAGCAGCTAAAAGTAGATCATAAAAGTGATTATTTTAAGTTAGTATGAGAAGAAAGAATTGATTTATTATTCTTAAAAGAAGTAGACACTGAAAGTGCCTTTCTTTTGAAAACCTTCATTCATTACAATATATCTCTACATCATTATTCCTTACAGCGTCAAAGCTGAATAGAATATATCAATATCCCTAATTTATAATTTGAGGAACAAATTAAGAAAAGTTACATGATCTACTCAAGTTTCACATTATTAGTGGCGAACTAAGCACTCAAAGCACTGAAAAAGCTATATGACATGGGAAACAAAAGAACAGAGAGTACTAAAATTTCAAACTATACTACTTTTATTTGAATTTTAAAATAAAAAAGGTTCATACACTTTACTTTTTAACCAGAAGGGACCCACCCCAAATCATTTAAGAAATGTTAATAAAACTAATTCAAGGACACTAACTCTAACAAAAACGACACACTATTTCCTCCAAAATATATATTTGCATATTTACATATAAGGTTTTAGTCTTGAAGATCTAGAAGAATAAACAGAAAATGAATAGAAAAAATAACTAAAAAAGTATGCACTCATGAGTCAGTAAATATTACAAAATTGTAGTAAAACTTAATAAAATTTTCAGTTGCCAAAATAAGAAATCTATAAAGCAAAATATTTTAAAACTGCTGACAATAGAAATAAAACTTTCAATTTAGAAATAGCATTGCTAACATGTTTTGTCACTTTTTCTTATCAAGGATAACTGCATAAAAACATAGGCCATGCTGACATTACAGCTGCTACTATATACTTGAGTACTACTTTACATGCATTTTCTGACAATCTCAATATATATTCATAAGCATATATATATATATATATATAGATAGCACTATAGGCTTAAAGACTTCTTAGGAATAATTTCAACTTTTCTTTTTTCTTACAATATTGACATTGGACTCTGATAATAAAGTTTACGCCAGCATATGATAAATGCCATTAAAAAGAATCATGCTAGGTATACAGTAAATTTACCCAGTAAGATCTAGATATCTAGATCCATATCTATAGGAATGAACCAGTGGTCCAGTTATTTGGAGCAAGATAGAAACAATTAGTGAAGAATTATAAAATTATGGTCAATTTTTTTTACCATTTTGATATTCAATGAATGCTAATTCTGACATTACATGAAGATGTGTGACCACAGATTTATACAAAAACAATAACACGTCATATCTTACAAAGAATAGTAAAAATATCATACCATGTTAGACTGCCATTCTATAAATAAGAACAATGATGATGATGATAACTCACATTTAAATAAAACAGCATGAGAAAGAGCACTGGACCTGTTAGAAGACCTGGGTTTAAGTCCCAGATCAGACATATTCTGATCTTGGGGATGTAATTTAACCTGAGTCTGCAAAATAGGGATAACTCTTTAACTGTGTAACTGATAATGGTCACTGCTAAGAAAGCATTGTGTAATCTTAAAGTCTTATATAAATGCAAATTACTATTGCAAAGTATATGGTTGTTTTCTAAGATAACTAGATCAAAAGTTTAAGTTATAGCTGCCAGCCCCAATAATCCATAGTGGAATTATTTATTCATTAATTTTATTAGTCTTTTTAATATTACTTTGTTCTACCAATACTACCTCTTCATATAATAAGTATGCTGTGAATAGTAAACAATGAAAAGTAGCTTTCCCTTTTATTTGTCCTACCTTCTTCAAGCTTTAAGGAGTCCCCTAATATTAAAATAGTTTTTAGCACTGAAATGGCTTTTTAAAGTCTATTTACTGTCCACACATTTTTAAATTTTATGAACCTCCACCTTATACTTCCTCACACTTCATTTTTTTTTATATTTACAGAGTTCTGTTTTCTACAACTGTTTTCATTAGAAACACCTTGATTATTCTATAGTTTACCTTCTCTGAACCTTCTTCCTTGTTGGGCTGAAGTTCCAGTATACAAGACTTAATTTTCAGATGCACCATAGTTTTATATAAGGTTAGGGCCAGCAGATAGCAGAAGAAAGAGCACTAGACTTAAGAATTAGCAAAGACTTGGACTCAAATGCCAGTCCTGACATTATATAGTGATAGGACCCTTAAACAGTCACTTAATTTGTTTGAATCTCAGTTTTCTCATCTGCAAAACAAAGATAATAAAACTTGCAATACCTACCCTCACAGGATTATTATGAGGAAAGCACCTACAAACCTTAAAGTGCTATATAAATGTGAGTTGTTTTTTCTGATGATGCCCAACATTGGGTCCTTTTGTCTACACACTGGGCCAAAATCTTCAAAGAACATGTGACAATGATTCCAAGCTCCCTTTAATGGGTTCAAATGACTGTTCAAACAGTATCATTTTATAAACACATTTCAGGTTATTTTTCTCCAGATATGTTCATGTATAATCGTAATTGTCCACTATAAAATTCAACTGCCACTTTTCTTAAAACCAATTCATGATATATTGTGATAACTGCTTATCTCATCAATTCAATATTTAACTACTAGGAGGGTTCCCGGGTAACTTGTCATTGAGATCTAAAATGCTTAGATGTCTTTATTTCCTATCTAATGACAAAATATGCTTCCTAACCTCACTGTAACTCAAAGGGTTTTGTTTATTTGTTTCTATTTTAACAAATCTTTGTGCAAAGCCTTCAGAAAATTTTTCAAAGACTAAAAAAACTTTTTTTTTCATAGCTGTAAAGGACCTCAAAGGCATCTAACACAACCTCTTCATTCTGGAGATGAGGAACCTGAAGCCAGGAATATTACACAAATAGCAATTATCAGAAATGGGATCTGAATCTAGGTCCTTTAACTCCAGGGCCAGTGCTGCTTCTACCATACCATGTTGCCTCCTTACTCTATTTCCTAATGCTATATGGTTTTAGTACTTAAGTTTCACAGGTTTAGATTTCTCTAATTCATGTCTATGAAAGACATTCAATGACTCCAATCATAAGATCTCATAGTTACACCAACTTACTAAGATATCTCCAGCAATTTGCTACTTTCGGGTTTCCAAGCCCCTCTTAGAAATTGCTCCAGACTTATGATGACATTACCACCAGCACCTAAAAACCCAGAAAGTAATGTTATTTAGATTTGGTTTATTGACATGATTGAGTAAAACCAAATGAAGATAATTCTATAACATCTTCCAGCTGAAAAATCTAATGAGAAGTTTCAAATAAGCAAGGTTAATTGCATCAGCATACAATTATAACCCCAAATTACCATACTTTCCAGATTATAACAAGATATCCAAAATTGGCCAATATATTAAGGTCCTGAGAAAATGGTAGTCTTGTACTTTCACTGCCATAACATTTGTGTTTCACACTCCATTAGTAGAAGTTAGGGCTACAAGTCCAAATCTATGTAGGGTTTTGTAACTGACCAGAAGAACAGTCCAGATATTTCAAAAGGAAAACTCCCTATAAATTCTGATGTTTATTTCAACGTGTTCTATGATTGAAAAAAATATGGAAAATTCGTAATAATATTTTCATTCATGCATGTGTACTTACTAATGTGAAGTTGGAAGAATGTACTAAATTAATTCTAACTCAAACTGAGCAATGAAACTACAAACTACCTGAGCAGAGAAATTGCACTACTCCTATTAAAATGAAAAGCCCAAAAAGAAAAGGCAATTTATCAAAGATAGCACAATTTATATTACAGAAGAAATCAAGAATTTCAAGTGGTTGTAAATACATTATTTTCCAATTATTATATCACATATTTAAATTGGCTTTATATATAGCACCAAATCATAAATAGCTATAAGCTTTTGTGATTGTAGGTATTCCTAATTACGGCAATTTCCAAAATAAGTTGATGTTTTCATGCCATAGGGAATAAAGAGTCCAAAAACAAAAATTTCTTATTTCTAAAACTTTCCCATTAATAGAGCAGGTGATTCCATTACTGTGACTAAAAGGCTAATCGACAATTCTTGTATATTAGGTATTAATTTATGATGTTAATATTACCTCGGGCCCATCCAACAGCTACCAACACCATCCAGGCATCTGTGTAATTGCTACTGGCATGTGTGATTCCACCTACGATTTTCCAAGTTCTGGTCACTTCCTTCATTCCTGCAGCCAAGAGTTTAACAGGCAGGAAACGATAGCACTCGGAAACTATGTCATATGGGCAATAAAATGCAATATACCTGAAATAAAATTTTAAATATTTTTATATCTGAATGGGGAAAAAAGCAGAAGAGAAATAAAAATACAATGTGTCATCATCAAGCAATATTTATTGAGTGCTCACTGTGGCAAAGCACTACACTCAGCATCTATGTGGAATTGCAAAATAAATGGGAACATGGGACCTACCTTCAAGAAGCTTATAGAGGGGGAAATCTACCAAAAAAGCATTCAAGCATACATAAAACAACAGAAATATAATATTGTATAGCTAACCAAAACTGGTAAATGACCAAAAAAAATAATAATCCAATTGTATGGGTAAATTTTGAGTCTCTACAGATTTTATGTCTACTGAGGTCTATTATATGCATATGTACTGTGCCAAGCAATGAGAAAGATAAAAAATAAAATAAAAGATAGCTCCTTTCCTCTCAGATCTTACAAATTGTAGGGGAGGGAGCTAATAAGGTGGCAGAGTAGTAGGAAGCCCCGCTCTCCACCACAACTCCTACACAAAGATCCAGAAAAGGCATCAGACAAAATCTGCTCCGGAAATCTGAGGAAAAAGAAGTCACAGTGAATCATTTTGTCAGGTCATGTTGGTATAGAAAGTTCTACAGACACCGAGAATGAGGCCCAGCCAGGAGCACGAGGCTGAGCAGAGCATGCCAGTACTCAGGGCTCGGTACCCAGCTCATTCCTCGAGCAAGAAGCACTAGGGTAGGAGGAGGTCCAAGGGAGCCCCTGAGCTAGAACAACAGGATGCAGGATAGGTGCCATCTAGCAACACTGTCACGACTCATTTCCTAGGATCCTGGTGGATTAACGAAGGGATCTGCATGTAGGGGTAGTGAAACAGTATTGTCTGTCTCCAATCCCAGGAGCATAACAGGGACTCAGTTCTACCCTCCAACCCTGGCTAGAGTCTGCAGCATATTAACCAGAGGTGATATTCTAGACCAAAGGGGATCCTGCAGTTTGGTCACCCTGAATTTGCAGAACCTCCCAAGGAGCCAATGGTGATTGACTCCAGCAGCAGTCTACTGAAAATGTCAGCCAAGGAGAAGACAACAGAGATCTTGCTCAGACCCAAATCTGGGTAAAGAACCGGCAGAGCTCAAAACCATGAAGAAAGTTAACAGACTTTATCCCAGATCACAACACTTTGGGAGCACGGAAAATTCACAGGTCCCTAGTGAGAGATGTCCTTGAAATCCTGAAATAACACAACATTCAATATCCCAAGAAAGCAGCAAAAGAACTCGAGAGGACAAAAGCTTAGTCCAGACATTGCCCCAGAAGTAAGCAGAGCCCAGGTATAACAAAGCCCAAAATCAAGAATTAGGCTGGAAGAATAAGCAATTAAAAAAAAAAAGTATTATGGCAACAGGGAAGATTAAGAAACAAACTCAGAAGATAAGAATGACTCCAAAATATATATAAACAAAGCCTCAAAGAAAAAAACAGCTTAGACACAAGTCCATCCAGAATTCTTGGAAGAGGAAAAGCAAGAATGTTAAAAAAAAAAATTTTTTTTAAGCATGAGGGAGAGAAAAACAATGAAGAAAATTATCTCAAATAAATGGGATGCACAAATAGAAATCTACACAACAAGGAGTGGGGGAAGCAGGTAAAACTTGAACCTCACTCTTCTCTAAACTGCTTAACACACACACACACACACACACACACACACACACACACACACACACACACACACACACACATATATGCATGCATGCACACGCACGCAAAGAATTGGGTATGGAAATGTAGTTCACCCAAAAGGAAAGAGGAGAGAATGGGGGGTGAATAAGAGGAAGGAAATTTGAGGGAGAGAGTAATCAGAAGCAAAACAAATTTAATGATCAAGTGAGAAACAAGGAGAAAATAAAGTATAAGAGAATACGATGGAGGAAAAACACGATTAACAATCATAACTATGAATATGAATGGAATAAACTCACCCACAAAAATGCAAGGACAGCAAAACAGATCACAGACTAGAATTAAAAAATGTGCTGCTTTACAAGAAACACACTTGAGATAGAACCCACAGAGTTAAAATAAGGGGCTAGAACAGAACCTTGTATGTTGTCTTTGCTCCTATTATGCATGTGTTGCTGATTGAAGGTGGAGAAAATCATGCAACCATGCGATTAGGTCACTATAGATTTATGTTACATAACCTGAACTGAGCCCTCTCTGATCCTAGGCAATCCTTCCACACCTCAGTAATCAAATTACTATCCCACTCACCACAGCATTTCTTTCAACCCTTTTCATCCCTTCCTCAAACATCCCATGGTTCCTCCTTTCTTCCATCCTCTCAGCTAAGAACTTACCTCAAATTTTAATGAAAAAATTGAAGTCATGTGCCATGAAGTCCCTAACTCCCTCTTTTCCCCTTCCCTTATCTCACATCTCTCTTGGGCTTCTACCCTACATCCTCCTTCAACTCTGTCTTGCATGAAGAGGTGCCTTTCTCCTTGCCAAAACCAATTCCTGTATGTGCAAAAGTGATCCCATTCTATCCCTCTTCTCAAGCAGATTGATCCCTTTGTTATCCAGACTCTCACTTATTTTCAGTTTCTCTCTCTTTACTGGCTCCTTCCCTACTGCCTACAAACATGCCCATGTTTCCCCTCATCCTCAAAAAAACAAAAACAAAAACAAAAACAAACCAAAAACAAAAAACACCATCACTTAAACTACAGATCCCTATCATCCCATATGTCTCATGCCTTTTATAGCTAAACTCATTGAAAAGGCCATCTACAACAGATGCCTCCATTTCTTCTTCCCTCACTCTTTCCTTAACTCTTCAGTCTGGCTTCTGACCTCATCATCAACTGATACTGCTCTTCTCCAAAGTGAATTCCCAAATATAATGGTCTTTTCTCAATCCTCATCATTCCTGACCTCTCTACAGTCTTTAACACTGTTGATCTTCTCCTTAATACTCACTTCTCTAGGTTTTTAGGACACTATTGTCTCCTGCTACTTATATGACCATGCTAGATCTTCATTCAGGTCATTCCCACTAACTGTGGGTGTCTCACAGGGCTCTCTCCTGAGCCTTCTTTTCTTCTCCCCCATACTATTTCACTTGGTGATCTCATCAGTTCCCACTAATTAAATTATCATATCTGCTGATAATTTTCAAATATACTTCTCTACTCTTTACTGACCTCCAGTCTCACATCTCAAACTACCTACTGGACATCACAAACTTTGAAACTCAAATATACCCAAAACTGAACTTACTATGTGAGAGAGTAGAATTTGAACCAAGATCTTAGTGACTTTAAGGCCAGCTTTTTCTTTGCTACATTACTCTGACTCTTAATTTTTGGCTGCATTAATAAAAATATAGTGTATGGATCATGTTAAGTGATAGTTCCATTCTATTCTTTACCAGTCAAAGCATATCTGAAGTAGTACATTCAGTCCTGGGTGTTACATTTAAGGAAAAGGACTTAAATTCAACAGAATTAGATAAGAGTGCATCTAAAAGAGGGTGAGTAGACTGGTAGAACTAGTGAAGGAACTAGGAATATTTAGATGGGAACAAAAAGACTATCTTTAAATATATGAAGGGTTGTCATATGCAAGAGGAGTTAATTGGTCTTAATGGTAGGAATTACACAGAGGTAAATACTGGCTCTAGAATAAGGAAAAAGTATCTAACTAAATCCTAAATAATTGTCCAAAAGTGGAATAAGCTCCCATTAGTAGAAGTGTATAATCAGACCCTGAATGACTCGGGATGTGGGACGAATGACTCTTGGAAAGAAATGAATGGGAAGACACTAGAACTAGAAGACACAAGGTTTCTTCCAACAATTACTATATATGATTCATTGAACAAATATTTTTGGAAGCATAGATACTGGTATGGGCTTTAAGATATAAAAAAATGGATAATAATCTTCACCCTGCATAGGATAGAGTTGTTTCTCGTCCCACTGATCATCAGTATTTCTGCTTCTGGTTATCTGTGCCTCTTTGGCTTAGCTTTGGAAGACTGAAGTGGGCCTGAGTCAGTGCAGTGTCAAATTTTGTCATCTGCTGTTAGCCAGCTACACTGCTGGGCATGTTGGGGGCTTCAAGATGTATTTCATTATCACTGTCATCAGCATCAAATACAATTAACTAAATGTGTCCATGGTTACAACTGTGTACTAGGGATGGCACAAAGCAAGTGACACTGATATGAATCGTCCTGAGGGAGCGTGGTACCACCAAAGGATCAGGAAGAATAGGCAAAAAAAAAACAGACAAATGTATAGCATGAGAAAATAAAATGAGATGACTTTTTAGCAAATAATGTCATGTCAAAGAACTACATTCTTCATTCTAGTAAGGGGTCATGGAAGTTCTGAGCATGATAATTTCCTCACCTGCATATGGGGTATTCAAGGAGAACTAGCACCTCTGGTGTGAGGGTTTGCCAAGGCATTTTCAGGGCTCCTCATTCACCTTTGGTGTCTATCTTCACCCAGCTCTAACCTGTGGCTCCAAGAAGCTATAGCAAGCACAGCAGCCATACACCATACCTCAGTAAACTGTCTCAGCAGATAGGCTAAGCCAGGTTGAGGGCAACCAACAGGCCTCAAACCTGTCAGTGAGTTAGAGGATATCTACCCCAAGTATGTGAAGATGTGCCCCAGCAGAATAAGTAAATGAGAATCATTTGCTCCAATGACCATAAAGGTGGCTGAAGTAGGCCCGTGGAAAGTATAGAGCTTGGTCAGACGTCAAGGTCATTCACTGGATCCAAGTCCATCGCCAGTCATCTTGACTTCTGTCTTGCCACTGGACTTTGATGACTCTGGAAGAAAGAGTGAGGCTAAAGGCTCTGTGCAACTCTGCCTCACTAAAATCCAATTCATATGCAAGTCATCAGCCATGATGTCAATGGTCCTCTTCAAAAACAAAGGACAAACAACAACTTTCCCCCACCTTCTCCTTACTTCTAAACTTTCCTATTACTGTCAAGGATACCACCATCCTCCCACTCCCCCAGCCTCACCATCTAAGTGTCAATCTCAATTCCTTATTCTTTCTCTTCTCTCATATGCAATCTCTTGTCAAGGTCTATCAAATTTTACTTTTGTAACGTCTCTCAAATATGCTGCCTTCTCTCCTCTGATAGGCAAAAAAGCTCACATCATCATGGTATAGGTATTCCTCTTGTGAAGCCTAGACTACTACAAAGATGACTGGTTGGTCTGCCTATCACAAGAATCTTTCTGATATTCTAAAGGGGGTGGAGTCAAGATGGTGGAGTAAAAGCAAGGAATCACCTGAGCTCTCTTCCAAAACCCTCCAAATACCTTTCTTAAAATGACTCTAAACATTCTAGAGGAGCAGAACCCATTAAAAAGACAGAATGAAACAAATTTCCAGCCAAAGACAACTTGGGAGGTCAGCAAGAAAGGTCTGTTGCACTGGGCTGAGAAAGGAATGCCCAGTGCAGGCCAAACCAGCACAGCCTGGGTCCCAATGAGTCCAGAGCAGGCCTTGGGGTGACTGACCTGCTGACACCGGTGGTGCTTTCTGGACCTCTCAGCCCACAGACATCAGAGACAACTTAGAATGTCAACAGGAAAGCCAGGGCAGGAGTGGAGCACCATCCAGTGCAGGCCACACCAGACAGACCTGGGTGGCAGTATATAGTGACAAGGAAGATCAAAACATAAAATCATTCGTTTCCATTTGCTCCATTCTAATTTTTAAGCAATTCTTTTCTTTAGTGAGCTTTTGGACCTCCTTCTCCATTTGGCCAGTTCTGCTTTTTAAGGCATTCTTTTTGTCATTGGCTTTTTGGACCTCTTTTGCCATTTGGGCTACTCTGTTTCTTAAGGTGTTATTTTCTTCAGTATTTTTTTACGTCTCCTTTATTAAGTTGTTGACTTGTTTTTCATGATTTTCTTGCATCACTTTCCTTTCTTTTCCCAATTTTCTCTCTACCTCTCTTGAGGGTGTGTGTGTGTGTGTGTGTGTGTGTGTGTGTGTGTGTGTGTGTGTGTTTCTTTCACAACATGACTATTATGGAATTGTTTGCATGACTAAAAAAAGAAGTCTTTCCCACTCTAGTCCATCCTACACTTAAGCTACTAAAATGATCTTCCTAGAGCACAGGTCCAACCATATAACTCCCATACTCAAACTCTAGAGACTCCCTATCATCAATATCAAATATAAAATGCTCTAAGGTCTTTTAAATAAGTTGTTTTTTTTTATAACCTAGTCCCAGTCTTCTTATATCTTACACCCCTCCACGTACTCTTCAATCCAGTGACACCAGCCTCCATCCTATTCTTCAAACCAGACACTCCATCTCTTAACTCTGGACATTTTTGGTGGCTTTCCCCTTTGCATGGAATACTCTTTCATCTCCATACCTCCAACCTTTCCTCAATTCTCAGATAAAATTCCACATTCTACAGGAAGGCTTTTCCAATGCCACTTAATTATTGTCCCTTCTCTCTATTGTTTCTGATTTATCCTGCAATCAATCAATCAATCAGTTAACATTTACAAAGTGCCTACTAAGTGCTGGGGATATCTAAAGAGGTGAAAGATAGTCCCTGCATTCACTGCACCACCTAGCCACCCCTGAGAGATTTATATCTTTAAACATTTTCAGCAATAAAAAAGAGAAAGAACAGATCAAAGAACAGGACATGCAATTTTTAAAAGCCAGATGGGGAAAAAAAAAACAGATTAAAAACCCTCAACACTGCATGACAAAATAGAAATTTTGAAAATCAAAAGTGATTTAACAAAACTGAAAGCAAAAAACAAAACAACACACTGAACAAATAAAACTAGGAACTGTTCTCTTACATAAACCATTAACTAACTTGATTTTTAAGAAGAAAATCAAATTATAATATTAAAAACAAAAAGGTTAATTCATAACCAAAGTAGAATAAAAGAAATTATTAAAAGGTATTTCACCTAACTACATACCAATAAAACTAACACCTTAAATGATATGGATTAATATTTACAAAAATATAAACTTCCCAGATTAACAGAGCAAAAAAGAGTATATAATCTTAGAAGCAGAAATTAAACAATCCATAAATGAACTCTCAAAGAAAAAGAAAAAAGAAACCAAAACCAAATGGATAAGTAAATGTTATCAAACATCTAAATAATTAGTTCCAAAGATGCAAAAACTGTTTTAGAAAAACTGGAAAAGGGATACAACCAAATTCCTTCTATTACAGAACTATGGTTTTGATACCTAATCTAAGAAGACAAAACAGAGAAAGAAAATGGCAAATATCCCTAATGAATACTGATGTTAAATAAAATATTAGCAAGGCAACCATAGAAACATATAACAAAGATTTTAATCTTTGACCATAATGATCAGTTTGGATTTATGCCAAGAATACAGGACTGGTTCAATATTTGGAAAGCTATAAACACAACTGACCATATTAGTAACAACAACAACAACAACAACAACAACAAAAAATCATGTCAACAGATGCAGAAAAGCTTTTGAAAAGATACAACACCCATTCTGTTAAACACATATACATACACATACATATACACACACACATACATACACACACACACATACACACACATATAAGAAAGCATTGGAATAATGAAGACTACTTAAAATGATAAATAGTTTCTATCTAGAACCAACAACCAGAATTATCTGTAATAAGGATAAACTAGGGGCCTTTCCAATATAACTGGAGTTAAGTAAAAATGTCCATTATCATCATTACTATTAATATAACTGCTAACAATGATAACTACAGGAATAAAACAAGAAAAAGAAATAGGAAATATACGTAGTCAAAGAGTAAACAGAAGTATAATTTAGGATGATAGTAGGAAGGTTTGCTTAGAGAAACCGAGACACTCAAGTAAAAGACTAACTAAAATAATTAACAACTTTAGCAGAGTTGCAAGACATACTATAAATCCACATAAATAATCAGAATTTCTGGATGTTAGCAACCAAATCCAGCAGGAAGAGAGAGAGAAATTGTATTTAAAATAACTACAGATAATATAAAATACTTGGGAATCTACCTGCCAAGACACACATAAAAATTATATGAACACAATTACAAAATAGCCTTTACATAAATAAGGACAAATCTAAATAACTGGAGAAATATTAATTATTCATGAGTAGACCAAATCAATATAATAAAATTTATTGCTTTTCTTTGTATCCTCATCATTAAGCACAGTGCCTGGCACATGTTACTGTTCAGTCATGTCCAACTCTTCATGACAATATAGACTATAGCACACCAAGCTCTCCTATCCTCCACTGTCTTCTAAAGTCTGTTCAAGTTCATATTCATTGCTTCCATGACACTGTCTATCCATTCCATCCTCTTCCATTTGCTTTTCCTTTTGCCTTCATTCTTTCCCAACATCAGAGTCTTTCCCAATGAGTCCCATCTTCTCATTATGTGGCCAAAGCTTCAGCTTCAGTATCTTGACTTTCCAGTGAACAGCTGGAATTAGTTTCTTTTAATATTGACTGATTGGATCTCCTTGCGGTCCAAGAGACTCTCAAAAGTCTTCTCCACACCACAATTCAAAAGCTTCAATTCTGTGGTGTTCAGCTTTCTTTATAATGCAACTCTCACAGCCATACATTGCTACTGAAAATAACCAAAGCTCTGACTATATAAGACCTTAAAATGTCCTTGCTTTTTAAATAAGCTAATCTACTAATCTAGAAGGGGGTATTGCCTAAAGTCTCCTTGATTTCTCATATTTTTTTTAATCATACAATAAAAGCTGGATCTGGGAATGAGCATCTTAAATAGGACTATGGACATGCAGTTGGGATAAGTGATACAGGCTGTGAAGAAGTGGATACCAAACTAATAGTACAGAGAGAACCAGGCCCTTATAAGCTGAAGTTGTGATGAGAACTGCATTTAACACTAAGAGCTGGGCTGGAAGATGGGCACAAGAGCTAGACCACACAGAATTAGATTAATCCAATCTTTAAGCTAAAAGGGAATTTAAAGTATCCCATAATTGCAAACTCTTTTCTTTAAGAATCAGTTTTTTAAGGTGGTTTTTTTTTTAACTACCTTCACAAATTCTACCCAATTGCTTTTTGCAAGTAATGTCATTAAATCAGATTTTCACTTCTAATACATTCTAGTTGTATGACCCTGGGAAAGACCCTTAGCTGTTCAGTGCTGTGGAAAATTTTCTAAGACTATAAGATACAAAGAAGGTGTTGATTTGCACTGGCAGAGGAAGTTCCCTCATCTGAGAGCTCAATGAAATTACAGCTCCCTATCCCCCTATCCAGGCCCTCCATGGTTCAGTCAGCCAAAAAGACTTCATGTTAGTTCAACATGAAAGTCCTTATTCAGGCAAATTATCAATAATAATAATCATAAACTAATAACATGAAAGTCTAACTCAGTTATCACTATCAATAATAATAGTAGTAATTATAATAATAGTTTCCTTAAATATTCCCATTCTTCATTATGAGGCAATCATAGAAATGACAGGCCCACCATACATTTAATTCAACTGCAGTCTTAGTAATGTTAAACATAACAAGTAAAGCAGTTGAGAGAGTAAAAATGGTTTGATAAATGAACTAATCAGTAAATGGCAAATAAACTAATAAGTAAAATGGTTATCATGTGCAGCAATAGAATATTCATAACATTTCTCAGATATTTAATTTTTAAAGTATAAAACATCACAAATATATACAATCTTCCAAACATTAGTTATCATAAGTTATTGCTCCCCATTACCAGTAGATGGTGCTAGTCCACAAACCTAAGTCATGTGATTGTTATTACTAAAGGCAGTAAGAGCTTTTTCAATCTGACCATATGGAGGATCAAGTTCTGCTCACAGTCCCCCAGCCCAAAGTACCACATTAGTATTCACAATACAGAATTAGATGAGGCAGAAGTTATGACATACTAAGAATAAAAAACAAGAGAATATGATATTATCATTAAGCAACAATTATTGAGTACTATTTTACACACCAAGGATGATCTAAAGAGGTATGTAACAGTCCCTGCCTCAGAGGAGCTCTACAACCTAAATGTGCTTAAAAATAACTGTAACATCTAAACTTCATGAAACAAAATAGGTGTAGCTATGAAGAATTATAATGACATAGAATATTTTGTTTTAAATACTAATTTCAATTTGATTTTTGTCAGGAAGGTTTTTTGGACACAAATATTATCTCGATCTCACATCATTCAACAACACTGTATTTATGAATTGTTACAAAAACAAGTATTGTGAGGGAGAGGATCCACAAGGTCTACAAGCACAAATAACAAAAATTTCCTACACATCCCATACAAAGATAGGATAAAATTTTGCAACACTATAAAAAAATTAAGATCCCTATTCACAATCTCTCTAATCCTATACCAGTTACAAATTTTATGAGAACCATAAATTATAAATCAAAATATACAATGACTAAAACCAATATACATAACGGACAACAATTACGTAAATGAAAACAACAAAAAACTCAGAATCAAAATTATCATTTTCATTTATATAGTTTAAAAATGAAAACAATATATGTAATCTAATACTCCTAGAAAAATTATAAATCAATATACACAATTAAAATTTGTGTAAATGGAAAATACAACAACAATTAAAGAAAAAACCCTGACTCCTTTGTAACTGCACCAAATAAGAAATGAAAAACTTAAGCGACCTTTCCCTCCCTTCTTTATGGGGGCGGGATTATCAAGGCTCCTTTGGTATCTGAATTACTTTGAATTACATTCTCATTCTCTCCCCCTCTCAGCCAGGTCACTGGGTAGAGAACGGAAAAGGCAGGAATTGAAAAGTAAGGTTACATACAAATAGAAAACAGCAATAAGCATTTTAAACACATACAAATCAGAAAAAGAGCATTCATCTTCAGTATGTGTATTCAGCTAAAACATTAGCATAATTCTACAGTACTTTAGATCTGAAAGATCGACAGGGTCATGAGTTTCCAAACAAGGACTCATTTTGCAGATCAGGAAACTAAAGCACAGTTCAGTTATTTGCCCAATGTCACATAGCTAGCAAGTGGAAATATCAGGATTCAAACCTAGGTCCTCTGACTCCAAGTTCAGCATACTTTTCCACAGTACTCTGCTGACTCTAAAGAATTTTATATATCAGCATGCCATCACTTTAGAAATAAAAGACATGAGGCAGCTAGGTGGCACACTGAGTAGACTGCCGGCACTGGAGTCAGGAGGACCTGAGTTCAGATCCGGCCTCAGACACTTCACACACATACACGACACTACACTTGCCCTTATGGCACTTACCTAGAAATATACACAAATATCTATAACAGAAAAGAGAGTATCATAAATACATAATGAAGGTCCAAAGTACTGTATATGGTCTTAGGAAGAAAAACCCATTTCCAAAAATGGTGAACAAAAAGGCTTCATGAAAGAAATGGCATTTGAGCTAGGGTTGAAGTATGCACATGAATTCAAAAGGCAGAGATAGAAGAAGGCAGTATTCCAATACAGCACATAGCTTGAGATGAGACATAGAAGGAGTAAAGGATAGAATTTATACAGGGGATTGTGAGCCAACAAGTTACATAGAGACTCCAGGGTTGAACAAGGTAAACAACAAGTAGGGTGGCAAAAAAGTGTAAAAGGCCTGATTGCCAGACTGAGTCTAGACTTTATTCAGAAGGCAATAGAGAACTACTGAAGGATTTTGAGCACATATGACATAATCAGATCTGTGCACAAGGAAAATGAATATAGCAGCTGTCAGAGACTGGAAAGAGAAAAGGTTTGAAGCAAAGAAACTTAAAAGACTAATGCAAGAGTTAAAGTTAAGTGGTAATGAATGAGCCCAGACTTCCCATAAACTCCTCAGCAGAGAACTAAAAGACCACCAGACAGAACAAGGATCAAAAAGACCAAGGAGAAAAGGCCAATAAGCTCTTTTACCAAGTCCAGGACTGCATAAGATAGCAAAAAACCTGTGGGTACTTAAAAGAAGATATAGCAGTGGAGACAAAAACCAGCACAAGCCCCCATAACCAGAGCCCAGGACCAACAGGATCTTGGCCCTGGCTTATGGGCACAAGAGAGAACTATTTTCAAATAGGTCATTTTGCAAGGAAAAAGAGCTAGAGAGTATACATTTTGGGGTACTCCAAAAAGGCAGAAGTCAGTGCTCTTGTTAAGGCCATGGCAAAAGATAGGGTCAGTGAAGAGAGTGTGAGTAAAGGAAGACAATTTCAAAGAGACCTGAATCCAGAGCCACTGTAGCACCTGGCCAAGGACATCTACCTGAAGTCAGAACTCTCGCCAGAGTCACAGAGGGAGACATTTTACGCCCTAGTACTCAAGCAGCCTTCGTGCTAGGTTGGAGGGGGGGAGTAGGGAGGGAAGGTAAGAGTGGCCCCAGTACAGAGTGGGCTCCAAGAGGGCAGAAGTCAGTGTTCATGTCAGAGTCATAGCATGATATGGAGCCAATGCACTGTGAGGTTTCTAGGAAGCCTGTTATCAACATTATCTCCAACATCTGGTTGGGGCTTGTCAGGGACACTCCTAATTAGGGATTATGCAAAGAAATGGTACTCAGAGCCATGGCCAAAACTTACATTGGGCCACAAGCTAAGAAAGGCATAAGCCAGGAATTATGGCAGAGGAAGTGAACCAATAGCATCCAACCTACCCAAACTACAAAATGAATAGGATCAAACAAAAGCTATTATGGTGTTAGGGATGATTCAAGATACAAATACAGAAAAAGAGAACGACTCTAAAAGGAAAGTTTCAAAGAAAAACATAGCTTGGACCTAAATTCAACTAGAATTCTTGGAAGAGATGAATCAAAGAGTTTTTTAAAAATAATTTTTAAATTTTTTATCACTGACATGACAGTGCAAGAAGAAAAAAAATGATGGCAAAGAAATAGAGTTGTAGAAGAAAAAAATTAGAGAAGGAATTAAACATTTGGCACAAGAGGTACAAAACTGCCTAAGCAACAAACTCCCTTACAATAAGAATGGGCCAAATAGAAGCCAGTGATTCCATGAGACAACAAAAAATATTAAAACAAAATCAAAAGACTGAAAAAAAAAAACAGAAGAAAATGTAAAGTATTGAATAATAATAGGTCTGGAAAACCCATCAAGGAGAAAAATCTTAAGAATCATTGTTACATAAAGACCAGAACTAAAAAAAGAGTCCAGACATTCTATTTCAAGAAATCTCAAAATAAAACTTCCCAGATCTCTTAAAACCAGAGAGCAATGTGGAAATAGAATGAATTTTCTGGTCATCTCCTGAAAGAAACCAACAAATGAAAACTCCCAGAACAGTAAAGCCAAAATCCGAAGTTTCCAGGTAAAAGAAAAAAATACTGCAAGCAGTCAGAAAGAATTCAAGTACCAAAGAACCAGTTAGGATCCCATACAACTTAGCAGCCATCACTATTTAGAAATGGACAGTTTACAATATAATATTTCAGAAGGCAAAAGATACAGACTTAAAGTCAAGAATAATTTACCAGTGAAACTGAATTTAATCCTACAGGAGGAAAAAACTGATCTTTGATTAAATAGAAGACTTCCAAGTATTCCTGATGAAGAAATCAGAGCTGCATAGAAAAAAATCATAGAAACAGCTAGTAGAAAGGAATGAAAATAAGATAAAATACTACAATTTATGGGATGCAGCTAAAGCAATTCTCAGAAGAAAAATTAGCTGTGAAGAACATATGTTAATAAAATTTAAAAGATACTATTAGCAAATTGAGTATGCATTTTAAAAAAATAGAAAATTAACCCAAAAAAATCTGAATAGGAAATTGCAAAAATAGACAAAGCAGAAAAAAGGCTAAAGAAAATGCTAAGGGGCAGCTAGGTGTCGCAGTGAATAGAGCACCGGCCCTGGAGTCAGGAGGACCTGAATTCAAATCCAGCCTCACACACTTGACACACTTACTAGCCATGTGACTTTGGGCAAGTAACTTAACCCCAACTGCCCTCCAAAAAAAAGAAAAAAATGCTAAGTAAAACTTAAAGCTAATTTTCTAAAAAGCCTAACAAACAATAAACTTTAACAAACTTGACTCTTAAAAGAAAACATATAATCAAATTACCAAAATAAAAAACAAAATGAAATTACAAAAAAAGAAAAGGATTAAAATAAATTATTTTGCGTAATTACATGCTAAGGAAAAAAATTTTTTTAAAGAAATAGAAGAGGGGCGGCTAGGTGGCGCAGTGAATAGAGCGCCGGCCCTGGAATCAGAAGGACCTGAGTTCAGAGCCGGCCTCCGACACTTAATCCACACAAAGAAAAACCTAGCCCTGTAATCTTGGGCAAGTTACTTAACCCCAATTGCCCGAAAGGGGCGGCTAGGTGGCGCAGTGAGTAAGAGTGCCGGCCTCGGAGTTTGGATGACCCGAGATCAGATCCGGCCTCAGAAAATGAGCACCCACGCATAAATAATGACTAGCCGTGTAACCTTGACAAGTTACTTAACCCCAATTGCTTAAAAAAAAAAAAAAAAAAAAGGAAAAAAAAGAAATAGAAGATTATCTACAAAATAAAATCCCCAAATTAACAGAAGATGAAATAGATATCTTAAATCTAAGCACAGAAAATGAAACTGGAAAAATCATGAAGGAATTACCAAGTCTATCACACATGTAAGAAGCAACTAATATCTATGTTACACAAATCATTCTTAAAAATTTAGAAAGAACACATTACCAAACTCCTTTTATGAGATAAATTATACTCCACTGATAACAGGAAAGTAAATAGTAAAGAAAAAGAGCATTCAGAAGTTCCCAGAATGAATGATACTGCATAAGGAAAGCAGAAGGAAAGAAGAGAAGAAAAATTTGAAAAACCATTAGCAGATGTTTTATCTGTTATTTAACAGAGTTAAAGTCATAGAGATTACATTATTTTCCAAATAAACACACAAAATGCAAGTTATAACCAATCAAAGGTCAAGTTTACCAACACGTCTTAACAAATAGATAGGCCTCGGCAGGGTAGTGTGTCAAACACTTTTGAGAAGTCCAGAAAACATCAGCAGGAATACATGTGTGAAATGACTTGATGATGCAGTGTTGTGTCATGTAATATTGTACTATAACATTACATGACACAATACTACATCATTAAAATTCCAATGAAAGAAAAACATCACAAATGTAAAAAAAATATTAAATTTAAGATGTCATTTAAAAAATATTTTCTGTTTCTTTGAAATGATGCAAATGCTTGGTTTTTTTTTTTTAAACTATCAAATGGTTAAAGATTTCCAGGGGAGCACTGAGTAATTTTTTTAAAGGGGGCAACAGACCAAATTTTGGGAACCTCTGCCACAGATTATCATCACTAATGAATATTATTCAAAAAATTTCAACAAAACCTCAGTAAAAAGACTACAGTAACCAAATAACCAAAAAAGTTATTCACTATGACCAAAATCTGGATTTGTCAGGAATGCAGAGATCATTCAATATTAGGAACACAATTAAATGTCATATTAAAAAAAAAAGAAAAAAATTCAAATCACATGATTCTATTAACAGATACAAAAAGAAGCCTTTGACAAAGTATTATTCTCACTCATGCTTAGAAAAAAAGACCTACAAAACATAAGTAGAGAAAGGTTAAATGTTTAAAAAAAAATCCCTCAAGCCAAAAATATAGCACTAGAATGGTAAATACTCAAAGCATTCTTAACAAATAGATGTATAAAGTAAAGATACTCCATTCTCCCAATTATTATTGTACATAGTTCTAGAGATACTAATAAGAGTAATAAAACAAGAGAAATAAATTAAAGGCATAAACAGTGTTGAGGAAAACACAAAATTATCTTTCTATGAAAAGGTCATGAAGATTTACTTAGAAAACCCCAGAGAATCAAAAAAGAAACTGAGACAGTTAATGGCTTCTGTAATGCAGCAAGAATACAAAATAAATCACCAAGATATTGTTAAGCACAGGTATTCTGTAAAGTAATAGAAATAAAAAGACAAAAATGAAAAGTCTCTGTCCTCAAGGAGCTCCCAATATATTGGAGGAGAAAGCATATACAAAAATAATGATATTCACTTGGGCAAGTCACTTAAATTCTCTGGGCTTCCATTTCCTCATCCTTCTAATGAAAGCACTGAAATAGATGTCTCTTGTGAGGTCTCTTCCAGCTCAAGATCTATGACTATATGATATACCAAGGTATATTTTTGGCCTAGATCTGTGATTTTATTGTTTAGGAAACTCCCAATGAGTATGCTCCTTCTACCTATGCAAATCAGCAACTACTCCACAATTTATAGTCTTAAAGAAAAATTTTAGAATCCGAAAGACTGGAGGATTTTGGGAAGATGGCTGAATAAGGCAGGAAATTGCCTGGCTCTCCCAAATTCTCCCACATATAATTTAAAATAATGCCTCAAAGTGAATTTTAGAGTGGCAGAAATAATTACAAGTCTGGGTAAAGCAGTTATTCAGCCTAAGACAACTTAGGAGAACATTAGGAAAAAATCTGACCTCCTGGAGTGGTGAAGAGGCACTTCAGAACACCTGACTGAAGTGCAGACACCTCCACACCAACAAACAAGTTCTAGGGCACCTATGTTGGTGGAGGTACCGCTGTCCCAGCCTATGGCTGTGGATGAAGAGGGAACAAGCACATACTTGTGAGTGTGTGCTGCCCATGGTCACTTGCAAGGGAACAGAGACCTTGGTTTTGGTTCCAGGGCAAAGGGGTAAAGTTTACAGTCACTGGACCAGGGGGCACAAGAGTATTTGAGGTGGCAGTATTGCTGGAAGCCCAGGTCACAGGTCAAGGGTAGAAAGGAATACCTGACGTCACTCATATATGAAGGCATGAGCAAGAAGAGCAGTGATCACACTTGGCTTGGAATACTAAACATTATAAGAACCAAAAGGTCAAAGCCTCCTACATAGAGCTCAGAAAACAACAGCATAAAAAACCTAAAGCCTGAGACATTATTCCCCACACCTTGGGACCAGAGTACAACTCCAACATAAAATTTACAGCCAAGAAAGAGGCTGCTAAAAAAATTTAAATGAGTAAGCAAACAAGAAAGAACTCAACCATAGATAGCTATTATGGTGACAGAGAAGATCAGGGTTCAAACTTAGAAGAAGACAGTGAAGTCAAAACAGTTACTTCTAAAGCTTGAAAGAAAAAATGTAAAATTGTCACAAGCTCAAATGAATTCATCAAGGAAATTAAAAAAGACTTTAAAAATCAAATGAGAGCCTGAGGAAAAATTAGAAAAAAATAAGTGCAATGAAAGAAAATCAAGAAAACTGAAAGAAAGTCAATCAACTGGAAAAGGAGATTCAAAAACTTATGGAAGAAAATAACTTTTTAAAAATTAGAATTGGGTAAGAGGAATCTAATTGACATCATAAGACTCAAAAAATAATAAAAACAAAGTCAAAAGAATGAAAAATAAAGAATGTGAAATTTGTCATTACAAAAGCAACTTACTAAAAAAAAGATCAAGTAGAGAATAAGTTATGATAAAAAACAAAAAGAGTTTAGACACTATACTTCAAGAAGTAATAAGGAAAATTGCCCTGAGAACTAAAGGGTAAAATAGGAATTAAAAAAAAATCTACCAATAACCACCTAAAAGAGATCCCAAGATGAAAATTCAGATACATTATAGCTAAGTTTTGAAGCTCCCAGGTCAAAGGGAAAATATTACAAGCAACTACAAAGAAAGAATTAAAAAAACTGTGGAGTTACAGTCAGGATAACAAAAGATTCAGCAGCTTCTATGTTAAAAAATCAAAGTTCATGGAATATGATATTCCAAAGAGCAAAAGAGTTGGGTTTGTAACCAAGAATAGCTTGCCCAGCAAAGCTGAATGTAAATCTGCAAGGGAAAACAAAAGAACATTAATGAATTAAAGGACTTTCAGGTATTCTTGAGGAAAAGACCAGAACTGAACAGAAAATTAGATGTGCAAAATCAGGAGAAACATGAAAGACCAATTATAAAGGACTTAGTAAGGTCACACTTTTTACTTCTTATATGGAAACATGTTATCTTTAACTTTTAAGAGTTATCATTACTGAAAAAGCAGACACACATAGAAAGCTAGGAGTTTAGTTGAGTGTGACGGGAATGATCCTAAAAAACAGATTTGAGTAGGGAGAGGTAAAATGACAATAAGGATCTCACATAAACAAGGCTTGAATGGAAGAACTGTTATAGTGGAGAAGAGGAGTGGGTGGAAGGCTAGTAGAACTAGAAGTGGGAAAAGAAGGTATAACATACATTTATAATGGCATAAAAGTCTTCTTAACTTACAGAGAAATAGCAATTTAAGGAGAAATGATACAGGAGGGACTCTTAGAAGGAGGGAGGCATTGATCAGAAGTAAATTATACATCTGAGAAGGTGATGGAATCCTAATAAAGCTGCTCCCAGCCCCAATATTCTAACTTCATTATAGGCTTGGCCCTAATGAACAGCAGGCCCACTGCACCTACCTAATCCACATCCACTCCCCACCAATGTCCTAACTTCTTTGCCTATGCATCACTGCTCACTGGAACAACAGGTGTGTCCCTGAACTCTTAGTTCCCACAGAAACAGCAGGTGTGTCCTGTGATGGGAACCCAGTTACAGCCTCTACCTGGTCACTGCCCCCAGACCCATTCCCACAGAAAAAGGTGTGTTCTTGGATTCAAGCACAATCACATCATCCATCTTGACCAGACAGGACCACAATATCTGTCTTAACCAGACAAGACCACAATACCTAGCGAGTTGGAGGACAGAATGACCAGAATGTTTAACCACTGAACCACAGATAGGGCCCCTCCTCCATTACCTAATCCCTTAACAAACTCTTCCTGCCTTTTTAATATTAATGATATTCCTCTATTCTATGTAAATTTCTGTTATGTAATTACATCTTTACCCTGTAAAAACCCATCTTGCTTTCTTTAAAGTTGCTGGTTCCTGTTGGAACTTAGCCTGCTTCATGAGAGGCATCAATCTCAATAAATGCCTATACTTGGATTATAGGTGGTCTGACTCTGAATTCTTTGAGACGGTTCCACCACAACACATCATGAAATCACAACAGTTTTAGGGTGGGCAGAAACCCCACCTCAACAGTTTTTGGTGTCCCTGGGTTTAAACCACAACAGCTTTTTGTCGTCCCTGGGTGGGCCTGAGTCTCTGACTCTGAGCTTCTCTACACAGAGTGGAGTCTCTGATTCAGACTCCTTCTAACCAAAGGTAAGCCTATCTTTTTTCCTTCTCTTAGCTGGTAGGTCCTTCAAGCACCTAGAAAGGCTTGACTGGATAACTTGGGCCCTTGTAGCCAGCAAATTCCCTCTAGACAGAGGACGTTCTACTTGGGAATTTTGCAGGGAATTCTTTATGAACTCAATACTTCATCCTTCAGTGGGATTCCACTGAAGAGATGAACATGACTACAGACGGGATATCCTTAGGCATTCAGTTCCAAATCCCATCTCATGGGACTACTAAGTAACAGCGCTTGGTCTTTGTATAATCTGGAAGACCAAGAAAAGTTATCGATATCTGTGCTTTCTGTTTGTATCTTGTATGCTCTGTGTCTGTGTAAAAATCTTTAAGTGTGCCACCTTGTAAGATTCAAAATGCAGCCGGCCAGAAAAGAAAAAATTGTACCTGGGCTAGACTTAAAGAAAAGTTTTAGGCCAAAAAAAAAAAAAAAAAACCTCTCTCTTTCTACTTCCTTGGACTCTGGCCAAGTTCTGAAGGTAGAGAGACAGGAGGAAAAAAAGGGGAAAGGGGAAATTTCTTTTTTTTTTAATTAATTTATTAGTTTAGTTTCAATTAACAAGATTCAATTCCATAGTTCCTTGATTTTCAAATTTCCTTTACTTCCCTCTCCTCTCCCCCCACAATAGCATATAGTCCAGTATAGGATCTGCAAATACATTCATATTAGACATTATTCCAATTACAAAGGCGTATTGTACTACGTGGGATGAAAGATGGTAAAGAAGAAATAAAACCAAACAATGAAAAGAAAATGATCATTTAGTTTGCTTCCATCAGGATTCAGGCTCAGTTCTTTCTAGTTATATCTCTGGATGGCACATTTCTCTCTTTCTTGAGTCTTTCGGGACTGACTTATATCACTGCATTGCTGAAAAGAGTCCAGTCTGTCATAACTGGTCATCACAGATATGGTATGTCTGTGATTGTATACAAATTTCTTCTGATTCTACTCTTCTTGTTCAGCATCAGTTTGTATAAGTCTCTCCAGGTAATTGTGAAATCCATCACCTCCTCATTTCTTATAGCACAATAATATTCCATTACATTCATATACCACAACTTGTTTAGCCATTCCCCAATTGATGGGCACCCCGGGAAAGGGGAAATTTCTTCCCTAAGATCCATCTAAGAGAAAAGGGGTCACTTCACTGATCAAAGAGAGGCAGGTTTGTAAGCTGCACTTTGGAATAGGACTAGCACTTAACCCTTTCCTGGGTCACAGAAAGAGAACTGTGCAATATCATTGGGAATACAGTTCCAAGTTATTGAATTTATTCTGGTTACTATTTGGCACTAAGATAAACTGGGAAATGCGTAGATCTGAAAAAGAGATGCCTCAGATATGAAACTTTGAATTCTCCAGTATGGGGAAGAGGGGACTGGATCTCTTCCAGAGTCCCACTCACCTTGACTGGAAGGGTCAAAGCTCTCACTTTCAAGAAGTTTTTAAAGGAGTGAACATCTGAGTGAAGTTTACTTGAGCAAAAGGTTAAAAATAAAAAAAAACAACCACTAAGATTCTTCTCCCTGTAATCCTACCTCTGACAAAACTAAGGCTATGGTGCCATCTCACTATGATACACTATCATAGTAAAATTCTTTTATATTATAAAACTTGAGTGACCATTATGAGCCAGAAATGGTGTTAGACAAAGCAACTTTTAATCTGAATTTTTGAAACTGAAAGACAGCAAAAAAAAAAAATTGTTTAAAACCAGTTATGTTATGTTATTAAATCCTTCTAATCCTGTCTTAAAGCTAAAACAAGTTAGCTCTCACTTTTGAAAATTGTAAGACTGTTAACTAAGTTATTTGGGATTATTGTTATAATGTTAAAACCTAAAATTGATCCCATAGCAGCTCTAAGAGTAGACAGGGTAGACACTCCCTACTCCCCTCCCTTAGGAAGATGGTCAAGGTCACCTGCAATGTAGGGCTACAGGGGTTGACCAGAGGCCACATATGCCAGCTACCATATACTGGCATCCCAAAAATAAAATATAGGAACCCTGAAAGACATCCTGGCAAGGAAAAAGAAAAATTGGTATTGAAAATAAAGGACTTGCCACTCAGAGAGTATGTGGCTTTCATCAGTCCTGAAGAAGAATATCATAGGCTAAACAGGCAAATCAACCCCTTCTTTGGGGACCCTATCTATTTCTCCTTATGGCAAACTTGCCAGATTCCCCAGAAACTATCTGGTGGGCAAGGTCATCAGCCCCAGGAAAAAACTGAAGCTTGTTTGGGTTATGGAGTTCCTAAACAATGAACTTGGCTTACTGAGAAATGAAATCTCTTGTGTATTTAAGTCATGGTAAATTTTTATTGCTTATTGCAACTCCATACAAATAAAAGCAATTGTATCAAGCCCTAGGCTGTGATTGGTGAGACTTGCCATTTGAGGTAAAAGGCATTGTGACCGCAACTAGTTTTATTTTGAATTTAAATTTAGATATAGTTGTCCACATTAAATCGGGATCTGAGAGAAATGCCACAATCTACCCAGAGGGAATCCTGCTACAGGTTTGCTTTTGGGAAAAGCCAAGAGGACAATTTTTAGCCTCAATCTAAAATGGGACCCTCCTGGCTCAGTTTCCCCATTGTATTCCTTTGAAAAGGAATGCTTTCCACCTGTCTATTCCTAAGTCTAGCTATGAGATGGAATTAAAGTGACTCTTATCTGAATTCAAACATAGCTAAGGATGTTTTATCCTGTCATATCTGCCATGTACCTGCTTTTTCATTTTATGGTAAATTTCTCTAATTAGAGCAAGTGGTCATATACGCACAAATATATGAATACAATGCAGGTATATGAAATCTTGCTGTTTTCAATCTCAATGTGTAGTCATTCCATATTCCAAACAACTGGGTAAATTAGTAAACAGGCTTGTCATTTGCCTGCCTGCATAGTCAAGTGAAAGGTTAAATCCCTGAAATAGAACATTTTTTTTCTGAATAATATGGGAACAATTAGACAAGTAAAAAGAAGTTTGTGAAACAAAGGTACAAACACAATGTTAATCATTATCCCATATACTAAGGCTGGGACACATCTGAGCTACTAGAATGTGTGTTAGATCTGAGCTATTAAGCCTAAAATTATATTCCTTTCTACAGTCTAAATAGTTTACTTTTAGGTACTTGGGCTAGTCAACTGCCTGTTACTAGATGTATCTGTCTTTCTCCTTATATCTTGGGCCCTGCATATTGAAGTTGCCTGTCAGATTTGTGTCTCTCAGATTACAGGCCAATTCACCTACAGTTGGCAGCAAGCAGTGGATACCAGCCCATACTCACCTACCATCCCCTGGATGCTCAGTTCCAGTCAACCTCCTCCTCAGAACCCAATGAAGCAGGGACACTCCTTTACGGCCTGAAGAAGCTGAGACCTTTGTCCCTTCTCCCAAATGAATTTGGGTACCAACTCTTTGAGAGGGGAATGATGGAATCCTAATAAAGCTGCTCCCAGTCCCAATATTCTAACTTCATTATAGGCTTGGCCCTAATGAACAGCAGGCCCACTGCACCTACCTAACCCACACCCACTCCCCACCAATGTCCTAACTTCTTTGTATATGCATCACTGCTCACTGGAACAACAGGTGTGTCCCTGAACTCTTAGTTCCCACAGAAACAGCAGATGTGTCCTGTGATGGGAACCCAGTTACAGCTTCTACCTGGTCACTGCCCCCAGACCCATTCCCACAGAAAAAGGTGTGTTCTTGGATTCAAGCACAATCCCATCATCCATCTAGCCCAAGACAGGACCATAATACCTAACTATCTGTCTTAACCAGACAGGACCACAAGAGTGCCAGTTGGAGGGCAGAACGACCAGAATGTTTAACCACTGAACCATAAAAGTTTTAAATCATTACTGATTTAAAAAATGCAAATGAGCATAGTGAAAAAGTCTGTGCAAGGGCATCAGAAAAGGAAATAGAGCAACATGTGCAATAAGATGGAGAATCTGGCTGGACCCCAGAATGAATGAAGACAATTAATGCACAATAAGGTAAGCAAAGGAAGGTTGGATCCAGGTTTTAATATTTAATGGGCTTTAAAAACCAAACAGAAGAATTCAAATTTGCTCCTACAGGTAACAATGAGCTTCTCATGAATGAGTGAATACTTAGTATTTACCAGAGGTCAACAACCACCATAGTGCAGTGGACAGAGCTCTGGCCATGGAATTAGGAGGACCTGAGTTCAAATTCCATCTCAGACATTTACTAGCTATGTGATCTGCACAAGTTACTTCACCCTGTTTGCTTCATTTGTAAATGTAAAATAAGCTGGAGAAGAAAACAGCAAACCACTCCAGTATCTTTGCCAAGAAAACCCTAAATGGCGTCACAAAGTGTCATACATGACTAAAACAATTCAACAAAAACCAGCCACTGTAACTAATAAATAAGCAATGGGGATACACAGTGATACAAAAGGAAAATGAAGCAGTCCCTACTCTCATGGACTTTACATTTTAATAAGAGATGACTACACATATAGGAGAAGATAGCTTCAGGATGGACAGAACAGCCCAGTCATCCTGAGGGTTCAGCAACAAGGCAGATTACGATGCGCAGGGGGTCTGAGTTCTTCAAGGACAGAGACTATTTTTTTCCCTTTTTTCTGTATCCCCAGTGCATGGTGCCTGGCATATGGTAAGCACGTAAGAAATGTTTACTGACTGATTAGTAAGGCCTAATAAACAAGGTGGAATAATAGCAAGGGTTATAGTAAAACCCAGTAGTGTCTAGGGTGCTTCAATAAGGCAAAGGAAGAGGAATGGTAGTACCTAAGCTCTAAGAATTCCATGATATTTTGTCAGCCCTATGGAGAATGAACTGGAGGGGGAAGAAACTTGTGGCAGGGAAACCAATTAGGAGGCTTCTGCAATATCTACATGAGAAGTGATGGGGACTGGACTAGTTAGGAGGTTTGGAGGTGGGAAAAGGTGTGAGTGGAGAAAAGGTGAGAAATGTGGTCAAATTGACAAGATTTGTCAAAATTGGTTGTGGGGTGAGGAGAAGATAAGGATACAAAAATGATTTCAAGACTAGAATAAGATGGTACCCTGCACAGAAAAAAGGGAAACTTGGAAAAGAGCCAAAATTTTGGGAAAGATAACAAGTTCTGTTTTGGACATGCTTAATTTGAGATGTCTATGACACTATTGCTTATTCAATATCCAATAGGCAACAGATGTGGTAGAGCTGAGAGAATGTGGGAGCCCTGCTATTCCCCAGCTATCTACCCAGAGGCTGTGAATTAAAAGAGATGGGGACTCAAAGAGTGATGGAAAACAAAGTCTCCTTTATTGTTCTAAGTGAAAGCCTTTTATAGGACTCTTCCTAAAGGATTTCCCCTGTGGACATTGCACTACAGTGTTCTTGGGGGAGGGGGAGAGGGAAACACCAGGCTTATCTCAAGGACCCAATCCTCACACCTGTGGTGCTGGAACTCTTCCCTGGGGGATGGGGAACAGATCCAGGCCTGGCAGCAAGCCCTTTACCTGAGGGGGCTTATTCAGCCATCAGGGTCAGAGCCTCACTGGCATGTGGTCCTCAACAGTGGGCCTGACTAGGGATAGTCATATAGCTCTGGAAGTCATCTGCATAGAGATGACAATTGAGGCACCAAAGAAAGAGTGTGTCTAGGAAAAAAAAAGTAAAGAGGACCCAGGTCAAAGACTTGAGGTATACCATAGCTGGGGGTCAGATATGAACAATGGTCTAAAAAAAGAGACTGTGAGATCAGACAAGTTGGAGAAAGGGAGGCATGTGCCAAGAGTGAGAAAGAGCCTCAAAATAAGAGTGAGAAAGGGGTCATGAAAAGCCAATATCCATAAAGAGAGAGTAGACCACAATATCAAAAGCTTTAGCTAGATCAAAAAGGATGGGGGCTGACATCATCTGAGCCAGCAATTAAGAGATAAGTAATCTGGAAAAAGAAGTTTCCCCAGTATCTGAGAGTCAATACACAAGATACACAAGATTTATATACAAACAATTACAGACTACTATTTGGTTAAAGGATGAATTTAATTAATTTTTTTAAATTAAAGAACTTAAATAAAATGTCATCATTCCTGGTTGGGCTGTGACAACATAATAAAAATGATGTTGCTACCTAAATTATTATAGAAATTTAATGTTAAACCAATCAAACTACCAAGGGGCTACTTAATGAAGGCAAATATAATAAGATTCATTTGGAGGAAAAATAAGGTCTATAGGGTATTAAAGGAAATCATTTTTTAAAATAGGAATGAAGGGAGAATTGCACTTCTAGACCTCAAATTATATTATATAACAATAATCATCAAAATTATTAGGCAGTTAAAAAACAGAAAAATAAATTACTGGAACTGACTAGATAAATGCAAGAATCAGAAAAAAAAAAAGTTACACTTAACTATGGTTCTAGTCTAAACCTTACTCCCAGACACATACTCTTCAATCCAATTACACTGGCCTCCTGATTGTTCCATGAACAAGATTCCAATGTGTGACTCTGAACGTTTTCACTGATTGCCTGTCCTTCATGCTTGAAAACACTTTCCCTCTTCAACTCCATCTACCAACCTCCCTGGCTTCCTTTAAATCCTTTCTTTTAATAGAAGTCTTTTCCATGCCCTCTTAATTAGAATACCTTCCTTCTGTTGGTTATTTTCTATTTATCCTGTATATAGTTTACATTGTATGTTTGCATGTTGTCTCTCAATTATATTATAAGTTCCTTGAGAGCAGGAACTGTCTTTTGTCTCTTTTTTGTATCCCCAGTGTTTATCACAGTACCTGGTACATAGTAAGAATTTAATAAATGTTTACTGATTAACTGATTGGTAACGGCAGTACATGGAAAGAACACTGGTTCTGGGGTCTGAAGCTATGAATGCAGTCCTTTCTTTAGACTTTTATTTACCCATGTCACTTTAAGTAAGACACACTCTCTATGAACCATAATTTCCTCATCTGTAGAATTAAGAAGCTGGACTAGATGGTTTCTGAAGTCTCATTTCACTCAAGATCTATGATCCTATGATCAGTAACCCAGTTTTCAATAAACTCCCAAAACATAAAGTACAAGGGGAAGGATTCTCTATTTGACAAGAACTACCTGGAAAGTTAGTAAGCAGTATTGGCATAAATTTAGCTTTAGACCAACATCCTACACCATATATCATAGTAAAATCTAAATGACCTGAATGAAAATGATCTAAATATAAAAGGTCAAACTATTTGAAACATTGAAGAGAGTACACCAGGTACTTTTCACAGTTAAGAACAGGTGCAGAATTCTTATATCTAAATAAGGCATGTGGAAGATCACACAAGATAAAATAGATAACTTTCACTATACAAAATCTAAAAGCCTTGCAAGAACAAAATCAGTACAGCAAGGATAAAAAGAGAAATAGTCAATTTGGGGGGAAAAAATCTTTGCATTAAACACCTCCAGGAAGATTCTGATATCCAAGACATATAGGGAATGAGCATTAAATTAAGACCAAGAGCCATTCCCCAATGGAAAAGTGCTCAAAGGAAATGAAACTCTTAAAAGAATTAAAATATATTAACAATCATTTCTAAGAAAGATTGTTCCAAATCACTAATTGTAAGTAGAGGACAAATAAAACAATTAAAGTTTTACCTCACTCCATGCTATATGATAAAAAAAGACAAAAAAATAATATGATCAATGTTAGAATGGCTAAAGGAAGACAGATACACTAATACAATGTTGGTGGAGTTATGAATTGGTCCAACCATTCCAGAAAGCAATCTGGAATTATGCTTTTAAAATAATGACTAAAATATACATACTCTTTGATCCCAAAGAGTATACTCCTAGGTATACCCCAACATATACGAAAACATCCATAATAGCATACTTTGTGGTAGCAAAGAATTAGAACAAAATAGATGCTCATCAACTGAGGAACTGTTAAAGTAATCATGGCACATGACTATGATCAATTATTATTATGCCATATGAAAATGCATGTTAGGATAAATTCAGAGAAACCTGGAAAACTTAGATGAATTAATGCAAAAGGAAATGAACAGAATCAGAACAATTTACAATATGACCACAAAAATGTAAAGAAAAACAATTTTGAAAGACTACAGTATTCTTATCAATACAATCATGATGTCAGAAGACTAATAATGAACCATGCATGCCACCCTGTTTTTGGCAAAATGGTAATGAACTAAAGGTATAAAATTAGATATACATTTTTAGACATGGCCAATGTATTGAACTGTTTTGCTTGACTACACTTATTTGTTATATGAGACACTTCTACTGAGAGGAAGAGGGTTTTGGGGGTAGCGATAAAGATCAAAAAAGGAATAAAAGAGGGTCAATTAAAACATTCAAAATAAATGGAAAAAACAAAAAATTCAGAAGGAAATACATCTAAACAGGGAAATTTTCTTACCATCATGTTAAATTTAATATATGCTTAAAAAAACAAACTATATAACCAAAGTTCAAGATTCCATATACAAGCCTCTTTTTTGTTTTTATATATAGAAATGTTTGTTGATGGCATATAGTAGGCACTTAATAAATGATTAGTGTCCATTGTTCAATAAGTGCCTAATATACGCTATGTTTGCTGATGATAAAGTTCATAATTAAATGTAATTTTTTAAAATTACAAATATGAAGAATTCAGAGAAATTTGAAAGGACTTAAACTGATGCAGAGTACAGTAAGCACAAATAGGAAAACAAAAAACATAATAAATACAACAGTCAAAAGAACCAAAAGAAAAAGAAACAATACTATATTCAAGTAAAATTATATAAAGTATGATTAGAAAAGGAGTTGAGAATCAGTGACAAATAATGGAAATCTTATGCATTCTTCTCACAACCATAAAATTTTATAGGCCTAGAAAAATCCTTCTTCATACTAGGTATCACTTCTGTGGGGGTCTTCGGGGAAGACATGAACAAAAATAGCACAGGATGAGAGAAAGTAAAATACCTGCAAAACTGAAAGGTGTACAGATAGCAGTGAAATTCAAAACTCACTAAGCACTGACGTATTTCCTAACTAAAGGCTAAGCAATTCTACTTAAATGGATAATTAGTACCACTCAGGGTTTGGTATTCATATTGTCTGAACACATTTGAAAAAGTATTTCCTGTTGGCTCTTCCTATTAAGAAGTTTTACTAATAAATATAGGCATGCATTGCCTATCACCAGTGATAGGAGCAAAATAATGTCATACATAATCAGCCAAACAATATTGTTGTAAAGTTTTATGATTTTATATCAGATTTTGACTATAATTTCTTAATGGGTGTATTATTAATTTGTACTCATCAGAGCAATATTATATGAAGTATCTTTACCTTAAGTAATGAGACAGCTAATGTGACTATTTAAACATTCAATCACAGAATCAATGACAATGATCAATAAAATAGGAGTTAATTCTGATGTATCTTAATGTGTTTTTAACATAATTATTACCCATTTGAATAAATTTGTAAAATGTTTCCATAGGAAAATTAAATGAAGAAAAACTTCAGACTGAAAAAGATCACCCCATGAAGTAACTAGTGGAACTCTTGTAATTTTTATGATTCCTTAGAGAATTTCCAAATTTGAGATGCTTTCAATACAAGAGTTCTGAAAAAAAATTTTATGAATGTGTCATACTTTATTAGAGCTGTTACTTACCAGATTGAAGATGCCAATAAGACATTGGTGTTATTTTCAAGGAATTTTACTGGAGCTTCTCCAAGCAGAAAAGCAGACAAAATTCCTCCTCCAAAGCAGTGCATCATAGCACTAAACCAGCTTACCAAAGGATTCTGCCATGCCACTGTCATAGCTCCTGAAATGAAAAATCAAAAACGTAGTCTTGGATATTTCTATATTTTTTTAAAAATACAGATATGTCAAAAATAACTAGTATAACCAAGCTATGACAAAATATTAATAGTTTATAGTTTTCAAATATAACAATTTTCATTTATAGGTCAAAAAGTTAAATATACACATTTAACAAGTGTTATATTGATTAAAAGATGATCTTATCAATTACAGCTGTCTGGACAAACTATTTAATAACATTTTGTTCTCCATTAGTTGCATTACCAACTACAATTCCAAAAAATTACACTAAGATTCATATTTTTTTTTAACTCAGAGCATATAGTTTTCTAGTTCTATCAATAAGTATTCCTGAATGCTTATTCTGGGGCTAACAATTAATGAGATAAATGAATTATTTTTAATGAGGACAGTTTTCGATGCCACTCCACAAAATCCAACTTCATGCCTCCTAGTAGTGTGGAGATGAACTGAGGTTCTCAGAGGGATGCCAAAAGAGTACAGTTCAAAACAGAGTCTACTGTGCCCAGAAAGGTTTCTTTGACTGTGGTTCTGCAAAAGACGGAGTCAGCTTTTCAAGTATCAACTTATTTAAATACAAAAATGCACAACACTATGAAGCTGGCCACTTAAATTCACTGGCAGTCCACAAAACAAACACAAATAAATGTGAAATTACTTTGAAACCTCTGAAGCCCTCTTTCACTTGTGTGGGGATAGAGGAGGTGGTGGTACTGGTGGCAGTGCTAAAATTATGAAGTTTCTATACAGTTTACAAATGCAGCTTATAATTGCTATTGGAAATCTAAATAGTAGATCTTTGGCCAATGAACTAAGTGGACATACCATTAGAGGAAGTAAATCTTAGAGATCTCTATTTTCTCACCATAAACAAAGGCTGAAGAAAGAAGAAACCTATAGCAAATATAAGTAAGGGTGACTGATTCTTTTCCCTCAAACTTGCTAATATCTTCCTTTCCTCACAGACAATATTAACCAGCTTGTGTTCATTCTAAATATACTTACATATGTACATATAATTCCTCCCAAAAATATCATTTCATAAGACATTTAATGATCGCATATTATATTGCTCATAAGAATTAGCCAAAATAATGAAAATAATTGCAGCTTATAAGAGAGAATTTCCACAAAGGAGTAAGAAGAATCTCCTAATTAAGTATAATTTAAATATTCAGTAACTTCAGTGCAAAAGTATAAACAGATGATGAAAGGATAAGAACAATTCTTAAAAGAATTACAAACTATAAACCATATTGTATGAAAGATTGTTCCAAGTCACTACTAAGATAAATGAAAACCAAAACAATTAAAGGTTTTACCTCAAACCCGACTAAACAGCCAAGAATGACAAAAGATAGGAATATTCAATGTATAAAACTAACACAATGCTACTACAGCAAAAATTCTGAAAAGCAATCTGAAATTACACTAAGAAAGTGACTATAACAGCCATACCCTCTGACCTAGGGATTCTACTGCATGGGATATGCCCCAAGGAGATCAAAGACAAAAAGACCCCATTTATACCAAAATATTTATAGCAGCAATTTTTATCATAGCAAAGAAACACAAACAAAGTTGATGTCCACGGATTGGGGAAGCTAAACACACTATATAGTACCTAGATGTAACAGAATATTATTGTTGCATAAGAAATGAGGAATATATAGAGAGAAACATGAATAATTAAGAAAACTGTAAAGAACTGATGAAAGTGAAGTAAACAGAACCAGGGAAACAATATACATAAAAACCATAATAACATAAATGGAAAGTATAAAAAAATTATTTAAGACTAAGCTTGTCCCCACAGAAGAGACATAAAAATGTAATTTCTCCCACGTTTAAAGAAGTGGAGGACTAATGTACTATGTACTAAAGAGAGACAGAGACAGAGACAGACAAAGAGAGAAAACTATCTATATTTATAGCACTTTGTTGACGTGTTGAGTTTGTTTTTTAATGAACTGTATTTTCCTTTTTGTTTCTTTTTTATAAGGGAAGGAAGAAATGTATTTAAAATGAAGGTGATATAAAAACAAAAGACAGCAGCATTTTGAAAAGAAAGAAAAATATTTATGTGCATTCCTTCCCTTTGCACTACTCACCACCAAATGTCACTGCCTCCCTAGTTCAAATACCTGACCCAAGTAATCTTAAATGTAGAAGGAACTGTAGAAGTCATCTAGTTTGGCTCTGTTTACTCCGTTAACTCCTATCTGAAGAATAAATTCCCCTCCTATATACCTGATAAGTGGTCATTTTATCTAAAAGCAGGCATTAAATTTGAATCAAGATAAATTCCATAGAACCTAATTCCTTATCAAACAAGCTAACATATGTATTTTTTTTCAAAATTTAAAGTGCTCTAAAAATGTTAGGTATTATTATTTGTACACATCTTACTCAACTGCACAAATCCATTATTCTTCACAATGTATGCATTCATGCAAAAACAGCACTTTTGTTAAGTTCACATAACCTCAGGATGCAACAGTAAGTACACCAGCTTGCTTAAAAACACATTTACCATACATATTACACAAACTGTAATAGCTTTCTTTAAAAAACAAAAGCTTTACCCCTATCCTCCATGAACATGCCAACTCTGTAATCAAGTCTAGACACTAAAATTACCATAAGAAAGTGATATTGAAACACACATTCAATCAATCAAGTACATATATTATTGTTTCCTACATACTAGGCTCTATGTTAGATAATGGGAAAGAACAATCCTTGACATGAAGGAGTTATATTCTACAGGGGATGCAGTATGTTCATGGGTAAGTATATGCAAAATATACATAAAATAAATGTAAATGTGTGATCTGGTTGGTGGTGGATACCTCTAACAACTGGTAAACTACAATAGGCCTCTGATTTCAAATGGTTTTACTTGAGCTGAGCCTTAAAAAGAGATAGGGATTCCAAAAGGCAGAGGTAAGGAAGAAGGTCCTATCCAGGTCCCAGGGACAAAGTGCCTGTTCAAATGCACAGGAAAAAGGATACATAGGATATGAGAAAGAGCAAGTAGGCCAGTGTGAGTGGTGCACAGGCCAGAATTAAAATGTAAATTTGGCTTTGAATGGCTAATAGAGGAATCTATATTTGATCCTTGAGGAACTGGAGCATAACTGTAGCTTCTGAGTATTGGAGTGGCATAAATATTAATCCACAAAATGTTTACACAGACAAAATGTCCATATCCTAAAAACTGACTATAATTACAATAATGCTTCAAATGACACAAAAAAGCAAGAGTAATAGAATGTTCTCGTTCTCCAAATAATGGTATTGCAATGATCCAAGACCACTGTGAAGGATTTATGACAAAAAATGCTACCCAACCCCAAAGAAAGAACTGATGCTATCTGAATACAGATTGAAGCATACTTTTTTTAAACTTTCTTTATTTTCTTAAGTTTTTTTTTGTCTGTGTTTTTTATCATAACATTATTATGGATGAATTTTGCATGACTACACACGTATAGCACAGAACTACAAACAAAGTATATACCTATTGACTAAAGAATAACTGGTTGTTTTTTTTTAATTGTGGTACATGAATGTAGCAGATTGTTACTGTGGCATAAGAAAATTAAAAGATGATGAAAACAAAACATGGAAAAATGTATACAATCTGACACAAAGTGGACTAAGCAGAGCCGAGATACAATATATGCCATGACTACAGTAATGTATATGGAGAGAGCCACAAAACAATCAAAAGCAAATGCTGTAAAATTATGAAGAACAAGCATGGCTCAAAAGAAGAGATATGAAAAGACTCACCCATCTCGCTCCTTGTAAAGGCGGGCAGTACATTGTACAATTTTTCAAACTACTTGCAGTATTTATCAATTCTGCTCATTTTTTTCTCCTCTTACAATATTGTTATTTGAGATGGCTCTAGAAGGAGAGGGTAGTGGGTGAAATTTTGGTGATGTATAAAAATAAAGTATGTCAAAAATGCATTTGATAAAAAGAAACAAAACTAAAAACTAGGAAAATAAGTTTTGTATGACAAAATTGGATATTGGAACTATGGGATACTTCCATTAACACAGACTGGCTATTAGACAATGGACAAGTCATACAACCTTTGTCAGTGCCTCAGAAACTCGAAAAGTGTAAACTGCAAAATAATTGTTGCTATGTATTAATACAGAAAAGTTCCTTCCAGGGAACTCATAACACCAATAAAATCACAGGTTCAGAACAAAACAAAAGACAATCTGTACCTCTGGGGACTCATAATTAATAATTGGGCAAAGAGGACTTTTAGCATCGTACAATCTGCAGTCAGTCAGTCTCTCCCCCTCTCCAATCCATCCTCCAGGGAATGACAAAATAATCTTCCTAAAACACATCAGATCGTGGCCTCAGTCTACTACTAAAGAACATTCTATTGTACCCTATTACTTTTAGGATAAAATACAAATTCCTCAAGTTGGCATTTAAAGTCCTTTATATTCTCGCTCCAGCTTATTTTTTCCAAGCTTCCTGCATTTCCTTCCTTTACATACTCTACACTGAAGCCAAAATAGTCTACTTGCTGTTTCCCATAACATGGAACTCCACCTCCTACCTCGAGGCCTATGTACCCATTGATCTCCATACCCAGAATGCAAGCCCTCCTTATCTCCACCTCCTAAGAATCCCTAACTTCCTTCAAAGATCAGTTCCATATGTATCTCTTACCACAGTGATTTCCAAATCTTATTTAGCACTCCACCCTTTTTAGACATAAAATTATCCTATGTCTATCCCCACTTTTCACAAAACAATCTACCCAATTTTCTTAGCTCACATTTTGTCAAAATAAAATTAAGTACTTAAATATATGAGAAAAGCAATGTCACATACAGATACATATTGATAATATCCTTTACAATCTTCATATCTGAACCAGAAAAATAATAACCATAATTACAATATTATTGATGTGACAGGTAGGTTCAGTTTTGGTACAATTTCTCAAAACATGATATCAATAGAGATAATACTACTTATAAATTATCTTTCAGTCGCTAAAACTTTGGTCTTTATAACAACTATAGCAGCTCACCAAGTTTCATACCAATAAAATGTACAAGCTTCACAAGGAAAATCTGACTGAATTTTTTCATCTTTATAATCATCACTATGAAAATAGCAATTTCTTCTTTTAGATCAAATAGACTTTAAAGTAGCACCATAGACTTAGAGTCAGAGGAAACCTTAAAGATCACATCAAATCCAACCCCCAAATTTTATAAAAGAGGAAACTAAGGCTCAGAAAGGCTAAGTGATTAATTTGCCCAATATCACACAGTTAGTAAGACTTTTGGCCCAAGCAAGGCAATGTCATGTCCTATTAATGGGATTTGAAGGGCTTACTTTTGTAATAACTTGAAAAACGACATATAGCTCTTTATTTCTATTTATCCCCCCCAAAAAAAGTAATTGTAAAGCATGTCTAATTGCCATGTTTGTTACTTGTGCTGTAGACCTACATTTCATCCTGACATCAATTAAGCTAGTAAATTAATAACTAGTAAAGTGCAGAAATCCAATATAAATCGTATAAATTTTAAAATCTGTCAATTATACTAAAAATTTCTCCTGACATGGCAATGTCATCAATAGGTTTAGAAAGTAACAAACCCCACATCTTCAACAAAAAGTTAAACATATCTTCAAATACATCATTTGTGCTTTATCCACTTGAACATCGACAAGTTAAGTGACTGGCCTGAATTATCATTCCCACTGCACTATCTACAAGTCAAACCAATGTTTTGTTGAGTCATTTTAACCACGTCAATAGCTGCAGGTAGCACCAGAATTTCTTCTATCAAATGAGGTTTTTTTTATGCTTAGCAATTCTGTAAGCAACATTATGTGATGAAGCAATGCTTGTGATGTCACCAAAATGGTTTCTGAACAACTTGGGTTTTTTCTAAGTAAAAGAACCTAATTTTCTAGGAAAATATCCTGTGTTGTCATTGCATACTGTATAGACACTTTTAAGATGTCATTTCAAATTATTAGAGTCCATGCTATCTGGACCTAAAGCATTTATACTGAGCTAACAATAGCCTTTATCTCTCCATCAGTAGTATCACTTGTGAATCCAATGAAAAATGTTGCAAATGAGAATTTATGAACTTGATCGTTTTAGTTTCTGCGTGTTTTTTAGCTAATAATTCTCTATTGTTCTTCTTTATACTAGTTTCAACTATTGTAACAGGTTTTCTCTTCATTAAGTTACATAAATATCTATCACAAAGAGAAATTAACTTTAAAAAACTAAGCAATAAAATATGACAATTTTTAAATGTTGCCATTGGCAGAAGGCAGGCAGCAAGAGAAGAAACCATTTTATTATATATATTTGTAATGGGAATCTGAAGATCTTCCCTGCCCCTTGGGCCCCTTAAGTGAATCTGAGAACCTGTGCTGATTTGAAAATATACTCTGCCACCTAAGGGGCTAAATGTGGTCACATGGAGCCCGAGCCTGTGGCGGGAGGCTTGTTCTTCAGGAACACCCACATCTTGTTACTTCGTGATTGGGCAGTTGGTCAAGGGGGTTGTGACATTCTCTGATCCAGGAGAAGGCTCTAAGTGTTGAAAAAGAGAGTGGGCTGGATTGCTTTTGATTCATTTCAGAGCTTTTTCCCTACCTCAAACTTCCCATAACAACCAAGGCCTTATCTTTTCGATACAAATACTTTACTGGTTTTACTTTATACTAATAAGACCTGGAATTCCACTGCCTCCCAAGAACTCAGTATAAGCATTCCATAAAATGTAATAGAAAGGCTCCTGGTAAACATATGCAAGCTGTGTAGAGACCATGGGGAATTATGAAAAAAAAATAGATGCATGTCACTAATGAATTTTATGATGGAAAGAGAAGATGAACTATTCAAATGGAAAGAATCTGCAAGAGCTTCATAGGTAACCTCACAATGTTGGGAGAAAGTGAGGAAGGCCTCCAGCATATTGGGTGGACCCTCTTTGGAGAACTTTTAGATGGATGTGGTTGTGAGTCTCATAGGATAGGTATGGATGGATTGCTGTCTGCATCACTGGATGGTATCCAATTAGTAAGCTCACATACTTATCTAACTTATTTAATTTGTTTATATTATTCCCTAGATTATTTTTCCAAGTAGGTTTTAAATTCCTCCAGGCTAGGAGTTGTTTTGTATCCTTTTTGGTTTCCACCAAAGGAAGTTACAAGCCAATCCAACAAGTATTTATTAAGTGGTTGCTACATAGAAGGCACTGTCTTTGGACCCAGCAATAAAAGAATAAATAGAGGGGCAGCTAGGTAGTACAGTGAATAGAGTCAGGAGTACCTGAGTTCAAATCCGCCCTCAGACACTTAACACAAAACTAGCCGTGTGACCTTGGGCAAGTCACTTGACCCCAACTGTTTTTCCTTCCCCCCTCCAAAAAAGAAAACATGCTTTGTATGCAGAGATCCATAATTAAACCACAGGTTGCAGTTTGTGAAGGCCTGTTCTAAGGAATCCTGTATAGTATTGATAAACAAATGGAAGACGCAATGTTATAAAAGGCTCTATAAGGCTGCACTTTGTTCTACATGATAGGTTTTGTTTTTGTTTTTTATTTTGTAATGAACAAATAATAAGCCTAATAGGATGTTATATTCTCTGTGTCTTTTGGTCAATTAAGAGATGGCAGTGATGCGATCATAACTGTTAAATATCTCTTGGAAAAACTCTCTTGCTCTCTACTACACTTCATAAAGGATGTTTTAAATTTGTGCATAAATATCCTTCATAAAAATTTTGGTAAAGATGAGAATGTAGGCATATAGATTAATAGTTACTAATGATCTCTTAGCAATCTACATGCCAGGCACTGTGCGAAGCACTTTACATTATTATCTCATCTTTTTCCCATTGCTATAGGTCACTTAGCTGTGAAATCTTAGCCAGCACCTCTGAAAGAGGGTTCCCTATTTCACCAATTAGTAGAGTCAGAATTATTATAAGCAGGAGGAAACATCTTCACTATGATATTTCTATGAAAAACTCCTAAGTGAATATCATGATACACATTTGCATCTCTAGTCATGATAATCTTCATTACCTCCTCCTTTAACTTTCTCACAAGTTCCCCTAAGTGAGTCTGTTTCCACTAGGTCACATAGAATCAGTGGGATACATTTTTTCCCAACCTCGTCCCCAAATGTAGCACCAACACAATATTCACAGCACCAACGGCCAGCAACTATGAATATGCCAGCATAGTTCTCAATTGCAAAATATAACAGACTCTCCATAGAGAAGACAGAAGCAAAACATTTACTCAAATACCAGAAAACCAAATCCCAACACAAGAAGGTCAAATCTATCATAGTAACAAAGAAGTTAATACACAATAACACAGCAGGAAATCTTCCTACAAACACTCACAAGCCTAGCTGTCACAGCAGGGGGCAAACAGCCTACCTATCTCCTTAGGTGCATCCTCTTCACCCTCCAGTTCTAACTGCTCTGACTCCCAGCTTCCTGTGGGCTCTGCTCCACCCTTCGGCAAGCTTCAGCCTATTAGGGGGCAGGGAAGATCTTCAAATTCCCTTAGGCCTATTAAGGGGCAGAGAGAATCTTCAAATTCCCTTTACCATTACAGATCCTTACAACTCTGGGAGGAAGGTGTTACAATTATCACCATTTTATAGATGAGTAAACTAAAACAAACAAATTAAGTGGTTTACCCAGGATCACATGATTAGTTAAGTGTCTAAGGCTGGATTTGAACTCAGTTCTTCCTGATTCCAGGCCAGGTGCTCTATCCACTATGTCACCTAGTTCAAGATTTTTTTTATGATTTTGGTGTCCTTGATTTTTCAGGTATGCTGTATGTATATCAATCTCTCAATGTGCTCACAACTGTATCTCCTCCAGCATTGATATCTTCTGTATACTTGATAAAATTCAGCTGTTTTTCACATCTTTGTTCATTTTAGTGACATTTCTACCTCCTCTTCCAGAGAGAGAGAGTGATATTATAATCCAAGCACTGTGGTTTATTCATGATTGGGGGGAAGGGTGCGCATGTGGTTGCACATGCATGTGCTAAAATGGTTTCTGCAGTCTTTTCCTTCTTCCATTTGTAGTCCTCTTTCTATTTTCATTCATGAACGTCCTTCAGATGATTTTGCTTACCTAGTTGGGTATCTTACCAGACTTTTCTAAAACTGGTTTTATTCTATTTTTTTCTCTGTTTTATGACACAATACTGCCTATAACTGTCCATCATCCTTCTTCACCGGATTTTACAAACAAGTTTACATTCTATCTCTCAACTTACCAAGTAAATAAGCTAAGGTGTTTTCTGGGCTCTTTGGGTCTCGTTGTATAGCAATTTATATTTATATTATATATATATATATATATATGTACATACCTATTTCTTTATATAGATTTATATTAGCTTGACTTCTGAATGAAATTATTACAATCCATGTTGATGTCATTAGTTATGTTTAAATAATTCAGGGTTAAATCTTCTTAATTGTATGCCATATCTTTTTCATATTCTTATTCTTTATTTTTGTTTATTATAAATCCTTAACTTAGCTCTAACTGCACAGACTTCCAACTCAGGAATAATTCCTGTCTCAATAATAAGTCTTTTCCTGTCTGTTGAAATGTAGTCAATTCGATATTATCTGGGACTTGCTATGTCCATCACCTCACTTCTTTTTTTTTTTTCAAATAGAAAGTATCCGTGTATACAGATGCTAGGCTTCCACATAATCTAAAAGTCTTTAACCTCATTTTTTTCTCTTGTATCACGCTTTCCTACATATTTCTTCCCATCGACTCCTTTTTCCCGTCTTTGTGCTGAAGTTTTCAAGTATCAGCATATATGTTGATTTGATTTATAGCATCTTACCAAGTTATTCATAGAATTTATCTATCACTTAATTCTCTACAACCAATGTTGGTCAGCAAGCTGCAACCATTTTTGTGGTGTCTTTCTACAAATACTTATTAGTTCTGCAGTAAATGGTTTCCTGCCTTCAAGGAACTTACACTATAACTGGGCAGATAAATAAAAAGGAAACTGAATGGGAGGGGGGCAAGGAAGTATAGAGAGTACAGTATGGAAAGGAATAAGCAATTACCCCAGCAATATTTCCACTTACTAGTAACTGAACAAGGCTCTCACATTTAGAGTATCAATAGTAAAAACTAAGGTCTATTAACGACTAAAAATTGTGATTCTAAGCACTCACTGTCTCTTTTGCCACAATTCTGCAGAAGCAGAAGGGTGCTGCACAGTAGTGATAGCCATTTTCTATGTTTCTTTGTTTTATGAGTTATGAGGTTATTGGTTTAGGGATTCTTTGTTTTGTGTGGATTCCAACCGTACCACTCTATTAAAATTGCTCTCTCCAAGGATACCAATAAATAAATCCACAGTTCTTTTCTTCATCTTCAGCCAACCTATCCTCTTCTCAGCTTTGGAAACTACCAACTACTTCCTCTTCCTGGATACTCTCTTCTTCCTTAGTATTTGAGACTTTCTCCTGCTTCCCTCTGTCTGAGAGCTCTCAGTCTCCTCTTTAAGATTATATATTTCCTGCCCACTAAGTACTGGATCTCTACCAATCTCCAATCTAAATGCTCAGACCCGGACCCTTTTCTTACTATAATCTCTGCCTTAGCATTGTCATTGACCACATGTTCAATAATTATCTCTATGCTAATGACTCCCATATCTATCTCCTAATCTCTCTACTGAAGTCCCCAATAACTGCATGTTAGACATTTCTATCTGGAATTCTCATTAATATCTGAATCTCAACAAGTATAAACTCATTAACTTCCCCACTAATAAACCCATACCCTCCTCCAAATTTCCCTTTTTCTGTTGAAGTAAATATTTCTTCTAGTAATTTAGGATTGTAAGGTCATGACACATTCTTAATGTTTACTTCAAGTGAGATATCTGTAAAGCATTTAGCACAGTGCCTGACACATAGTAGGTGTTTAATAAATGTTTGTTCTCTTCCCTGCCTTCTCCTTTACCTCCCATATACATCAGCTACCACATTCTGACAGTTATATCTCCACCACACCCTTCAAATCAGTCTTCTCTCTCCCATTCCATGACCAGTATTCTAAGGCCCCCCATCATCTCTCATTTGGACTCTCCTGGTGGGACTTTCTGCTTAGTTTCTTCCCTTTCCCTCTAGATTCCTTGGGGAATCGATCCATCAAACAGCTGCAAAAACAATCTTCCTAAGGCACAAATCTGACCATGCCACCCCTCTGCTCAAGATCATCAGTAGTTTCCTTGTTACCTCCAGGTAACAAGTCCTCAGTCTGACACTTTACAATCTCATAATCTCAATTCCTTCTATACTCTTCCTGACATTTCATAATTATTCCCCTGTACATATTCTTCATTTCAGTCAAACTGACCTAGTAAAGCCCAATTCATTATTACACCTCCAGTTTTACACCAGGCATTTACACCAGACATCCTCCATGTTCGGTGTATAATCTCTCTTTTCATTTCTGCCTTTTGGATCCCATCAAATCCTTCAAGGTTCAGCTGAAGTACCTTTCCTGATCCCATTTGTTAGTGCTCCCTCTCTCCTACCATTTTCTTAAATTCACTTCTCTGTGTACATAATACTATACATTCACTCCTCAGTATACAGTAAAAAGGGGTTATTGTTTTTGTTTTTGTATACTTAACACCTAGCACGGTACCTCACACACAGCAGGTGTTTATTAATAAACACTTGTCTGATTGGTTTTTTTCAAAGCCTAGATCAAATCATACCTTCCCTATGTTCTCAGTATTGTTCAGCCAACACTGATCTCTCTTCTTTAAAATTCTTTAGCAGCTATAAACTATGTCACCTGATTTAACACTACTTTAAAACTATTTTTTTTATAAAGCCACGATGAAGTTTTGTGAAGAGAGTCTGAATTTAAACAAGCGATGGGTATGGAATACTACATATGCTGGCAGGCACAAAAAAAGCTGCTGCTTTGAGTTTGTTAAACTGTCTTCTTCTCACTCTTTAAAATTATCGTCTCAAAGGATGGCTCAGTAGGTAGGGGAGGCAAAGGGACATATTTGGAAATTAATGTGATACAAAAACAAAAGATATCAATAAAAAGAAAAGAGGACTTGAAAGAAGGGATAATTGGATAGGCAAAGAACTGGAAAGGATAATGCAGGGTACTTGCAATGATACAGTTACCAATGGAGCTTCAGATAAGAGCTTAAATTAATACTTCTAATTATTCCTGCTTCTATCATTAACACTGTAGTTACCTAAGATAAACTGTATACTTGACAAGGTTGACAAGATAATGATCTGGATGAAATTATCAGAATTGCTTAATAGCAATAGTGATATACATAAGAAGTATCAGTAGATCCAAATACTAGGCAATAAGTCAAACATACACTTAAGAGAAACTAGATGGATAGGAATTTTTTTTAACATTACTAGCTAGCAATTTATATATTTTTGTAATAAAAACTAACAACTAATAAAATCTGAAGAACTGCCTCTAAATATCTGTTTAATGTAATGAATCGTTTTCTACACTGCAATATAAAACTGCTCTACTTTGGAACTATGCCTAAGGACTAGAAAACTGTGCATGCCCTCTGCCCCAGCAATACTATTTCTGGGTCTGTATCACAAAGAGATCATAAAAAATGGGAAAAGGACCTACATGTACAAAAATATTTATAACAGTTCTTTTTGTGGTGGCAAAGAATTGGAGATTGAGGGGATGCCCATCAACTGAGGAATGGCTAAACAAGTAGTGATACATTAATGAATAGTACTGTTCCATAAGAAATGATGAGCAGATGCACTTCAGAAAAACTTGGAAAGACTTAACACTAACTGATGCTGAGTGAAGTGAGCAGAACCAACAGAACACTGTACACTATATAACAGCAACACTGTGTGAGGACCAACTTTGACAGATTTAGCTCCTCTCAGAAAAAAAATAAGACAATTCCAAGAAGCTCTTGATGGAAAATGCTATCCACATCCAGAGAAAGAAGTACAGAGTCTGAATGAAAATCAAAGCATAATTTTCTCTCTCCTTTTTCTTTGTTTCTTCTTTCTTGTGGTTTTCCCTTTGGTTCCAATTCTTCACAATATGACTAATGTGGAAATATGTTTAATATGACTGTACATGTGTGGCCTTTTTCAGATTGCATGCCATCTTGTAGAGGGAAAAGGCAAGGGAGGGAGAGAAAATTTAGAACCCAGAAAACTACAGACATAAAATGCTGAAAACTAAAAACAAATAAAAAAAAATTTTTTAAGATAAAACTGCGGGGGCGGAGTCAAGATGGCGGAGTAGAAACAGCACTTCAGCGCAGCACCCCCACCACTTCCAATCCATGTAAAAGGGGACTCTAAATAAACTCTGGAGTTACAGAACCCACAAAATGACACAGAGAAGCTAATCTCCTGCTGAGGACAGCCCTGCAGCCCAACAAGGAGTGGCCAGCCCAGCCCAGGCCTGTGTGAGGTTTTAGCCCCAGGGCAGGCTGACCAGCAGCAGGCTAGAGGGACTCCATCACAGCAGCAGCTGTGGCATTTCCAGAATTATCAAGACATAGGTGGCAAGGACAAAGTGAGAGGTCAGTACTGTTTAGACTTTGGGACCAGTATTAGGGTGCCCATAGGGCGAGAAGCTACTGAGTAGCCGCGGCCCAGCTACAGCCATGTTACAGCTTCAGCTCTTGGCCTGTAGACTGTAGGGTGATATGGGGACCAGTCTTGTGGGGGGTAATCGCTCTTGCTTTAAACTTCTTGGACCTCCACTGTGGTCTGGAGTAAAGGCCATGGGGTGTGTAACCAGCTTGCCAGAGTGTGTGGAGGCTTCAGAGAGGGCACCCAACTAATAACTCAGACAGCTGAGAAAACCGCAGCGTTTGGGATGGAAGATCCCCTGGCTAGTGACAGAGTCCTACTGTGGCAACAAGCCCAAAAGTCAAGTAATTGAGTGGCAACATGCCTAGGCAAAGGAAACAAAATAAACAGAAAAATTCAACATTAAAATCCTATTTTAGGGGCGGCTAGGTGGCGCAATGAGTAGAGCGCTGGCCCTGGAGTCAGAAGGACCTGAGTTCAGTTCCGGGCTCAGACACTTAACACACACAAACAAAAACCTAGCCATGTGACCTTGGGCAAGTTACTTAACCCCAATTGCCCTCCAAAAAGCAAAAAAAAAAAAAAAAATCCTATTTTGGGGGCAAAGAGGATTGAAGCATGGAACAGGAGGAGGATTGTGAGGTCAAAACCCCTGCACCAAAAGGCCCAAATGAAAATAAGAGCTGGTTACAGGCCACAGAGGACCTTAAGAAGCAAATAAGAGGAGTAGAAACAGCTCATCCAAGCCACTCTGGCCCCAGATTCCCCCCAAACTATGTAAAAGGGGACTCTGAATAACTTCTGGAGCCCCAGCACCCACAGAACGACACAGAGAAGCTAAACTCCCACTGAGGACAGCCCAGCAGCCCTGCAGGAAGGACCAGCCCAGCAGTCTGGGAGCTGGCAGTGCGCAGAGTGAGGGAAGCCGAGCCGAGCGGGAGCTGAGGTTTTAGCCCCAGGGCACCAGGGCCAACAGCCGGCTGGAGGAACCCCAGAACACCAGTAGCTGTGGCGACTCCAGAATTATCAACATAGACATGCTTAGGACAAAGTAAGAGGTTAGTGTCCTATGGACTTTGGGACTTGTATGTGGGGAATGCGTCAGCTTCCTCCCCTGGGGGCTAGAAGCCTCTGAGGAGACACTCCATCTCGTAGTTTTCAGACACAGCTCCAGCTCCTGGCTTGCAATTAATTGTAGGGAGATACAGCGATCAGTCTTGGGGGGTAATTGCTCTTGCTGGACTGTGGACTGTGTTCTAGGGTGGAAGTCGTGGGTGGGTTTACAGCTTGCCAGAAACGGAAGCTGCCCCCCACACGTTCAGGACAAAAATTCCTCTAGCTGGCCTTAAAGCCATAGTGTGGCAACAAGCCCAAAAGTCAAGTAATTAAGTGGCAACATGCCAAGGCAAAGGAAACAGAAAAATGCAACCCTAGACTCCTATTTTGGGGACATAGAGCGGGAAAAGGACTGTGAGGTCAGAAGTCCTGCTCCAAAAGCCCCAGGGGAAAACATGAGCGGGGTGCAGGCCATAGAGGACCTTAAGAAGGACTTTAAAAATCAAATAAGAGAAGTGGAGGAAAAATTGGAAAGAGAAATGAGAAGGATGCAGGAAAAGTATGAAATGAGGGTCAACAGCCTGACTGAGGAAAACAACACCTTAAAAAATAGACTAACTCAAATGGCAAAGGAGGCCCAAAAGGGCAATGAGGAGAAGAATGCCTTAAAAAGTCGAATTTGCCAGATGGAAAAAGAATCTCAAAAGTTCACTGAGGAGATTCATTCCTTCAGAGTTAGACTGGAGCAAATGGAAGCTAATGACTTTATGAGAAATCAAGATGCTGTTAAGCAGATCCAAACAAATGAAAGATTAGAAGGCAATGTGAAATATCTCATGGGAAAAACCACTGACCTGAAAATAGATCCAGGAGAGACAATTTAAAAATTATTGGACTACCTGAAAGCCATGATCAAAGAAAGAACCTAGAAATCACCCTTAAAGAAATTCTCAAGGAAAATTGCCCTGATGTTTTAGACACAGAGGGCAAAATAGAGGTTGAAAGAATCCACAGATCACCTCCTGAAAAAGATCCCCAAAATAAAACTCCCAGGAATATTATAGCCAGGTTCCAGAATCCCCAGATCAAGGAGAAAATACTACAAGCAGCCAGGAAGAAACAATTTCAATATTGTGGAAACACAATCAGAATAGCCCAGGACCTGGCAGTTTCTACACTGAGGGATAGAAGGGCATGGAATATGATATTCCAGAAGGCAAAAGAGCTGGGAATGAACCCAATGGTCACCTACCCAGCAAAACTGAGGATCTTGTTTCAGGGGAAAATATGGTCATTCAGTGGAATAGAAGACTTTCAAGCATTCTTGATGAAAAAACCACAGTTGAATAGAAAATTTGACATTCAGACACAAGAAGCAAGAGAAGCTTGAGAAGGTAATCAAGGAAAAGAAATCAAAAGGAACTTATCAAAGTTGGACTATTTACAGTCCTACATGGAAAAACAATAACTGTGTTTGAGGAAACCTTTCTCATTATGAAAATAATTGAAGAAGGGTACATGGCATATGTTCACAGGTATACATGGATAGAGGGCACAGGTTCAATTTGATGGGAAGGGATAATTATTATTTTTTTTTTTGGAGGGCAATTGGGGTTGGGCGACTTGCCCAGGTTCACTTGGCTGGGTTTTTGTTTGTGTGTTGGGTGTCTGGGGCCGGATCTGAGCTCGGGTCCTTCTGGCTCCGGGGCTGGCTCTCTGCTCGCTGTGCCACCTAGCCGCCCCAAGGAAGGGATGATTCTTAAGGGGTGAAGTCAAGAGGTGAGAGAGGAAAGTGGCAAGAGGAGATGGAGAGAGACAGGGTAGGGTAAACTATCTCATGTAGAAGAGGCAAGGGGAAGTAGTTGCAGGGGAGGGGAAGAACAGGAAGGCAAAAAGGCAAAAGCATATTCTCATTGAAGTTGGCTCAAGGAGAGAATCACATACATACTAAATGGAATATCTTACCCTCACTCACTCTCCTGAGTAGGGGAAAGGGGGATGAGAGGGGGGATGATGGAGGGGAGGGCATTTTGGGGAGAGGGGAGGTTAGAAGGACCCACTACCAAAGAGGGCCAGGATCTAAGTAGGGAAGGGACCAGGTGGGAGGTGAGACAGGTGGGAGGGAAATATAAGCAGTCTTTTACAATATATCTACTATGGTAATGTTTTGCATAGATATACATGTACAACACATACTGAATTGCTTATCTTCTCAGAGGGAGTGGGTGACAAGGGAGAAGGAGAATGGATCTGAAAATCGAAGTTTTAAAATTAAATGTTTCATAAGATGTCCAGGCAGTGGGGCTCAGAGATTCACCTTGCCCTAATGGCAAAGTCGAAGGGGGTATGGGAGAAGATATGGGAGAGAGCAGACTGGATGAGGGGATATCTAGTGGGACTGCTATTCTGGGGTGGTGGGTAGGGAAAAAATGGGGGGGAAATGTAACTCATAGTCTGGTGGAAATGAATGATGTAAACCAGAAGTTAATAAAGCATTTGTTAAATTTAAAAAAAAAAAGTCGAATTTGCCAGATGGAAAAACAATCTCAAAAAGTTCACTGAGGAGATTCATTCCCTCAGAGTTAGACTGGAGCAAATGGAAGCTAATGACTTTATGAGAAATCAAGATGCTGTTAAGCAGATCCAAACAAATGAAAGATTAGAAGGCAATGTGAAATATCTCATGGGAAAAACTACTGACCTGGAAAATAGATCCAGGAGAGACAATTTAAAAATTATTGGACTACCTGAAAGCCATGATCAAAGAAAGAACCTAGAAATCACCCTTCAAGAAATTCTCAAGGAAAATTGCCCTGATGTTTTAGATCCAGAGGGCAAAATAGAGGTTGAAAGAATCCACAGATCACCTCCTGAAAAAGATCCCAAAAAGAAAACTCCCAGGAATATTACAGCCAGGTTCCAGAATCCCCAGATCAAGGAGAAAATACTACAAGCAGCCAGGAAGAAACAATTTCAATATTGTGGAAACACAATCAGATTAGCACAGGACCTGGCAGCTTCTACACTGAGGGATCGAAGGGCAAGGAATATGATATTCCAGAGGGCAAAAGAGCTGGGAATAAACCCAAGGGTCACCTACCCAGCAAAACTGAGTAGTTTGTTTCAGGGGAAAATATGGTCATTCAGTGGAATAGAAGACTTTCAAGCATTCTTAAGGAAAAAACCAGAGTTGAATAGAAAATTTGACATCCAGACACAAGAAGCAAGAGATGCCTAAGAAGGTAATCAGGGAAAAGAAATCAAAAGGAACTTATCAAAGTTGAACTATTTACATTCCTATATGGAAAAGCAATAACTGTGACTGATGATATCTTTCTCACTATGAAAATAATGGAAGAAGGGTGTGTGGTCATATGAATACATATGTGAATGTGTGTGTATATGGTTACAGTTATATATGGATAGAGGGCATAGGTTGAATTTGTTGGGAAGGGAGGATACTCAAGGGGTGAAATTATGAGGTGAGAGAGGAAAGTGGCAAGAGGAGATGGGGAGAGACAGGGTAGGGTAAACTATCTCATGTGGAAGAAGCAAGGGGAAGTGGCTGCAAGGGAGGGGAAGAATAGGAAGGCAAAAAGGCAAAACCACATTCTCATTGAATTTGGTTCAGGGAGAGAATGACATACATACTAAATGGGATATCTCAACCTGCAGCAGAATAGGGGGAAGGGGGATGAGAGGAGGGATGATGGATGGGAGGGCATCCTTGGGGGGAGGGGAGGTTGGAAGTACCCACTATAGAAGAGGGACAGGATCAAGTAGGGAATGGACCAGGTAGGGGGTGGGATGAGTGGGAGGGAATTATAAGCAGCCTTTTACAATATATCTACTATGGTAATGTTTTACATAGCTAGACATGTACAACATATACTGAATTACTTATCTTCCCAGAGGGAATGGGTGACAAGGGAGGAAGGGAATGGATCTGAAATTCAAGGTCTTAAAATTAGTGTTTCAAATATATATAAATGCTATTATTAATACTCTTTTGCTTGTAATTGGAAGATAAGATGTGCAGGCACTGGAACACAGAGATTCACCTTCCTCTAATGGAAAAGTCAAAGGGAGCATGGGAGAAGATATGGGAGAGAGCAGATGAGGGGATATCTTGTGGGACTGCTATTCTGGGAGAGTGGGTAGGGGAAAAACGGGGGAAAAATAATTGTAACTCAAAATCTGGCGGAAATGAATGACATAAAACAGAAGTTAATAAAGCATTTCTTTTAAAAAAATGACTCTAAACAAATTTCAGAGCTACCAACCCCACAAAATGACAGAGTGAAACACATCTCCTGATGAAGAGCCTGGCAATCCAAAAGGGAGAGTCTATGACATGAGCTGGTAGCAGAGCACAGTTCTATATGGGCTGCACTGGCACAGACTGTGTTGGAGCAGACCTCAGGGGACTGAATCACTGGCAGCTGTGGTGCTTTCCAGACTTCTCAAGCCACAAAAGACAAAGACAAAGTAAAAGATCAGTGGGGATACTCTGTTGGACCTGGGTGAGAGAAGAGCACAGTATGGCCCCTGCCCCCAGGGGGTTGGAGGTAGCTGGGCCACAGCAGCAGCAACAGTAGCTGCCATGGCAGCAGTGGCTGCTTCTGGAGCTCCAGGCCCACAGATGGTGGGAAGACCAAGCAGCTGAACAGAGGGCAACTGCAGGAATCTCTTTGCTGGTGCTGATCTCTTGGTTTGCCCCGCCTGGATCTAGGTTGCAGTCTGGGGTGGTCGTCCTGGGGTCAGAAGGAGCACCGGCATGGCAGAGCTTGTGGGGGCAGAGAAGAATGAATCTTCCTGCAGGTGCCTAGAAGTAACTCTGACAACAGCTGTGCAAAACCCCAGAAATCTGTGACACAGGACTTTCCACTCTGGAAACAGAGTTCTACCGTGGCAAAGAGCTCAATAGTCAAATCGTTGGGTGGGGAAATGAGCAAACACAGGAAAAGAAATCAGACTATAGAATCCTTCTTTGGTGACAAAGATCAAAACAAAGAACCAAAAGAAGACAACAAAGTCAAAATTCCTGCATCAAAAGCCTCCAAGAAAAATAGGCCATGGAGGGGCTCAAAAAAGAGTTTGAAAATCAAGTAAGAGGGGGCAGCTAGGTGGTACAGTGAATAGAGCACCAGCCCTTCAGTCAGGAGAACCTGAGTTCAAATCTGGCCTCAGACACTTAACACACACACAAAAAAAAACTAGCCGTGTGACCTTCAGCAAGTCACTTAATCCCAACTGACCTCCAAAAAAAAAGGCAAAAAAAAAATCAAGTAAGAGAAGTAGAGGAAAAATTGGGAAGAGAAATTAGAGTGATGCAAGGTAATTATGAAAAACAAGTCAATAGTTTGTTAAAGGAGACCCAAAAAAATATTGAACAAAATAACACCTTAAAAATAGACTAACTCAAATGGCAAAAGAGGTATAAAAAAGTCAATGAGGAGAAAAATGCCTTAAAAGCAGCATTGGCCAGATGGAAAAGGAAGCTCAAAAGCTCACTGAAAAAAAATAATTCCTTCAAAATTAGAATGGAGCAAATGGAAGCTAATGGCTTTATGAGAAATCAAGATGTTATAAAAACAGATCCAAAAGGATGAAAAAACAAGACAATGTAAATATCTCATTGGAAAAACTACTAACCTGGAAAACAGATCCAGGAGAGATAAATTTTAAAATTATTGGACTACCTGAAAGCCATGATCAAAAAAAGAGCCTAGACATTATCTTTCAAGAAATTATCAAGCAAAATTGCCCTCATATTCTATAACCAGAGGGGAAAATAGAAATTGAAAGAATCCACCAGTCACCTCTTGAAAAAGATCCCAAAAATAAAATCCCTAGGAATATTATACCCAAATTCCAGAGTTCCCAGGTCAAGAGGAAAATATTACAAGCAATCAGGAACAATTTGAATATTGTGGAAACACAATCAGGATAACACAAGATCTAGCAGCTTCTACATTAAGGGATGAAATGGCTTGGAATATGATATTCCAGAGATCAAAGGAACTAGGATTAAAACCAAGAATCATCTACACAGCAAAACTGAATATAATATTTCAGGGGAAAATATGGACATTCAATGAAACAGAGGGCTTTCAAGCAGTCTTGATGAAAAGACCAGAGCCAAACAGAAAATCTGACTTTCAAATACAATACAAGAAGCAAGAGAAACATGAAAAGGTAAACAGGAAAGAGAAATCATAAGTAACTTATTAAATATGAACTGTTTACATTCCTACATGGAAAGATGATATTTGTAACTCATGAGATTTTTCTCAGTATTAGGATAGCTGAATAGAATGTGTGTGTGTGTGTGTGTGTGTGTGTGTGTGTGTGTGTGTGTGTGTGTGTACACATAGCCAGAGGGTACAGGGTGAGTTGAATATGAAGAGATGATATCTAAAAAATAAAATTAAGAGGTGAAAGATGAATATATTGAGAGAAGGAGAAAGGGAGAAATAGAATAGGGTAAATTATCTCACATAAAAGAGGCAAGAGAAAGCTATTACAATTGAGGGGAAGAGCAGAGAGGTGAAAGGGAGTCAACCTTACTCTTATTGGATTTGGCTTAAGGAGGGAATAACATACACATTCAATTGGGTATCTTAGCCTACAGAAAAGTAGGGGGGAAGTAGACAAAAGTGGGGGATGACAGAAGGGAGGGCAGATTGAGGGAGGGGATAGTCAGAAGCAAACATTTTTGAAAAGCAACAGGATCAAAGGAGAAAACAAAATAAATGGAGATGGGAAAAGACAGAGGAAAATATAGTTAGTCTTCCACAATATGACTACCATGGAAATGTTTTGCATAACTAGTTACATGTATACATGTACAGCTTTAATGGGAATGGTAATTTGAAGATCTTCCCTGCTCCTTAATAGACGTAGGGGAATTTGACGACCTTCCCTACTTTGAAAGTAAACTCAGCCCTCTAATAGGCTGAATGAAATCACATGGAGCCTGTGAAAGGAGGGGTTTGCTGAAGGGTAGAGCAAAGCCACATGAAGCTGGGAGTCAGAGCTAGGCTGGATGGCTGGGGGAGAAGAGACTCAGGCAAGGAGTTAGATAGGTTCATGAGTAACTATTGATCTAATATTGGTTTGTGGAAAGGCTAAAGGATGTTGTGGCTTTCTGTGTTGTTAGGGCTTGTTAACTTCTTTACTACTATGATGGAATAGGCTTAATGGTTTGGAGATTTGGTTTTCTGGTATCTAAATAAATGTTTTGCTTCTGTCTTCTATGTGGAGAATGTTATATTTTGCCATTAAGCGCAATGCAGGAACATTTATAGTCACGGTCTTTATCATGATCATGGGCACTGTAAATATTGTATTGGCACTACAATAGCCTATATTGAATTGCTTGTCTTCTTGGTGGGGGCGGGTGAGGAGGGAGAAAAGGAGAGAATCTGGAACTCAAGATTTTAAAAACAAATGTTAAAAAATTGTTTTTAGGGGCGGCTAGGTGGCGCAGTGAATAAAGCGCCGGCCCTGGAGTCAGAAGGACCTGAGTTCGGAGCCGGCCTCAGACACTTAATCCACACAAACAAAAACCTAGCCGTGTAACCTTGGGCAAGTTACTTAACCCCAATTGCTTTAAAAAAAAATTGTTTTTACATACAACCGGGAAATAAGATATAAAGGCAATGGGTTATAGAAATCCATCTTGCCCTACAAGAAAGTAAAAGGGTAAGGGAGTAGGGGGAGGGCAGGGAATGGGGGATATAAGAGAGGACAGATTGGGGGGAAAGGGTAATTAGTATGTTTGTCATTTTGGGATGGGGGATAGGGGAGAGATGGGGAGAAAATTTGGAACTCAAAATCTTGTGGTAATGAATGTTGAAAACCAAAAATAAATAAATTCTAAATATATTTTTAAAAATATGTGACTGGGCAGCTAGTTGGCATAGTGTATCAACAGAACACTGGCCCAGTTTCAGAATGACTCATTTTCATGAGTTCAAATTTGGTCTCAGACACTTACTAGCTGTGTGACCCTAGGCAAGTCACCTAACCTAATCTGTCTCAGTTTTCTCATCTATAAAATGAGCTAGAGAAGAAAATGGCAAACCATTCCAGCATCTCTGCCAAGAAAACCCTAAAGGGGTCATGAAGAGTCAGATGAAGAACAATAACAAAGAAGCTATGTGACTATGGTTAAGTCACTCAAACTCTACATACCTCAAGCAACTCTTGAAGACTAAGTCATAATAAATTAAATATACATTAATACATTACAAATTATGTATGTAAATAATGAGAGGAAAAGGAATATGAACTGTATAGATCACTTCAAGGGTAATAAGCATGCTGCCAGTAACAATTAAGTTAGTAGTTTCAAAACCTTGTATCTCATTTAAAAAAAAAATCCAACTTATGTACAAAAATATTTATAGCAGCTCTTTTTGTGGTGGCAAAGAATTGGAAATTAAGGGGATGCCCATCAATTGGGGAATGGCTAAACAAGTTATGGTATATGAATGTAGTGGAATACTACTGTGCCATAAGAAACAAAAATGCAGATAGACTTCATATCTACCTGGAGAGGCTTATACAAACTGATGCTGAGTGAAAAGAGCAGAACCAGGAAAAATTTGTACACAATTACAGATACAACGTATGTGTGACGACCAACTTTGATAGATCAGACTCTACTCAGAAATGAAGGGCTATAAGTAAACTCCAAAAGTCTCATGATGGAGAGAGATGTTTACATTCAGAGAAATAACCAGAAAGAACAGAGTTTGAATGCAGATCAAAGCAAATTACCAGCTCTCTTGCTTTTTCTTGTTTGGTTTGGTTTCCTCTTTCCCACTGTTCATTCCATCTAATACAATCTTTCCTTATAACCTGAACAATGTCTAATGTGAAAGTATCTGTAGATCCTATACCTGATTGTATGCCGCCATGGAAGGGAAAAGGGAAGGGGAGGGAGGGGGAGAAAATTTGAAGCTCAAAGAACTGGGGAACTGAATCATGTAAACTCAAAGTAAATGAACAAATTAATAAAGACAAAAAAAAGAAAAAATATCCAAAGTATTAAAAAAAATTGCTTTAAATAGATGACCTACTTTATAAATATTTTCCTACTTCTGTTTAGACAGGAGAAATCTGTTACCAGTATTGCCCTTTTAAAATCAACTGTCCCACACATGCTATTTTAAGTACAAAAGAAGCTGTTTTTTTGATGATTTGTTTAAAATATGCTATGCTATCTAAAAAAGTACCTCATCTTTTTTTTCAAATAGTATGGAAGAATCTAAACAAGTCATAAATACCACAGTTAACACAAATTCCTTAAGATAAACCCAAATTATAACAGATTTAAAATAAAATATTTAACCATGACAAAAATAGAAAATATTCCAAACAAGAAAAATCTGGGCTAACATGATTACATGTACCTCTCAAACTGCTGTTACCATTTATTCCCCTATTTTGTAAGAATTAAATTTTCTCCAAATTAATAATAAATTTCCTCATATTAAAGAAGCAAAGAAAATAGAAAATTATGCTGCTTAGCACAGTAAGTATTTTCAGTAAGATCTAAATAGTTTCTAAATCATATAGGTATTTGTCATCTCCCCTGTATTGACTGTTTCATTCATTTTATCTGTATCCACAGCTCCAGTAAATGGTGAACTCTTAATTAATACTTGCTGATTGACTGACCAAAATTTCAATAAATCACACATGCCAATATTTTGAGAATTGTATTTTTAAAGTTCTAGTTACAGAAATCCTTCCATGAACAAAAATGATATACTTTTAAAGATACATTTAGTTATCAAAAATGTCATTAATCTGTAAAAGATATGCAGAAGGCATAGGAATTTCAGCATGTCAGAAATGGAGACTTATGATATGAAAACATAATGCTAACAAAAATAAAGCCAATATGAAGTAATGCTATGAGTGAAACTCATTTACATTATAATTATTCAATTTTAAATATTCATATAGGATCCTCACCTACACTTAAGGGGAAAGGAGAGCAGGAATATTAAATAGAGAACAATTTTAGTTCTCTGAGTGACAGCTTGCTGGCACACTGGATAGAGCACTAGGCCTGTAGTCAGGAAGACCTGAGTTCAAATGCAGCCTGGAATATTTATCATCTATATGACCTTGGGCAAGTCACTTAAATTCCATTTGCCTCAGTTTCCATTACTAAAAATGGGGATGATAATGGTACCTACTTTGCAGTATTGTGAGGATCAAATGAGATATCTGTAAAGTGCCTAGCATAGCACCCAGTACTACAAAAATGCTTATCCCTTTCCCCTTCTTTATTACTAGTAACTACAATTACTACTACAAAAACAGCCTTCAGTTTATGAAAGAAGGAAGGGTGACAAACAAGCATTTCCTGTTTCTTTTACCTTATCAGAGTCAAATCTGTATTGCCGACAAGTGTCCATCACAGCAACCGGATTATCAGTTCCTGATGGTCAAGGTCTGGCTTTAATTTATCTCTGTAGCTCTCCCCAGCCCCTTGCACACAGTTCATTGTACAGAGCAGACATTAAGTAGTTGGTGGTTGAATTAATGTTGCTAAGTGCAAATGACTGACATAAATTCCTTTCACCAACTGCCACCACTGGGAGAGGCAAGCCAGCCTAGGAAAAGCAGCATGATATCCTGAGGCAAGAGGAAGCCTTGGGATACTCAAACCACTCAATTCCCCTCAGACCCCAAACAGGGAAACCCAGGACCCAGTAGTCAAGATAGCAGGGCCCCAAACACCATCTATGTTGGCAAGGCTGTGAGAAGACAAACACATTAACATTCTGTTGGCAGAGTGACAAACTCATTACAGCCTTGCTGGAAAACAACTTGAAATTATGTGAGGAAAATAACCAGCCCATTCATATCCTTTAACCTTGTCAAAACATTACTGGGCATATACTCCAAGGGGGTAAGAGAAAAAGAAAGGTCCCATATATATCACAACATGTACAAGCAAGGACGGCAATATCGGCGCTGTGTTAAATTACGTACTTTTAAAAAAAGTCGTATTTAATAATCGCAATTTCATATACAACCCACTTTTTCTGTTCTCTGTATATTAAAATATTCATGCTTGCTATTTAAATTCTTAATTTAAAAAAATATTTTTAAAGGTAACTCAGAAAGATTTTGTATAGCTAGAACAGTAAGCACATTATATCAGTAGTTAATTGATGTTCTTTTTTGACTTTTTTAATATCAATAAGGCCAAAGATTTGTTCCACAATTTTGGTATCTCCCCCTCCTTCAATTACCTTATATAAATACTTCAATACCCTCACAATACAGGTCTCCTCTTTAATACTTGCTCTATTCTGGCTAATTTTCCAGTCTTTGTCCTCTAGCAATTTCTTTTTTTTTTTTTTTTTTGCAATTTTTGGAGGGCAGTTGGGGTTAAGTAACTTGCCCAAGGTCACACGGCTAGGTTTTTTCATTTGGGTGTGCGTGAAGTGTCTGAGGCCGGATCCGAACTCAGGTCCTTCTGACTCCAGGGCCGACACTCTACGCACTGCGCCACCAGCAATTTCTATATATTCATCATGATTATCATCACAGTAATACTGATAGCATTTACATAGTACTTTAAAGTTTACAAAGCACTTTACAAATACCTCATTTTATCCTCACTTATAAATTACTTAACACTGCAGTTTCGAAGCAATTTGGTAACGAATAGAGTAGATAAGTCAAGGTGGACAAGCCAAGGTCCAGCTCAATGGCCTTTCCTCATCACTAAGGCTGAAAATGAACCTTCAAACCCCGTGAATTAATCTATAGCACTTAGAATCTTTCCAGTAACTCCTCCTTTCTGCTTTATATGGTACTTATCTAGGTAAATGTCACATTGTCCAAGCTAAAAAGGTGAGTCTTTTAAGGTCAAAGTCTGCTGTTTTTGCATATTAAGTGGAGAGCACAGTACCTGGCACATAATAGGGTTGCTGAATAATAAATACTTGCTGAACTGAATTTTTCCTGCCTCCATCCTTTGTTCTCATTGAGAACAAAGTCTCTATACCCCTCAATATTTTCTCAGATCATTCATTATCCCTACTCTGACTTCACTTTTATCAGCTCTTAAAAGAATGAATCCAATGAATTGGGCATGCAACCAAAAAATTTTAGGTGAGTCAAGAGATTTAAAAAAAAAAACATCCAAATGACAGAAAAAAATTAACAAAACTGAAAACAAAAATTGAAACAATAAACACAAACCTAGAATAGCTGGATTTACAAATGAATTCTATCAAAATGCTAGCAAATATTAGAAGAATACTTATTAAGTCTAATACTAATAGCTTGCAAAAAAGAAGAAAACAAGGGATCCTACCAAATTCTTTCTATGACACAAATGTAAACAAAAAGAGAGACAAAAAAAACCCAACCCTACAGTTGAATAATAATTCAAAAAAAATACATAAAATATTAGCAAAGAGGCTACAACAACAAATCAAAAGAATTACATGCTGTGACCACATTGGGTTAATAACAAGAGTACAGGGTTGTTTCAATATTAGAAAAACTACACAATAAACCATATTAATAAGAAAAACAATAAAATGGTATTATTATACTAATATAATAAATAGATAACAGTAAAGACTTTTGACAAGACATATATTTCTGTCAAAAACACTAAAAACCATAGTAATAAGTAAGCCTTTCCTCAATATGATAAATCATATATATCTAAAGCCAAGCATTATTATGATCTTCCCAATAATAACAATGGTAACAAAAACAAAAACTATCACGTCATACTTTAAAGTCTGCAAAGCACTTTGCAAATATTTTCTCATTGTAAAATAATAATAGAAAATAAATACTAAACGCTGAACAACCTCGGAAAGTAGGTGCTATTATTGTCTCTATTTACAAATGAGGAAGTGGAGTAAAAGGTTAAGTGATCTGCACAGGTCACACAGTTATCGACTGAAGTCACATCTGAACTCTGGTCTTCCTAACTCCAAGTTCAAAGATAAAGCAAGAATGTCCATTATCACATTATTACCTGACTTATAGCTACAGGTGCTGGCTAAAGCAATAAGAAAAAGAAATAACAGCATACATGAAAGAAAACAAACATGATTTTTGCAGATAATGATGGTCTACTTAGAGAACCTCAAAGATTCAACTAAAACAATTAATTGAAACAATAACTTTGTTAAAATATCAGGACATAAAATAAATCCACATAAGTTGTCTATATATTGCCATCAAAATTCATAAGGAAGACACAAATTCCATTCAAAGTAACTATGAAATATTATAAATATGTAAAAAATACAATATAAAATATTTAGAAGTTCACCTAGTAAGACACACAATTCAGTCAGTTAACAAGCATTTATTAAGCACCTACTAGTTGCCAGGAACTGTATTAAGTGCTGAGGAAACAAAGAAAAGCAAGGAGCTCAGTCTACAGACAACACACAATCATACACAAACAAGATATGTAACACATACATACATACATATATATGTATATATATGTATACATACATACATACATATGTATATATGTATATATATACACGTGTATATATATATATATATATATACACACACACACAAAAACATGTGTGTATGTGTATCAGTCAGCAAATAATTTATTAAGTGCCTATTATGTGCCAAGCAGTGTATTAAATACTGGGAATACAAAAAGAACCAAAAAGGCTGCCCTCAAGAAGCTCACCATCTAATTGCAGAGACAACAAACAAATATGTATAAATAAGCTACAGACAGGAAATAGGTAAGAAATCTATGATACCATTAAGAGGGTTTGGGAAAGGCTTCCTGTAGAAGATGGAATTTTGGTCGATACTTTAAGGAAGTCAGGGGGAGATGAGGAGGAAGAGCACTCCAAGAAAGAGAAACATTCAGAGAAAATGCCCAAAGCCAAGAGATGGAATGTCTTACTCATGGAACTATCTGAAGGTCACTGTGATGGAACAAGTGTATGTGTCAGGGAGTAAGTATAAGAAAACTAGAAAGTAAGGATAGTTGAAGGGAATGTGTGTGTGTGTGTGTGTGTGTGTGTGTGTGTGTGTAGGCAAGTGTATATATGTATAAATACATTTGTGAGTGTGTGCATATGTGTGTACATGTATACATAGAGTGCACAGGATCAGCTGAATAGGAAGGAATGATATCTAAAAAATAAAATTAAGAGGTGAGAAAGGAATATAATGAGAGGAGAAAAGGAAGATAGAATAGGGGAAATTATCTCATATAAAAAGAAGCAACAGAAAACTGTTACAATGGAGGGGAAGAGCAGGAATGTGAAAGGGAATGGGTCAACCTTACTCTCATTGAATTTGGCTTAAGGAGGGGATTAACATACACACTCATTTGGGTATCTTATCCTACAGGAAAGTAGGGGGGAAGGGGACAAGAGGGGGGATGATAGAAGGGAGGGCTGATAGGCGGAGAGGGTAGTTAGAAGCACATACTTTCACAAGGGGCCGGTCAAGGTAGAAAAGAGAATAAGTGGGGGATGGGATAGGATGGAGGGAAACATAGTCTTTCACAATATAACTGCTATGGAAACATTTTGTGTAACTACACATGTACAACCTATATTCAATTGCTTATCTTCCAGTGGGGGTGGGTAAGGAGGAAAGAAGGAAAAGAATCTGGAAATTAAAGTTTTAAAAACAAATGTTAAAAAAATTGTTTTTTACATGCAACTGGGAAATAAGATATACAAGGCACTGAGGTATAGAAATCCATCTTGCCCTACTAGAAAGTTAGAGGGGGTATGGGGAAGGATATAAGAGAGAGCAGATTGAGGGAAGGGGTATTCAGTAGGCTTGTTATTTTGGGGTAGGGGACAGGGGAAAGATGGGGAGAAAATTTGTAACTCAAATCTTGTGGAAATAGAGGGACGGAGCCAAGATGTCAGAGTAGAAACAGCTCATCCAAGCCACTCTGCCCCCAGATTCCCCCCAAACTATGTAAAAGGGGACTCTGAACAACTTCTGGAGCCCCAGCACCCACAGAATGACACAGAGAAGCTAACCTCCCGCTGAGGACAGCCCAGCAGCCCTGCAGTAAGGACCAGCCCAGCAGTCTGGGAGCCGGCCCAAGCCTAGCCGAGCCCAGGTCCCCGTGAGCCGAGGTTTTAGACCCAGGGCGGCAAGGCCAACAGCCGGCTGGAGGAACCCCAGAACACCAGCAGCTGTGGCGACTCCAGAATTATCAACATAGACATGCCTAGGACAAAGTAAGAGGTTAGTGTCCTATGGACTTTGGGACCAGTATTTGGGGAATGCGTCGGCTCCCTCCCCTGGGGGCTAAAAGCCACTGAGGAGACACGCCATTTTGTAGTTTTCAGAGGCAGCTCCAGCTCTTGGCCTGAGAATTGTAGGGAGATCCAGCGATCAGTCTTGGGGGGTAATCGCTCTTGCTTTAACCCCCCTGGATCTGAATTGTGATCTAGGGTGGAAGTCATGGGTGGGTTTACAGCCTGCCAGAAACGGAAGTTGCCCCCCACACGTTCAGGACAAAAATTCCTCTAGCTGGCCTTAAAGCCATAGTGTGGAAACAAGCCCAAAAGTCAAGTAATTAAGTGGCAACATGCCAAGGCAAAGGAAACAGAAAAATGCAACCCTAGACTCCTATTTTGGGGGCATAGAGTGGGAAAAGGGCTGTGAGGTCAGAAGTCCTGCTCCAAAAGCCCCAGGGGAAAACATGAGCAGGGTGAAGGCCATAGAGGACCTTAAGAAGGACTTTAAAAATCAAATAAGAGAAGTGGAGGAAAAATTGGAAAGAGAAATTAGAAGGATGCAGGAAAAGTATGACATGAGGGTCAACAGCCTGACTGAGGAAAACAACACCTTAAAAAATAGACTAACTCAAATGGCAAAGGAGGCCCAGAAGGGCAATGAGGAGAAGAATGCCTTAAAAAGTCAAATTTGCCAGATGGAAAAAGAATCTCAAAAGTTCACTGAGGAGATTCATTCCTTCAGAGTTAGACTGGAGCAAATGGAAGCTAATGACTTTATGAGAAATCAAGATGCTGTTAAGCAGATCCAAACAAATGAAAGATTAGAAGGCAATGTGAAATACCTCATGGGAAAAACTACTGACCTGGAAAATAGATCCAGGAGAGACAATTTAAAAATTATTGGACTACCTGAAAGCCAGGATCAAAGAAAGAACCTAGAAATCACCCTTCAAGAAATTCTCAAGGAAAATTGCCCTGATGTTTTAGATCCAGAGGGCAAAATAGAGGTTGAAAGAATCCACCCATCACCTCCTGAAAAAGATCCCAAAAATAAAACTCCCAGGAATATTATAGCCAGGTTCTACAATCCCCAGATCAAGGAGAAAATACTACAAGCAGCCAGGAAGAAACAATTTCAATATTGTGGAAACACAATCAGATTAGCACAGGACCTGGCAGCTTCTACACTGAGGGATCGAAGGGCAAGGAATATGATATTCCGGAGGGCAAAAGAGCTGGGAATGAACCCAAAGGTCACCTACCCAGCAAAACTGAGTAGTTTGTTTCAGGGGAAAATATGGTCATTCAGTGGAATAGAAGACTTTCAAGCATTCTTAAGGAAAAAACCAGAATTGAATAGAAAATTTGACATCCAGACACAAGAAGGAAGAGATGCCTGAGAAGGTAATCAGGGAAAAGGAATCAAAAAGAAATTATCAAAGTTGATTTACATTCCTATATGGAAAAGCAATAACTGTGACTGATGATATCTTTCACACTATGAAAACAATGGAAGAAGGGTGTGTGGTCATATGAATACATATGTGAATGTGTGTGTGTATGGTTACAGTTATATATGGATAGAGGGCATAGGTTGAATTTGTTGGGAAGGGAGAATACTCAAGGGGTGAAATTATGAGGTGAGAGAGGAAAGTGGCAAGAGGAGATGGGGAGAGACAGGTAGGGTAAACTATCTCATGTAGAAGAAGCAAGGGGAAGTGGTTAAAAGGGAGGAGGAGAATAGGAAGGCAAAAAAGGCAAAACCACATTCTCATTGAATTAGGTTCAGGGAGAGAATGACATACATACTAAATGGGATATCTCAACCTGCAGCAGAATAGGGGGAAGGGGGATGAGAGGAGGGATGATGGATGGGAGGGCATCCTTGGGGGGAGGGGAGGTTGGAAGTACCCACTATAGAAGAGGGACAGGATCATGTAGGGAATGGACCAGGTGAGGGGTGGGATGAGTGGGAGGGAATTATGAGCAGCCTTGTACAATATATCTACTATGATAATGTTTTGCATAGCTAGACATGTACAACATATACTGAATCACTTATCTCCCCAGAGGGAATGGGTGACAAGAGAGGAAGGAAATGGATCTGAAATTCGAGGTATTAACATTAAATGTTTCAAATATATATAAATACTATTATTAATACTCTTTTGCTTATAATTGGAAGATGTGCAGGCATTGGGACACAAAGATTCACCTTCCTCTAATGGAAAAGTCGAAGGGGGTATGGGAGAGAGCAGATTGGAGGAAGCGATATCTTGTGGGACTGCTATTCTGGGAGGTTGGGTAGGGGAATAACGGGGGGAAAATGAATGTAACTCAAAATCTGGCAGAAATGAATGATGTAAAACAGAAGTTAATAAAGCATTTGTTTAAAAAAAAATCTTGTGGAAATAAATGTTGAAAACTAAAAATAAATTTTTAAAAGTAAATATATAAATTAAAAAATTTTTGAAATGGAAAAAAAGAAAACTAGAAAGTAGAAAGGGGACCAAGTTATGAAGGGCTTTGAATGTCAAAGAGAGAATTTTGTATTTGATCCTGGAGGCAAAGGAGCCACACGGTCGGACCTATACTTTAGGAAAATCACTCCGACAGCTAAATAGAGGATGGAATGCAGTGGGGAGAGACTTGGGATAGGCAGATCCACCAGCAGATTATTTCTGGTAATTTCTGGTAAAAATTCCCAAGTATAAAGTGACAAGGCATGAGCTAGAGTGGTGGCCGAATCAGAGAAGAAAAGGGGTTGTATTTGAGAGATGCTGCTAAGGTGAAATCCGAAGGCCCTGGGAGATTAAGTATGGGGAGGTGAGGCAGAGTGAGGAGTGATGATATCTAGACAGCCAGCCTGGGTGCCTGAGAGGACACTGGTGCCCTTGACAGTAAATGGGAAGGGATTAAGAGGGAATTAAGGGGAAATTAAGGGGAAATTAAGGGGAAATTAAGAGGGATTAAGGGGAAAAATGATGAGTTTCATTTTTTATATGTTGGGTTTAAGACATATAAGAGTTTTTGATGGGACACCTAGTTTGAAATGTATGGGCAGTCCGATGAAACTAGAAGTTAGGAGAGAATTTCGGGGTGGGTAAATAGATCTAAAATCATCTTCAAGAGAGCTGCCAATTGATTCCACAGGAGCTAACAAGATCACCAAAGGAAAGAGTTTAGAGGGAAAAAAGAAGAAAACCTAGGAAACAGCCTTAAGGAACACCCAACATTATAGGGTCTGGCCTGGATAAAGACTCAGGAAAGGAGATTAAGAAGAAAAGTGGTCCAACAGATAGGAGGAGAACCAGCAGACAGTAATGTCATAAAAGCCTAGAGAAAAGCATCAAGAGAAACAGAGAGTTAACATTGTCAAAAGATACAGAGAGATCAAAAAAGGTAAAGATTGACAAAAGGTCAGTAGACCTGGCAATTAAGAAATCTTTGGTAATGTTCTAAAGAGCTGTTTCAGTTAAACGATGAGGTTGGAAGTCAGACTACATAGTTAAGAGAATGAAAAGAAAGGAAGTCGAGATACCAATTGTAAATGGCCTTCAGCGTTCTCCAGGATTAAATATAAAATACCTTTTTACACCCAAAGCCCTTCAGTCTTCTTACACCTTATATTCCTTCCCCTACACTCCCCAGGTACTCTCCAAACCAGTAACACTGACCTCTCCCAACTGACACTCCATCTCCCAACTCTGGGCATTTTCACTGACTTTTTCCATTCCTGAAATACTTACCCTCTTCATCTCTGCTTCCTGACTTCCCTGGCTTCCTTCAAGTCTAAAATCTCATCTTCCAAAAGAAAGCATTCCCCCATCCTCTTCAATGCTAGTGCTTTCTCTCTGTTGATAGCCTGCTGGTAGACCTACCTAAATCTACCTAAGTGGCACAGCAAGCAGAGTCATTTAACCCATCTGCCTCAATTCCTTTATCTGTAAAATTGGCTGGAGAAGGAAATGGCAAACCATTCCAGTATCTGCCAATAAAACCCCAAATGGGCTCTTGAAGAAGTGAAAAACGACTGAACAACAGACTGCCTATCTCAAGTCTCTCCCAACTCCATCCAATCCATTCTCCATTCAGCCACTAAAGTGATTTTCCTAAAACTCAAGTTTGATCACAGGAACTCTAACCCCTCACACCCTACCCCATACATACACACAAACCTAAATAAATGCTAATGCAATACACTCTAATAACTCCCCACCCCGGCTCTATTGCCTGGGAGTAAAAGCAAAATCACTTGTCATTCAAAGCTCTTCATAATCTAACACCCTCCTACCTTTTCAGTCTTCTTACACCTAACTCTTCAATTCAGTGACACAGACTTCCCAGCTAATCCACAAACAAGACCCTGATCCCTAGGCTCCTGGCACACTCTGTTTGGAATGTTCTCCCTCCTCCAATCCAACTACTTGAGCTCTCTGACTTCCTCTAAGTCCCAACTAAAATGCTACTTCCCATAAGAAGCCTTCCCCAACTCCCGTTAATTATTTCCTACTTATCCTATATATAGCTTGGTTCATATACTTATCCCATATATAGCTTGCTTTGTATTATTTGCATGTGGTCTCCCACTTAGATCGTAAACTCCTCGAGGGCAGGGACTATCTTTTGCCTCTTTTTATATCCCCAGGGCTTAAGCACAGTGCCTGGAACATAGCAGGTGCTCAATAAATGTTTACTGAATCAAACTGATCATTTCCAATTTATCCTGTATATATGTATTATTTGTAAATAATAATAATAGCTAGCATTTATATAGAGCTTACTACATGCCAGGCACTGTACAAGCCCTTTAAAAATATCTCATTTGATCCTCACAACAACCTACAAAGGTAGGTATAATTATTTTTTTTTCTTTTTGAAGGGCAATTGGGGTGAAGTAACTTGTCCAAGGTTACTTCTGATTCCAGGGCCAACGCTCTACTCACTGAGCCACCTAGCCGCCCCTGGTAGGTATAATTATTAACCACATTTTACAGATAAGGAAACTGAAGCAAACAGGTTAAGTGACTTGCCCAGGGCCACATAACTAGAAAAGGATCAGGATTAATCTTCAACTCAGTTCTTCCTAACTCCAGGCCTAAAACTATCTCCTGCTGCCACCTAGCTGCCTCTATTACTTTATAGTAGTTTGTGTGTTATCTCTCCCATTAGACTTCAAGTTCCTTGAAAGCAGAGACTACTTTTTACCTTTCTTTGGAAGGCTCAGCACTTAGGACAGTGCCTGGCACACAGAAGGCATTTAACAAAGGTTTACTGATTTACTGACAATTGTATACGACCCTCAGCCTTTTCAAAGCAATTAGCCATGAAAAGGCTATGGGATGACAGCTAGCAGGGATAGATAAAGTAAGGGTGTCTTGGAGGATTGGAGACATAGATGTGTTTATAGGATGAAGGGATGCAACCAGTAAGTAGAAAAAGAGCAACTGAAGATTAGAGAGAAACTGGAAATGACAAAAGGGGCAATCTGATGGTGAAGAAAAGATGGGAAGGGATCACTTGAGCACAGAAAACAATTTGCCTTGGCAAGAAAAGCTACCTTTCATATGTTTCATATGAAACAAGGGGGTTAGAGGCAGAAGACATTTGAGATAAGATGACAAAGAGATGATAAAAAGGAGTCCTAAGCAAATGCCCTCAATTTTTTCAGTTAAGTTTTTCTCCCAATTTCCCATCAGTTTGACTGCTTTTGGACCTCTTTGGACCACTCTTTGGACGACCTTCCTTCCGGAGGAAAAAGCATCATTAGGAAATCTGATTATGCTGCAAATTTGAATCTGCCTGGTCCTCACATCTCTTCAGTGCCCTTCTGATTGGACCTTCTGACTAGAGTGAGGGCATGTGCTTCTACTTAAGGAGAGGGCTCAGCACAGTTTTCCTCCAGATTTCCCACTAGTTCCACTGCTTTCCTACTTCTCTACCTCTCCCCATCCCCTTCAATTCCTTTTGGGTGCAGTCTGTCTAATCTAATCATTAGATTATAAACCCCTAGAAGGCAAGGACTGTCTTTGTTTCTCTTTATTTGCATTCCTAGCCCTTAGCTAGGGCTGGCACATAGCATGCTCTTAATAAATGTTTACTGACTCTAAGGCAAAATTCTCTGCTGAAAGAGGGAGGGGGTATGAAAAAAGAAAAAAAGGTCTGCAAAAGGCATATTGAAGAACTCCTGCAAATCAGATAGTAATACCTCACTTTGAACTCAAACTCTATAATTCTAACTTTTACTTTCAGGCTGTTAATTTAAATTAATTTAAATACTTACAGAACTTTCAGAGTTGCAAAGTGCCCCATATGTATATATTTCAAGAGATGTCATTTTTTTAAACGGAGAAAAAAAAATCTCAAACACATTTCTGATTTGGGATCGTCAACTGTGAACCTTGTATGTCGGCTTTTAAATGCTTTACAAGAACATGACTTCGACACTGGGCAAAGCTTTAGATGCTTAGATTGCAACAGAAACACTGGAGCCACTAATTCTGGCTCTGGGTCACTTAGCCACCTGTCTTAAATGGCATATCGGGCAAGAGCCAAGACTGCATGTGTTTCCTGGACGGCCGAAGTTAATTACATACAGACTGGGACACAAGGACCTAAGAACTTGTGCATTGAGCGCCGTGTATGGGTGAGATCCTATGTTCGACCCTGAGGAGGGGGGAAGGTGGGGAAGGGAGGGTGGCCTGAAAAAGCCGGTGGAGGGTCTATATTATGGGTACTTCCTGGGAGAAACAACTCTACCTTCGCGCTAACTTTCTATTGCCCGTATAAGGTCTGAAAAGGGTTTTACAAACATGGTAACCCCGGGGAGGGTGGAGAGGGGGAAGATCAGCGAGGCCAGCGAGCTCAGTCTGGGAGGCAAGATTAAGCTCCGGTAATAGAGGGGCCGAGGAAAGGGGGAGGGGCCAGGAGAGGCGTCAGGAGGAAACTGAGGCTGGGAGCCATGCCTGCCCCCGGGCAGGGGAGGCGCTGGAGGCTGGCCCGCGTCCCGCCGCAGGCAGCCCCTCGAACTGGGGGTCCCGGGCTCCTCCCGGCCGAGGGGACTCACCGAGCTGCTGCCTCAGCGTCATCACAGACACCAGGTAGTGGGCGATATCGAAGAAGGGGAACATGGAGACCCGGGAGAAGGCGAGGGTCAGCTCCTCCCACCGATGTTCCATCGCGACGGCGGAGGGTCGCCCGCGTATCTCCAGGGCTTGGGCTCCAGCTCCAGGGGTTCGCTCCACTCAGATGGAGGCGTTCCTCCGCCGCCAGCCCCCTCCTCAGATCACCCCGTAGAGCGCTGCGCGCATGCGCTTAATGCCCCCTGGACCTAGGTAGGAGGGGGTTGAGAAGGGGAATCCGGGGGCGGAGCGGAGGCCTAGCGCGCGACGGGGGCGGGGCACCAACAGTCGCGGAAGGCGGTTGGCCAGGCGGGATAGGCCCCGCCTCCTCACTCCCCTCACCGCGGCCACATAAGGTCCGGGAAGCCTGAAGAGGCGGGAGGCAGTAGTCGCTGGGCGGAGCGATTTTAACTCTTCTCGTAGGTTACTCGTCCGCAGTTCCTGGAGTGGGAGATCTCCCCGCCAGCCCCTCAAGATAACCTGGTCCAGAACTGGAAACGACCGGAGAGCTCCCTGAGTCCGACCTTCTAGCGTTACACTCCGTGATTCTCGCCGGGCTGCCCCCCCACCCCTGCACATGGCCGCAAGAGGGCTGCGGGTGATTGAGGCGCCTGGTGGCTGCGTTTTATTGGCTTTGCATCGGGCAGGCTGGGGCTGGGGCGGGGCGACCTTCTGCCTCCAATTTCTCCCTCCTGGGAATCCGGATTGGAATGATTTCCCATTTCAAAATAGGAGAGTGCCCCTCCGGAGTTCAGTTCACCAGCAGATGTAGTCCCACTGTGTGCAGAGTCAGGCAGCATTTATTAAGTGACTGCTGTGTGCCAGGGTCCGTGCTAAGAAAGAAAAAACCCAAGCAGCCCCTGCTTGTGAAGGGCTCAGTCTAATAGCACCATTGTGCGAAGCTCTGGAGGAGATTGACGGTTTAGATAAGACTGGTTCTCTTGTCCTCAGGAAGCTTCGTCTCCAGTTGCAGAAGAATCAAGTCAAAGGAACAAGCATTTATTAAGAGTAATACAGTTACTCTGGGCCAAGCACTATGCTGAGAACTGGGAACAGCAAAAAACAAACGGCTCAATTCCTGCAGTGAATAGTCTGATAGGGGAGACAACATGCAAACAAACTATGTACAAACCGAATAAACAGACTGTGAAATGCCGCAGAAAGTCCGAAGGTAGGTTGTCTCTTGCTAGGAAAAGAATTTAAAGTTTGCAAAGCATTTTATACAAGTTATCTCATTTGGTCTTTGTAACAACCCTGTGAGGAAAATGCTATTATTCCCATTCCCAGAGATGGAGAAATTTACATTATTTGGTTAGATCACACAGCTAATAAGTGTACTGGTAGAATTTGAGCTCAGGTCTTCTTGCTTTAGGTCCCAAGCACTCATCATGTGAATGTGAAGGGAAGTGAATCTTTAGCAAATGAGAAGATAACAAAATTCCTTTGAAAGACTCTCTCTCTCTCTCTCTCTCTCTCTCTCTCTCTCTCTCTCTCTCTCTCTCTCTTTCTCTCTCTCTCTCTCTCTCATATATATGTATATTTATTATATCTATCTTCTTACATATATACCTGTATACACACATACACACTGACACACACATATATCTCTACCTCTACTAAGAGACTTCTGGAGTGCGATTATAAACAAAGTATATAAAAATGGAGAGGCATTCAGAATGAAAATAGGCAGAAGTTATAACCTTTCCTAAGTTACCACAATATATGTGTGATCCTCAATTCTAGTGCCTTTCCTCCATTGATTATCCCCAATTTTTGCTGTATCTTCTTGGTGCAAAGATTACTTTCATGTTGTCTCCTTCAGTAAAGAGTTCCCTAGAGTAGAATCTTAGTTTTCTTTGTATCCCTAGTGCTTAGCCTACTGTCTGTCCCATAACAGGTGTTTTATACATGCTTATTGACTATTTGGTTTATTTTTGACGCCTCATTTTATTGGATCAACCAAATAGGTTTTGATAAGTTTCAGTTTGGTTTGCAGTTCTCTTTGTTTTTAATAGTGTATTGTGGATTTAAGAATTATACCTGGAAGTCATTCAAATCCTAAAATAAATTGTAATAATTAAATGTCAAAAATATTTGTTTCATTCAAACATGGAACTATAGGATCATAGATTTAGGACTGAAAAGGACTCCAAGGATATCTAGTCCAACTCCCTAATTTTTTTTTCTTTTTGGAGGGGGGAAAGCAGGGCAGTTGGGGTTAAGGGACTTGCCCAAGGTCATATGGCTAGTAAGTGTTATATGTCTGAGGCCAAATTTGAACTCAGTTTCTCCTGACTCCAGGGCTGGTGCTCTAGTCACTGTGCCACCTAGCCACCCCCAACACCCTCCATCTTTACTGAGACCCAGAGAGGTTAAGAGATTTGCCCAAGGTCACATCATCACTATTAAATTTCAAACTCCTGAACTTGGATTCAAAAATTAAACTACCTAAGTACATAGAATATGGGAAATATTTAACTGCAGCTCATGTCCATGTGCAAAGTGCCTGGGTGCTTTGATGATCTGAAAGGTCAAAGTGTGTTGAGTGACACTGATTTATGTGGAAAAGGCCTAGGAATTTTAGTGCAAAGTTCAATGTAAGTAACATAAGTGTAACAGGACAGTCAAATAAGCTAATACAATCTTGGACTGCATGAATAGAAAAATAGTATTCAGAATAAAGGAAGCTAGTCATTGTACCCTACTCTAATCAGGCTACATTTATAGAACAGTGTTCCTTCTCAGATGAGGTGACACATCCTAGGAAGTGCATTAATAAGTTGGAATAAGTTTTGGAGACTACATTTTTATATTTACATAAAGGTACAATAGTTGTGAGATTATGTGACCTCATTTTCTCCTTAAAATATTTTACAATAATATAACTTCTTCATTTACTTTTTAATATTTTATTTTTTCCAATTACATGTCATGATGATTTTTAACATTCATTTTTATTAAAATTTTGAGTTCCAAATTTTCTCCCTTCCTACCCTCCTCCCTTCCTAAGACAGTAAGGAATTTGAAATAGGTTATATATGTACAATGATGTAAGACCTATTTCCCTATCAGTCATGTTGTGAAAGAAGAAACAGTTTGCAAAAGGAAAAAAACTACCAAAAAAAGTGAAAACAGTATTATGCTTCAATCTATATTCAGATTCCATAGTTATTTCTCTAGATATGGATAGCATTTTCCATTGTGAGTCCTTTGGACTTGTCTTGGATCATTGTATTGCTGAGAACTAAGTCAATAATAATCTCCATTCATTTCAATTGTATGGAGTTAAATCATTCAAATTTATTCAATTTTTAAAAGTAGATGCCTCATTTATTGATCTATAATAAATGTAATTGAATAAAACTGTTCCTTGTTCACCCTCTGGGTGAGGTGAGAATGATGATGAGGGATTGGCTGAGGGATCTGGTTATACCAGAAGAGATATTGTAAAGGGCTTAGCATGGTGCCTGGCATACAGTATACACTTAATAAATGCATGTTTCCTTCATTTAATCTGGAAATTAGGAAACATGAAAACAGATTCTCTGACTTCAGGTAATAAAAAAGGCTATCCTGTGAAAGAGATTCAGTTGGCTCTGTTTGGCCTCAGGGATAGCACAAACCTAGGAAGGATAACTAAGGCTAGGTTGCAGAATGAGGATTCAAAAAGATTCTTAGGAGGTTAGAATACCAGGCCAAGCTTAAATAAATGAGCTTAGATAGGGTGAAGTGTAAACCTGGGTTTAAAATATCAATTTGTCAAGTACAAGATGTGAGGTGGTATAATATGTGGCTACACTGTAACTTGTTTGAAAAAGATCTGGAGTTTCAGTGGATTGTAAACTCCCTGTTGGTTAAAAGGATGATATGGCAGCTGAAATAACTAATGTGATCTTAGGTTAAATGAAAGCTACACAGCACTTAGGGCTGGGAAGGTGGTAGTTATGTTGTACTTCAGCTAAGTTAAACTACAACTGGAGTCCTATATTGAATTCCAAGCACCACATTTCAGGAAGGACATTGATTAGCTGGAGAGCATCCCGACAAGGAGATAAAGGTGATAAAGAGCATAGAGATCCTGCTTTGTGATGGTGGGCTGAAGGAACTGGGGTTGTTTAGCCCAGATTTGAGAAAACTCATCTATGATTAGTATCACTTTGAAGAGGTTTTCTTCAAGGATCTGAGGGGCTGTAACAGGGAAGAAGAAACAGAAGGTGAATTACAGAGGCAACTGGTGGCTTATTGTAAGGGAAAACTACCTAACATTTAAAACTAGCCAAAAGCAAAATAAGCTGCCTTAGGAAGCTTTGGTTCCCCCTCACTAGAAGTCTTCAAACAAAGGCAGGGTGACTTCTCTGTGGGTGTATTGCTGAGGTCATTCCTGTTCAGGTTAAGGTTAAACTAAATAGAGGCGGTCACTGACGTTCCTTCCAGATAAGGTGCTATAATTCTGTGAATTGTTATGAGTGGAAGTTACACAAAGGCAGAGATTTTGACTCAATAAATAAAGAACAAGAGCCATTTCCCAGCAGATTAGTGAGCAAAGGATATGAACATATGGTTTTTCAAAAGAATAAATGTAAACTATCAATACTCATGAAAGATGCTCCAAATCATTTAAAATTTTAAAATTGCAAACCACAATAGAGCTGAGGTTTCAACCTTATACCTGGAAAACTGATGAAAATGACAAATGACAAAAATAATAAATATTGGAGGGGCTGTAGAAAACAGGTGGAGCTGTGAATTGCTCTAATCATTCTGGAAAAATCATTTGAAATTATGCGCCAAATGTCACTAAACTTTACTATCCTTTGACTCAGCAATATCTCTACTAGGTTTATAACTCAAAGAAAGAGGGAAAGGTTCCATATATGCAACAATCTTTACAGCAATACTTTTGGAATAACAAAGAACTAAAACAATGTAATCATTTCTCATTTGGGGAATACATTAACTACATTATGGTATATGGTTATAGTGAAATGTGTTTTCACAGTAAGAAACAATAAATATGAATAATTTAGAGAAACTCTGGAAAACTCCTGTAAAATGATACAGAATGAAGTAAGCAAAACCAGGACAATATACACAATGACAACAATAATGTAAAAAAAATTGAAATACTTCAGAACTAGGGGTGGAGTCAAGATGGTGGAGTAGAAATAGGACTTCCATGCAGCTTCAGCTTCCACTTTCACCAATCCATGTAAAAGGGGACTCTGAATAAACTTTGGAGCTATAGAACCCACAAAATGACACAGAGAAGCTAACGTCCTGCTGAGGACAGCCTGGCAGGGAGCAGCCAGCACAGTGCTCTGGGAGCTGCCTCAGCCCCACGTGAACCAGAAGTTTTAGCCCCAGGATGGCCTGACCAGCAGCTGGCTGGAGGGACTTCAGAATACCAGCAGCTGTGGCCGTTTCCAGAATTATCAACACATAGATGCCAAGGACAAAGTGAGAGGTCAGTGCCCCGTGGACTTTGGGACCAGTAGTGGGGAGAGTGTCGTTTTTTTCCCCCAGGGCAAGAAACCACTGAGACACTTAGACACAGCCAGCCCCACAACCCACCCCCCAGCCCCGCTTCCCACATAGCTTCAGCTCCTGGCCTGCAAACTGTAAGGGGATCCGGCAACCAGTCTGGGGGCGGGGGGAGTAATTGCTCTTGTTTTAACCTTCTTGGACCTGGATTGCGGTCTGGGGTGGAGGTCCTGGGGTGTGTGACCAGCTTGCCAGATCATGTGGAGGCTTCAGAGAGGGCACCCAACTAATACCTCAGGCAGCTGAGAAAACCCCAGCATTTGGGACAGAAGCTCCCTGTCTGGTGGCAGAGTCCTACTGTGGCAACAAGCCCAAAAGTCAAGTAATTGAGTGGCAACATGCCTAGGCAAAGGAAACAAAATAAACAGAAAAATTCAATATTAGACTCCTATTTGGGGGGCAAAGAGGATTGAAGCATGGAACAGGAGGAGGACTGGGAGGTCAGAACTCCTGCCCCAAAAGCTTCAAATGAAAATACGAGATGGTTACAGGCCATAGAGGATCTTAAGAAGCAGATAAGAGAAGTGGAGGAAAAATTGGAAAGAGAAATGAAAATGATGCAAGAAAATTATGAAAGGAGAGTCAACAGCCTGACTGAGAAAAATAACGCCCTAAAAAATAGACTAACTCGCCCTTCACCCTCCGGAGCCAACGTGGGTCGCGTTCGGACCAAGACCGTGAAGAAGGCGGCGCGAGTCATCATCGAGAAGTACTACACCCGCCTGGGCAATGACTTCCACACCAACAAGCACGTGTTCGAGGAGATCGCCATCATCCCCAGCAAGAAGCTCCACAACAAGATCGCGGGATATGTTACCCATCTGATGAAGAGGATCCAGAGAGGGCCTGTGAGAGGTATCTCCATCAAACTGCAGGAAGAAGAAAGAGAAAGGAGGGATAACTATGTCCCTGAGGTCTCTGCTTTGGATCAGGAACTCATTGAAGTGGACCCTGATACCAAGGAAATGTTGAAACTCCTGGACTTTGGTAGTTTGTCCAACCTGCAAGTTACCCAGCCCACAGTTGGGATGAACTTCAAAACACCAAGAGGAGCTGTTTAATATTTACTTTTGCCTTCTTTCCAATAAACTTGGGAACTCCAAAAAAAAAAAAAATAGACTAACTCAAATGGCAAAAGAGTCTGAAAAAGGCAATGAGGAGAGGAAAGCCTTAAAAAGCCAAATTTCCCAGATGGAAAAAGAATCTCAAAGGCTCACTGAGGAGAATCTATCCTTCAGATTTAGAATGGACCAAAGGGAAGCTAGTGACTTTTTGAGAAATCAGGATGCTGTTAAACAGATCCAAACAAATGAAAGAATAGAAGGCAATGTGAAATATCTCATTGGGAACACCACTAACCTGGAAAATAGATCCAGGAGAGATAATTTAAAAATTATTGGACTACCTGAAAGCCATGATCAAAGAAAGAACCTAGAAATCATCCTCCAAGAAATTCTCAAGGAAAACTGCCCTGATGTTTTAGAACCAGAAGGCAAAATAGAGGTTGAAAGAATCCACTGATCACCTCCTGAAAAAGATCCCAAAAAGAAAACTCCTAGGAATATTATAGCCAGGCTCTGGAATTCCCAGATTAAAGAGAGAATATCACAAGCAGCCAGGAAGAAACAATTTGAATATTGTGGAAACACAGTCAGGATGGCACAGGATCTGGTAGCTTCTACACTGAGGGATCAAAGGGCTTGGAATATGATATTCCAGAGGGCAAAGGAGCTAGAATCGCCGACCCAGCAAAACTGAGTATCATGTTTTAGGGGGAAAATGTGGTCATTCAGTGGAATAGAGGACTTTCAGGTATTCTTGAAGAAAAAAACAGAGTTGAATAGAAAATTTGACATTCACATACAAGAAGCAAAAGAAGCATGAGAAGGTAAACAGGGATAAGAAATCATTATGAACTTATCAAAGTTGAACTATTTACATTCCTACATGGAAAAATGATCATTGTAACTGAGGAAACTTTTCTCAGTATGAAAATAGTTGAAGGGAATAGAAAAAAATATATATGTATGTATGTATGTATGTGTATATATGTGTGTGTATATATATATATATATATACACACACACATATATATAGTCTTTATCAGAGGGTATATAGGCATAAGAATACATATGTGAATGTGTGTATATATGTTTACAGTTATACATAGATAGAGGGCACATGACCAATTTAATAGGAAGGGATGATACTTAAAAGGTAAAATTAAAGCATTTGGGGGCGGCTAGGTGGCACAGTTAGTAGAGTGTTGGCCCTGGAGTCACAAGGACCTGAGTTTGCATCTGGCCTCAGATACTTAACTCACACACAAACAAAAACCTAGCCATGTGACCTTGGGCAAGTTACTTAACTCCAATTGCCCTCCAAAAAGCAAATAAATAAATAAAGCATTTGGAAAAAAAAAAGAAACTTCAGAACTTTGATAAATACTGTGAGCAATCATGAATTCAGAAAATTGGTGGTGCAGCATGCATCCCAGCTCTAGAGCTAAGGAATGAGAATATATTTCATATTATTTTGCTTTACTTGATTACACTTTTTTTTAAAGGAAGGGTTCTATGAGGAAGTAAGGGGAATTGATAGGACATAATAATGCTATAAAAATAAAAATACCAGTGAAACTTTTAAATATACATATGTAGATTTATTATTACATACGATATATACATATTGCACATATACATATATTTAAATGTTTTGCTGATAGTCTTTCTTTTTTTCATGATTCAAAGTCTTCAAATAGGACCTTTAAGAACTACTTGTTCAAGATGTTGTAGAGGATATACATGCCTCAGGTGTGGCTGTGTAAGGGGAGGGGAGAAAGGGGAGCAATTGAATCAACCACCCCCACCCCACCTATAATAATTAACAATGGATAGAGTTGCTAGACCTGAAGTCAGGAAGATCTGAGTTTAAACCATATCTCAGACATTTACTAACTGTGTGACCCTTAGCAAGTCACCTAACCTCTGTGTGACTCAGTTTCTTTATCTAAAAAATGAGGATAATAATAGCACCTACCTACCAGGATAAAATTCAATAATATTTGTAAAACCTTTTTCAAACATTAAGGGGCTATACGAGTATTAATTATTATTATTGATATAGTTGAATTTCCTCCCAGGGAGTAACCTGCACCAATACAATCATGTTGTATCAAATATTCTTTCTATACTTCCTTAGTAAATACTCGTTTCTAAAAGCTAATTAAGTCTGGCTGGCTAATTGATACCAACTGAAAATCAGTAGGAGAAAGCACATTTCTGGGAGTTCAGGAGTTTTATAAATTAGCATTAGGAAGATACTCCTAACCCAGAAGGGAAAAGGCTCCTAGTTTCTGGGTGAGTGAGGGATGGGAGGAGTCCCAGAGTCTGAGGTATACCTGTCCCCCTGCAATATCCCTTCTAGCTAGGAGGTTTTATGATTCTGTCATTAGTTATTGATTCTCTCCTACTATATTGTAAATGTCTTGGGGGAAGAGAGGTTGAAGGAAAGGACCAGACTCTTCTCTTGTTCCTCTTTGTATTTCTTCTAGCACCCAGCATTGTGCATCATGTATAGTAGATATTCTGTGTATGCTGAATGAATGAATTAATAAATGAATTCACACTAGTGAAGGGACACAGTAATATATTAGATTAGAAAAATATTCTGGAAATATTATTTGCCCTTTATCAGGTAAAGGGCATATGCTTAACAGCAGAGAGTCATCAGAAATCAATTTACACTCTCTAGATAATTTGAAATTTTTAATTTGAAGTTTTGTTAATTTGTCCATGAATTAATGGGGGTTAATTTAAAACTGCAAATAAGCAGTAGCCCACCTGCCTAGGGCCTAACAAAAGCAAAGAAGACCTAAGGGAAATGAGATCATAATCCTACGAAGGTTAGAATCTTTATATATTTGCCAGAAGGCTTAGTGTATTTGATCCTGGCAGATGCTTATGTTTTTAGCCTAGTGATAGGGAGACTAACAGAAGGAAGTAGGGACAGTGGGGTGGAGATCTAGCTTAGCAAAAGTAAATGAGATTGAAGCTGGTATAAATTTTATGAGCCAATTCAATTGTTTTTCTCATTTCTGAAAACTTAAAATATAAAGTCAATACTTATCATTGAATTAATCCACTTAAACATTATATCAGCTATGATCTCATACCAATATGTAAAAGTGATAGATAAAAAAATCTAAAAGGCCTAAGAGTTTGTATGTGTGCCATAACCAAAAAGACTTGGATTTAAATCCCATCTCTGACACTAGCTACGTAACCATGAGCAATTTGCTTAAGTTTTCTGAACTTTAGGCCGCTCTCTAAGACTATAAATTATAGAGGAGTTGACACCTATAAAGAAAGTTGTCACACGAGTATCCACATTTATGAAATCACAGGTCCTTGTTTTAATGATATAAACTTTCTGTGTGGAATTAAACAGCTAGGTGGCACAATAAATAGAGTATTGGGCCTAGAGTGAAGAAGACCTGAGTTCAAATTCATCCTCAGACACTTACTAACTGTGAGACCTTGGACAACTCACTTAACCTGTTTGCCTCAGTTTCCTCAACTCTAAAATGGGGATCAAGGCAATTATGACAATGAAGTGAGATAATATTTGTAAAATGCTTAGCCTGGTTCCGGGCACATAATAAGCACTATATAAATACTAGCTGTTATTATCATTATTATTCATAGTAATAATAATAAATCATTTAATGCTTGCCTTAGTGTATCTTCCATTGACTTTATTGGGAGATGAGCACTTATTAAGAACCTACTATGTGCTGGGCACTGTGCTATTATTGTTCCTGTATTAGTGTTGAGGAAACTGAGGCAAAGAAATGTTAAGTGATTTGCCCAGGGTCACAGAGCTAGGGTGTATGAAGATAGATTTGAACTTAGTTGCTCTTGACTCTGAGTCCTTTTCTCTATCCACTACAATCCACTATATGTCTGGAGAGAGAGAGAGAGAGAGAGAGAGAGAGAGAGAGAGAGAGAAAGAGAGAGAGAGAGAGAGAGAGAGAGAGTTATGTTCATATCTTTTAAATGGAAACTATCACCTTGACTTTTGCATTAAGTAAACTAACTGAGCATGCAATATTCTTAACATGATGCATCACATATATTCTATTTCTGTGATGATTGATCAACGAGGGAATTTTGTTCTGCCATTTACCTACCCCCATACCCAGTACCAGGAATTTGTAACTGTTAATAAGTACCTGCTTTCTCAGGCAAGTCACTGAACCTTCCTGGCCTCTGTTTCCTTATCTAGAAAATAACAAACATGTTGGACTGTCTGATCACTAACATAACTTCTAGTTCTAGCATCTCTTCCTCTATGTATCTTCGCTCATACTGGCAATGACCAGAAATTCTATGTTATTTTTACCTTGCAGTAATGTTTTTTATCCACTGAGGGGCATGAGCTTCATTTCTGGGAAATCAGTAGAATTCAACCACATATTTAACAATGACAGTTTTTTAATGAGAAAATCCACATTTAGGAAGTCACAGTAAAAACACTAATTGCATTATTAAATATAAGTATTCTGATTATAGATTTCATATGTATTTTGAACTTGAGGACCATATTATTTCAAATTATGTTGTGTGGAAGTGTGACATAGGCTTTAAGCTATGATGTTTTATGTTATTTGAAAACTTTTTAAATGCTTAACATAAGTAAGAACATTTAAGTCACTCTTTATTACCTTTGAGATACATTAAGTTACAAGTACTGCCTACATCCGAATTTTAAAAGCCCCAGTTATATCTGAATATGTATTAGTTACACTTACTTATAAAAACTCGATACAGTTTTCCTAATTGTGCCCCTGAAATGGTACATTTGAAAAGATGAGTTGTTTCAACTTTTTTTCTACTCTGGACACTGAGTCATGATTTTCTTAAGTATAAGAAGTACCACTTATATTGTTTCATGCAAACTAGTAGGTTAAAATAGTGTGCTATGATTGCCTAGTATCACAAATTATATTATTAATATAACCATATACCCTATTTCCTCCCCAAATCTAGCTTATGTGAATCCAAATATGGCCTGTAATGGGGAGGAGGATGGAGGCAGGGAAAGAAAGGGTTTTTCATATATCTATATGCATTACATAGGCCTAAAAATTACTTTCCTTTCAAAACTCATTCTAGGGCTACAGCCTATATTCAGGACCTATATGAGAAAGTTTAACTAAAAGAAAATCTTTCTGATACAATTGTTTTTATATCATTTTAAATGTCTTGATAGTGTAGAGATTATTAGAAGCTACTGCCATTTGTAAAATAATTACCAAGTCCCCATAAATACAAAATTCAGAACTACCATAGACTTTTTATCTAAAAATATTATTTGACATTTTTGCTAATAATACTAATACCAAAAGTTTTCTACCTCTATCCTTACAATCTCTTACAGACATTGGCACCTCATGGATTTTGTTAGAAAATCCCTTGTTAGTAACTGCAGCATTGACAGGGGGAAACCTACTGTAGAACTAAAATAGGACAGATTTTCTTCTTCTTACAAATACTCAGTGACATGCAATGACTTCTAGTAACTTTAATTTCTGTCCCACCAGGGTAGTAGACCACAAAAGGAGAGGCAGAGCCAGGACCAGATCAACTCTTTAGTAGGTAATTAAGTATATGTATCTACAGATGAACTATGGACTGAGTACAGAACTACCTAGAAGAAAAACAAAAGGACAGATTTCACTTCAAAATTGTGTGATGCTTTCAATTATCTCAAACTGCTTCCCATCTCAAAAAAACATATTTTGGCATTGATATTCTTCCAGTGATTCCATGGACAAAAATCATAGCATACCACAATCTCTGAGGAATCCAAGTTTTCCCCAAGAGTAACAGGTAGATTCATGGTGGGAAGAAAGCAGTGTGGCTCACATTAGCAATTATGATTTGCTCATTAGAAGTGTCGTAAAAGACATAAAGAAAGAAAGGTATGACTGGAAAATATAATGGGTCAGTCATGTAGTAAGGATGGAGTTCTGCATGGTGTCACATATAAAAGATTGAAAGATCTAGAAGCATTGTACCTCCAATATATTGAATAGCACCTCTTTGCCAAATATATGTCTAGACATTAACAAGAATTGCATAGGATGAGACAATTTGGCTGGGTTATAATCTACCCTAGTGGAAAGAGTCAGCACATGAATAGATTGTAAGATGTCAAATTATCAAAATAGGTCATTTATTGGCAAATTTTCTCACCTTCCTGAAGAAAAGCACTACCAAAGAGAGCCAGGAAACAGATTGTGGTTCAAGTCAACTACATTAGAACCCTGAGCCCAAGAGCCCCAGGAATAGCAGTGACCCCCCCCCCCCAAATACCAACCCTTCTTCCAGCCTGGCCCAGGCATTCTCAGCAGTCTCAACTACTAAAGACCCAATGGAGGGGGCTAGGGGCACGGGAGGAAGATCTTGCCACCAATGCCCTTGACACTAACAAATGATTCAAAAATCATAAATTGAAATGCCATTAAAGAAAATGCATTACCATCTACTTTAACACTGAAGCCTAAGCACCACTAGACCTGTCCTTCTGACTTGAAACTGAAACTTCCTATATGTTCTGTCTCCTGCTATTGGAATATAAACTCTTTGGTTTTCTATTTGTATGCCCAGCACTTATTATATTGCTAGGTGGTCTCTAAATATATGCTTGTTTATTCATTTATTTATTCATCCATTCAATTAAAGTACATCGAAACTAGAATGGTGTAACAACAATGCAATATTCACAATGCCTACAGTGACTATAAATATGCTGGTATAGTTATTAATCACAAAATTTAACAGGCTCTCTATATGGGGTACCTGGCCAGAACATTTATTCGAATACCAGAAAGCTGAGTCCCCAAACCAGAAAGTCAAAGCCATGGGGGCGGAGCCAAGATGGCGGAGTAGAAACAGCTCGTCCAAGCCTCTCTGCCCCCAGATTCCCCCCAAACTATGTAAAAGGGGACTCTGAACAACTTCTGGAGCCCCAGCACCCACAGAACGACACAGAGAAGCTAACCTCCCGCTGAGGACAGCCCAGCAACCCTGCAGGAAGGACCAACGCAGAGGTCTGGGACCTGGCAGCTCGCAGAGCGCAGGAGCCGAGCTGAGCCCAGGTCCGTGTGAGCCGAGGTTTTAGCCCCAGGGTGGCAGGGCCAGTAGCCGGCCGGAGGAACCCCAGAACACCAGGAGCTGTGGCGACTCCAGAATTATCAACATAGACATGCCTAGGACAAAGTAAGAGGTTAGTGTCCTATGGACTTTGGGACCTGTATTTGGGGAATGCGTCAGCTCCCTCCCCTGGGGACTAGAAGCCGCTGAGGAGACACACCATTTTGTAGTTTTCAGAGGCAGCTCTGGCTCCCAGCCTACAAATCATGGGGAGATCCAGCGATCAGTCTTGGGGGGTAATCGCTCTTGCTTTAACCTCCTGGATCTGGATTGTGATCTAGGGTGGAAGTTGTGGGTGGGTTTATAGCTTGCCAGAAACGGAAGTTGCCCCCCACACGTTCGGGACGAAAATTCCTCTATCTGGCCTTAAAGCCATAGTGTGGCAACAAGCCCAAAAGTCAAGTAATTAAGTGGCAACATGCCAAGGCAAAGGAAATAGAAAAATGCAACCCTAGACTCCTATTTTGGGGGCATAGAGCAGGAAAAGGACTGTGAGGTCAGAAGTCCTGCTCCAAAAGCCCCAGGGGAAAACATGAGCGGGGTGCAGGCCATAGAGGACCTTAAGAAGGACTTTAAAAATCAAATAAGAGAAGTGGAGGAAAAATTGGAAAAAGAAATGAGAAGGATGCAGGAAAAGTATGACATGAGGGTCAACAGCCTGACTGAGGAAAACAACACCTTAAAAAATAGACTAACTCAAATGGCAAAGGAGGCCCAAAGGGCAATGAGGAGAAGAATGCCTTAAAAAGTCGAATTTTCCAGATGGAAAAAGAATCTCAAAAGTTCACTGAGGAGATTCATTCCTTCAGAGTTAGACTGGAGCAAATGGAAGCTAATGACTTTATGAGAAATCAAGATGCTGGTAAGCAGATCCAAACAAACGAAAGATTAGAAGGCAATGTGAAATATCTCATGGGAAAAACCACTGACCTGTAAAATAGATCCAGGAGAGACAATTTAAAAATTATTGGACTACCTGAAAGCCATGATCAAAGAAAGAACCTAGAAATCACCCTTCAAGAAATTCTCAAGGAAAACTGCCCTGATGTTTTAGATCCAGAGGGCAAAATAGAGGTTGAAAAAATCCACCCATCACCTCCTGAAAAAGATCCCAAAAAGAAAACTCCCAGGAATATTATAGACAGGTTCCAGAATCCCCACATCAAGGAGAAAATACTACAAGCAGCCAGGAAGAAGCAATTTCAATATTGTGGAAACACAATCAGAATAGCCCAGGACCTGGCAGCTTCTACACTGAGGGATCGAAGGGCATGGAATATGATATTCCAGAGGGCAAAGAACTGGGAATGAACCCAAGAGTCACCTACCCAGCAAAACTGAGTATTTTGTTTCAGGGGAAAATATGGTCATTCAGTGGAATAGAGGACTTTCAAGCATTCTTGAGAAAAAACCAGAATTGAATAGAAAATTTGACATCCAGACACAAGAAGCAAGAGATGCCTGAGAAGGTAATCAGGGAAAAGAAATCAAAAGGAACTTATCAAAGTTGAACTATTTACATTCCTATATGGAAAAGCAATAACTGTGACTGATGATATCTTTCTCACTATGAAAATAATGGAAGAAGGGGTGTGGTCATATGAATACATATGTGAATGTGTGTGTATATGGTTACAGTTATATATGGATAGAGGGCATAGGTTGAATTTGTTGGGAAGGGAGAATACTCGAGGGATGAAATTATGAGGTGAGAGAGGAAAGTGGCAAGAGGAGATGGGGAGAGACAGGGTAGGCTAAACTATCTCATGTAGAAGAAGCAAGGGGAAGTGGTTGCAAAGGAGGGGGAGAATAAGGAAGGCTAAAAAGGCAAAACCACATTCACATTGAATTTGGTTCAGGGAGAAAATGACATACATACTAAATGGGATATCTCAACCCTCAGCAGGATAGGGGGAAGGGGGAATCATGTAGGGAATGGACCGGGTGGGGGTGGGATGAGTGGGAGGGAATTATAAGCAGCCTTGTACAATATATCTACTATGATAATGTTTTGCATAGCTAGACATGTACAACATATACTGAATTACTTATCTCCCAAGAAGGAATGGGTGACAAGGGAGGAAGGAAATGGATCTGAAATTCGAGGTTGTAACATTAAATGTTTCAAATATATATAAATACTATTATTAATGCTCTTTTGCTTGTAATAGGGAGATAAGATGTGCAGGCATTGGGACACAAAGATTCACCTTCCTCTAATGGAAAAGTCGATGGGGGTATGGGAGAGAGCGGATTGGAGGAATCGATATCTTGTGGGACTACTATTCTGGGAGGTTGGGTAAGGAAATAATGGGGGGGAAATGATTGTAACTCAAAATCTGGCGGAAATGAATGATGTAAAACAGAAGTTAATAAAGCATTTGTTTAAAAAAAAAAAAAAAAAGAAAGTCAAAGCCATTACAGTTGCCATGGAGTTGGCACACATAGTTAATACAGTAAATACCCACATTCTCAAGCCTTCAAAACAAAGCAGGCTCCCTCAGGCAAAGATCCTCCCCTCCTCACTCACGGTAACTGCTCAGCCTCCACACAGCTTGCTCCCAGCAGCTCCAGCTCTCTGCAATTCCAGTCCCTGGCGACCTCAGCAGGAGTTCTGGCCAGCTCTTGAAAGAAGTTCATGCTACTGCCTCTGCTTCCAGTCACAGCACTGGCTTCAGCCCGGTCCCTACTTAGCTCTGGCTTCTTCCTGCCCCACCCCTTCCTGCTACATCGGCAAGTTCAAGGGGCATGGAAGATCTTCAGATCCCATTACCATTACAGATTGCCACATAGCCAATAAGTCTACATAATGAAAATGTTTTCTCAGAGCTAAATAGTTAATAAAATGAGCATATGTTCATTCCTTTCTAAAATAAAGATGTTACTACGTATTAAAAACCTTAATTTATTTCATCTCACTGAAACTATGTTCAAAAATTATAAACATAAAGAATTATTTTAAAGAAACCCTTGGTATAATGTAGTGCCTTTCTTACTCATTAAATTTCTTCCAATGATGGTTTACTGTAACATATTCTTTTAAAATTATCACTGATCCTTTTTGGAGTGAGATCCCTCCAGTTCTCCTCAAAATTTGTTCTGAACTAACACTGGCTTCTCTCTGCTACAGTAAAAAATAAATAATTCATCTTGCTTGGGCTATTAGAATTAGTTAAAGGGGAGGCTTTAGTCTACTTTTCTAGCACAATTTATTAGCAAGAACCTTTTTGACTCCTCTACTCCTTAACATAAAATTTTTTGGAGAAAAATTACATTATGTGTGTATGTATGTGTATATTATATGTGTATGTGTGTCAATTATAAAATCTTTCAAGGAATCTTATATAGTTTTGAAATGTACCTGAGGGGCATTTTATTCGAGAAGAGCCTATGAAGTAACATTTTGCTCCACTGAATCAATGGCTTTTTCATCCTTGCAGCCAATTGTGATGTGATCTTCTGTAAAGGAGAATTTTTATAGACCAAAAATAGCTAAAAGAACACAAATAAAAATGGCTTATATGTAGTTGAAGCCAAACATAGTGAGATACTAAGAGAAAAAAAAAATAGTTGTCCTTGATAAGTTCAACTCAACAGGTCCAGACATACTACATCAAGGTCCTGAAAAAACTGGCCAAAATAACTGTTGAGTCATTGTCAAAGGTGTTTGAAAAACTGTAAAGAATGAGAGAATTATACAAAACCAAAGAGCAAACATTGTCCTGATTTTCAGAAAAGGAAAGAGAATAGTACGAAAATTATAGGTCAGTGAACTTGATTTTAATGGCAAAAATTCTAGAACACATTATCCAAGGGATGGTTAATGAAGATCTAGAAAAGGTAATGATCAGGCAGCATGGTTTTAAGAAAAAAAAAAGATCATTCCAGATTAACATTTTTTCCTTTTTTGAACAAGGTTACTAGACTGGGGGATCAGTGAGATGTAATTGATACAATTTTACCTGGATTTTTTCAAAATATATGACAAAGGCATTCATGCTATTCTTGTTAACAAGATAGATATTGGCTAAAAATAGTACAGCTAAATGGATTTAGAACTGTTTAAATGATTGGACCCAAAGAGCAGTCATTAATAGTTTGATGGGAATGACCCAAGGGTCTATTTTACCCTGTGCTATTTAATATTTTTAATTAATCATTTGGATAAAGGCATAGATTTTATTTTTACTGAGTATAATCTATGCCTCAAAATACAATTAGATTTATTTTCATTTGTAGGTTGTAGTCTACAAATGACACAAGATTAGAACTTGTGGGTCTAATAAGGTGAAATTTAACAGCGATGAATATAAAAATCTTACACTCTTACTGGGAAAAAAAATCAACTTCAAAAGCACAAGATGGAGAAGTTGTATCTAGATAGCAGTTTATTTGGAAAAATATCTAGGAGCTTTGGTTGACCATAAGACCAATATTGGTCAATTATGTGATATAGCAGAAAAAAAAAGCTAATGATATTTTAGACTTCATTAAGAACAGTATAATATTCAGAACTAGAATCATAGGAGCGTACATTTAAAACTGAAAGATATCTTGTAAGTCATATCAGGTGTGAGATTTGGCAAATTATTTAAACCCACTATGTCTCAGTTTCCTCATCTACCAGACTGGACTAGAAGATGTATGAGGTCCCTTCAATTTATAAATCCCATGATCTGGGGCGGCTAGGTGTCGCAGTGAGTAGAGCATCGGCCCTGAAGTCAGAAGGACCTGAGTTAGGATCTGACCCAGACACTTAATGAACACACAAACAAAAAAAAAAAACCTAGCCGTGTGACCTTGGGCAAATTACTTAATCCCAATTGCCCTCCAAAAAGCAAAAAAAATAAAAAATAAATAAATCCCATGATCTAATTCAGCAATTATCAGACTTTATGGTTTGGGGACCCCTTTACACTTTTAAAAATTAGTGAGGATCCCCCTCCAAATAACTTTTGTTTATTTGGGTTGTATCTATCAATATTTGCCATGTTAGAAATTAAAATATTTTAGTATTACCATGAAAATAGTTTTGATCTTGCAGACCCCTAAAAACCTCTCAGGGACACCCAGGGGTCCACAGGCCACACAAGAAGAGCTTCTGTTCTATTCCAACCCCATCATTTTCCATGTAAGGAAACTAAAGCCTAGAAAGCAAGGTGATTTGTCTAAGATCGTTGTTCAGTCCTGTCCAACTCTTCATGATCCTGTGCACCATAGCATGCCAAGGCTGACCAGGGAGTTTTCTTGGCAGAGATACTGGAATGACTTTCCATTTCCTTCTTCAGGGCAAACAGAGGTTAAATGACTCACCCCCTGTCACACAGCTAGTAAGTGTCTGATGCTGGATTTGAACTCAAGTCTTCCTGGCTCCAGGCCCAGTACTCCTAGCTGAGTACACTGAACCACCTAGCTACCTCCTGTCCAAGTTTATACAGATTTTGAGAAGAGTCAGAATCTGATAGTCCTATTGTACTCTACTCTGGTCAGAAGATATCTGGCATATCTGGGTACCATATTTTAGGAAGGATGTTTATAAGTCAAAGGAGGCATTCAGAGAATGATGACAAAGACAATGAAAGACCTTGAGATCTTGCCATGCGAGGATTCATTGAAGGAAATGATTAACCTGGAGCAGAGAAGATTTGGGGAGGTTGTCATAGCTGTTTTTGAGTATTTTTAGAGCTATAATGTAAAAATAAAAATTATTAGATTTGTCCTATGTGGTCTTGGAAGGCAGCACTAGAAATAATAAATAAAAGTCATAGAGAGGTAGCTTTTGACTTCATATTACGAACATTTTTCTAACAGTGAGATCTAGACAAAATTTGAATGGGCTATCCCAGGATGTAGTGGGTTCTCCCTCACTAGAGATCTTCATGCAAAGGTTTGACCTGGGACTCATTGGCTAGATTGTAAAGGACAGTCATGTTCAAGTACGGGTTAGAATTAGACTCTAAGTGGGGCAGGTAGGTGGTGCAGTGAATAGAGCACTGGCCCTGGAGTCAGGAGGACCTGAGTTCAAATCCAGACTCAGATAGTTAACACAAAAACTAGCTGTGTGACCTTGAGCAAGTCACTTAACCCCAATTGTCCTGCCTTCCCCCATCAAAAAAAAAAAAAAAAGATCTTTAGGGGCAGGTAGGTGGCATAGTGAATATAGCACTGGCCCCTGAAGTCAGGAGGACCTGAGTTCAAATTTAACCTCAGACACTTAACACACTTATTAGCCATGTGACTTTGGGCTAGTCACTTAACCCCAACTGCCCTCCAAAAAAAGCAAAATAATAACAATAATAATTAGACTCTAAGGTACCTTCTATTTCAGAGAAGAAAGAATACCTCAAGGTCCATGCCTTTGGTGGTTTTGTAGTGTCATCTTTATTTATGAAAAATGACATTAATATTAGGAGGAGATGAATTAGAAACTTAGAAAAGCTAGTGTTTTGGACTAAGGACATAGATGTGCAGAGTAAGGGACATCTTGAGATGTTTGAGAGGATGCTTCAAATTAATAAACATTTATTAAGTATCCACTATGTAGCAGAAACCAAGCTAAGCACAACCACATGCCCTCAAGGAGCTCAAAACCTAATGACAGAAACAACAAACAAACAAATACATACAAATAAGGGATACATAGGATAACTAGGGAATAATTAACAGGGGAGGCTCTAGAATTAAGAGGGGTTGAGAAATGATTCCTGTAGGAGGTGGGATTTTAATTGGGAAGCCAGTAGGTAGACATCAGGAGGGAGAGCATGCCAAACATGGGAGGCAGCCAGAGAAATGTTTTTTTTTTTTCATTTGAGCCTAATTTATTGAATCTTGCTGATGTATTTGTTCGAAACTTTGTTTAAAAAAATAAAAGTGGTACTATTCTTACAGAATAGCTATGTTAACTGTTAAAATAATGAACATCCATCTGCAAAAGAGTGGACATATACACATACAGCTGTAACAGTTTTTCAACAAATAACCTCTGTGCAGAAAGAAAACCTGCATCTTTTTTCTTCAAACAATTGTCTCTGCCAGAATGAAAGAGCTAGTATACAAAAGAACAACTGTCCAACCTAAGGCACTGTTCTCACCTCCCATTCCTCTGAATTCTGAATGGCAAAGGTGTAAGACATCAGGAAGGATAAGGGTCCCCCTCCTCACTGAGAATGGGTTTATGAGAGGAACACAGTTCTGTCTCAGAAAGATTAAAACAATTTTTACGATGGTACAACAATGATTACCTGCTATAGAGAGGCTTGTGAGGAAAAAGACTAATAATTTTCCTTTATCATTGTTGTGCCCTCTCTGGACTCACTCTCCAACTTGCCCTAGAAGTGACAAGTTGGAATCCCAGAGGGATGACTATTATTTTTAATTCTAGGGGCAACCTTGGGGTGACTACTCCTACTCTAACTGAACCAAAAGGCTCAGTTAATTCTTAGCAAAAGTATTTACTTAAGTGACATTGAAGAACAGTAGTTGCAAAGCATGTTTCCCAAAACCTGGCATGCACTCTCCTACAAATACACTCAGGTAGAGAGTGGGCACAGACGTAATACAACAATAAGGCTCATGTGAAGGGAATACCTGTGGCCAAGCCAGCTCAAAATTCTAGAACTCGAGCATCTCCAAGCTTCTTCTCCAGAAAGTCCTCACAAAGTTCACTGTGGGGTGTGGCATTAGTGATGGATGAATTAGTCCACCATTCAGCTAAGGTGGTTCCTCTCAGGGTGTGGTGAATCAGCTGGACTGATGGAGCCCCTTAGCTTGCTTCTTGCAGGATGGGAAGTCTCTGCTGGACTGGTCTGACTGCTGCTGGGCCAGATTCAGCATCCCCCTGCCCCCACCCTGGGCCATCCCTGAGCAGTCCATCCCTGCTGCCAGGCTGGGCCAGGCAGGTCATTCATCCAACTGAGCTGGCCAGGTCTCTTGGATACTGTCTCTCTTCGAGGCAGATTGATATGCTGGACTCTCTGGGCTCACTCTTCAATGGGAAGCTTCATGCTCTACCACCTCCAGCCTCTGGCTCAGCTGGGTGTTATTGAGCTTTGTCTGCTAGAGTGTTACAGTGTTCTTTTCAACTGGATTGCTAACTGCATTCTTTCATAAAGGGCAGAATCACTTGTTCTAAAGTTGACAGAAACCTTTCCTCTTTAGCTTCCTCAGGGTCTTGACTCTAAGGTTTGTCACCTCCCAGGTAGGAAATGGAAGATACCTCAGCTTTTCTTGTTTGATTGACAATGCTGCCTGGTTCCCCCAATAAGAAACCATACCCTTACATGTGTTGACCAGTTAGATAAACTGCCTAGATTCCTTTTAAGATCTTAAACAAAGTGTCTAGAGACAAAGGTATTGAGATAATCTGTGCTCTAGTTTATTTTCCTTGTTGGACTTTTCCTATGCAATTGAGCTATTCAAAGTCTCAGACCCTTTTCGAGGAGGGAAATGCTTCTTTTACCTTGAAAAAGAGAGCAACTAGGTAAGTGCTGTCTTGTAAAGAGCAGTAGGCTTGGAATCAAAAAAGATTGCTCTTTCTGATTTTAAATTTGACTTCAGACACTTACTAGCTGTGTGACAATGGACAAGTCACTTAATCCTATTTGCCTTAGTTCCTCATCTGTAAAATAAACTGAAGAAGGAAATGGCAAACCATTCTAGTATCTTTGCCAAGAAAATCCCAAAATGGGGCCACAGAGGGTCAGGCATCATTTTTTAAAATTTTAATTTATTTCTTTTTAGCTTACAACATTCACTTCCATCAGATCTTGAATTCCACATTTTCTCTCCACTTCTCCCCTACCCCCACCCCCAAGACAGCATGCAAATTGATATACATTCATATTAAACATATTTTCATATTAGTCGTGTTGTACAGAAGAATTAGAACCAATGGGAAAAACCACAAGAAAGAAAAACATGAGGGAGAGAGAAAAGAGAGAGAGAGAGAGAGAGAGAGAGAGAGAGAGAGAGAGAGAGAGAGAGAGATGTCAACCTTCTAAAAGTTTGGTCGAAGGAGACAAACAAATAGTGATATACAGTTACAGCATTTTTATTCACCAAAGCTAGCAGACTTGTACAAGGAGTCAGGAGCTGAAACCTGACTCTGATGAACAGAGATATCAGAAGACTTAAATACATTTTAGAAACATCTCAATTCAGGGTGACCATGTCATACAATTTATGATCTCCATTTGTTACCATCTATATGTGAGGAAGTTTCTTGGATGTAAATGCAAATTGACAACAAATGGAGCAGGGTCCATTTACATTTTATGATGTCAAGATGTCTGTTTTCTCCCATATGGAGTTTTGTCTTCCAAAATAAGAGAATCCCACTTTCAGCCTTATCTGATCTCTGAAGTTGCTGACATAGGAAAAGGTATTTTTAAATCAAGCAAAGCAGTTTGTTTGATTAATTCAGACTTTGGCCAAAAATATTATATTTAATGATTATCAGTAGCAAACAATTTGCTTAGATCTGCATTCAGATTCCATATTTCTTTTTCCGGATGTGGACAGCATTTTCCCTCATGAATCTTTTAGAATTGTCTTAGATCCTTGCCTTGCTAAGAAGAGATAAGTCTATCAAAGTTAATCATACAATGTGGCTGTTACTATATACAGTGTTCTGGTTCTGCTCACTTCACTTAGCATCAGTTCATCTAAGTCTTTCCAGGTTTTTCTGGAGTCCATCTGAGTCAGACATGATTGAAACTGAACAAAAATACACTCAAAAGATCTCACCTTACATTTAATTGTCTCTGTCTTTTCCCCTCAAATTTGCTAAAATTTAAACTGGGTACACCCTTATTCTCAAAAGTTAACATTGGGACAGTAAATTCAATATATATATAATATATTGAATAATTGGATCTGGTCTAAGGGAGAAGCTCAAAAGTAGATTTATGTAGTTACATGTTCTAGTTCCTATGTAGTTACAAATTCTAGTTGAACTCCTAGGAAAAAACAATATCTTTTGGAACAGGTAACAGAATTTTGAGATATGGTTAGAAGTTAGGGGTTTTTGTTTTTGTTGATTTTTTGTTTGGGGTGTTGTTTTATTTTTATTAAATCTACTGTAAGAAACAACTTCCTTTGCAAGTGGAGAGTGGCAGAGGCCATTTGAATCCAGGTACTCCTGATTCTGAGGCCAGCTCTCTATCCACTGTGGCAAACTGTTTCTCATGGCTAAAAGTGAAAATATTTTATATTTTCCTAATTACGTGTAAAAACAGTTTTTAACATTTTTTTAAAAATGTTTGAATTCTAAATTTTCTCCCATATTTCTTCCCTTCTCTCCCACTGAGAAGGTAAGCAATTTAATATTGGTTACACATGTGCAGTTACGAGAAATATATTTCTATACTAGTCATGTTGTGAAAGAAAAGACAAAAAAACCAAGAAAAATAAAGTTTTTAAAAAGTATGCCTCACTCTACATTCAGATTCCCTCAGTTCTCTCTCTGTAAATGGATGGCATTTTTTCATCATAAGTTCTTCAGAACTGTCTTGGATCATCGAATGGCTAGAAAACAGCTAAGTCATTCACAGTTGATCATCATCACAACATTATTGTTTCAGTGTACATTGTTCTCCTGGTCCTTCTTGCTATACTTTGTATCGGTTCATGTAAGTGTTTCCATGGAAGGTGAAAATTAAAAAATTAGTATTTTTAGGTGAATCATGAGTACCAATAACTGTAACATCATAGGATCAGAGATTTAGAATTGGAAGTGACCTTTGAAGTCACCAATCCCATTCCCTTATTTTACAGATGAGGAAACTAAGGTATCCAGAGGTTAAGTCAAGTCAAAAAGCATTGATTAAGAATTTACCGTGTGACAGGCTTTGTGGTAAGCGCTGGAAATATACGAAAAAGAAGGGCAAAAAGTCTCTACTTTCAAGGGATTCACTTTCTTGTAGGTAATACAACATACAAACAACTATGTACATATAAGATACATACAGGGTAACTTGAAGGCAGTCTAAAAGAGGAAGAAAAAAACAGCATTGAGGGGGACTGGGAGTGGCCTCTTATGGAACGTGAAGTTTTAGCTAAGAACTGAAGGAAGCCAGGAAAGGCATTTGCACAAAGTCACGCAAGCAGTTCTGGGGGTAACCCTCATGGGCTCTGTTTCCAGTACTTTTAGTCATTAGTCCCCACTAGTAATTAGTCCACATCAGTAATCAACCAATTGACTTCATTGGCTTTTAGAAATAAAAAGTTTGCTGAGAAGGAATAGTAAGAACAATTAGTACAAAACACTCTCCCAAATGTCTAGGGTATGCTCTTCCCTAAAAACCCAGAAGGTTCATGGAGACAATGGGAAAAAAACTTAACAAGATTGGGTTCACTTTAAAATAGATGTTATTCTTTGGTCTAGATCATAAAGTGCAATAGTAGTGAGACATACATGCAGAGAAAGTGTATGGTAAAGGACCCTGGAATTCTTTTTTTTCCCCTTTGTGGAGTTCTCATGAAGTTCATCATAGAACATGGCATCAGTTATAGATGATCGCTCTGCAGCTCAATTGGGCTAGTTACTTGAAGAGTTTATTATCTCTGCTGGATGATAAGCTGGGTTTAAGCTGATCCAATGCCAAGCTAAGCAGCCCTCTGGCCCAGATGGCTTCTCCACTGGGTCAGTCTGTTCTGCTACTGTTGCTGGTACTCTCCTCCAGACCCCCTCACCTTCTTTTCGGGGATTAGGGAAGGAAAAGTCACCACTACCGTCCTGAAATCTCTCTAGATCTTGCAATGCTCAGAAGGTGGCTTCAAAGTTAATGCTTAGTCATTCCCTGCTCCTGTGGATACTGCTATCATGTTAGGTGGGCAATGTTACTGCCACCATTCAGTTATGATTGCTAGTGGGATCTCTGGATTTTCCAAATTCAAAGGACACTGCTTGGACAATTCCATTTTAAGATATTCATCTAAGATGAAAAAACAAATACAAAAAGAAATTTTAAAAGGCCACTCACAGCCACCATTGCTGGATAGGGGAGTGAGGCAAGCTTCCTCCCTCCCACCTGGCTCTTGGGACCAGCTCTAAATAGTCCTGCATTGTCATACCTGCAGAAGAAAAGAGAACTACAAAAGGGTAGTTCACCCCCTTTGTAGGCACACTGACTCCTAGCTCAGCAACTTCTTGCCAGTCTCTCAATTACACATGACTGAAAACAGGCTCACACTGAATTTTCATGTAGTTGTTGAACTAGAACCAGGCTGATAATATCTGTACATGGCTTAAGGGATGCCCTCCCCATTCCATAGGTCAGCTCAGCCCTATTACACTTCCTAATAATGTAAAGAAAATGGTGGACAAGGAAGGGTATTTTCAATCTGGAAAGTCACTAGGATGGTGAATGGATAATAGAGAAATTGGTAATGTTGACTTGATTGCAATTCTTTTTTTTTTTTTTTTTTTGCTTTTTGGAGGGGGGAGGGTAGAGCAATTAAGGTTAAGTGACTTGCCCAAGGTCACATGGCTAGTTTTGTGCTAAGTGTCTGAGGCTGGATTTGAACTCAGATCCTCCTGACTCCAGGGCTGGTGCTGTATTCACTATGCCACCTAACCTCCCCTTGATTGCAATTCTTAAAGCAAGAAGTAGAGGGGAGGGTACCAATCACATTTTATGCTAAATAAACAAGTCACTTGGTGGTATCAATGTTAATATTTTAAAAGATAACTAACAGCATGATATTTATATAATATGCCGGAAAGACTTCCCAGTGATTGTAAACAATAGAACTTGCTGTACAAAGTGGAACCTATTGGCATAATAGATTGTTATTTATTTGCCTATGACCCTGTCTGATCCTGGATTAGCTATTTCTGTTGTAAAGGTGTTTGATGAAGGAGCAATCCTATTTGCAAGGGAGAAATGTTAGCAAGCTGCTTCCCAGAGGGCACTGAGTGGCATGTCTGAATGTTAGATCAGTACCAGGTAGAAAAGACTGAGAAGACAGTCCAGTGAATGTTGTGAGGGGGCCTTCCTGACTCTTTCCCAATTGTTTTCCTTCCTTGCTGGTGCAGCACCAGCCCCACAGTTAGGAACACCTGAGTTCAAATCCAGAGGACCGGAGTTTAAATCTAATGTCAGACACTTGACACTAACTGTGTGACCCTGGGCAAGTCACTTAACCCCAGTTGTCCACCCCCCCCAAAAATGGGGGGGAATATTTTCTTGACCAAAGGCCAGATACCATGATCTCTTTTTTAATGCCCCATGATTTTTTTTAATATCAAGTTTCAATCCAGTTTTTCTTTTCCTTCAACCACATCAACAGATTTCTTAATTCTTCTTTACTGTCTGCCACCAGAGTGGTATCATCTGTATTTAAGATTGTTGATATTTCTTCCAGCAACCAAAATTCAGGCTTTTGATTCATTTAGCCTGGCATTTCTCATAATACTTTGCATATAAGTTAAATAAATAATAATATACATCCCTGTCATACTCTTTTCACAATCTTGAACCAATCAGTCATTCCATGTTTGGTTCTAACCATTGTTTCTTGGTCTACATTTCAGGTTCCTCGGGAGACAAGATGATCTGGTACTCCATCTCTTTGAGGACTTGCCACATTTTGTTGTAATACACACAGGCAAAGATTTAGTGTAGTCAATGAAGCAGAAGTAGATGTTTTTCTGGAACTCCCTTGCTTTCCCCATAATTCAGCAAATGTTGGCAATTTGGTCTCTAGTTCCTCTGCCTCTTCAAATATTAACCTACACTTCTGGTAATTTTCAGTTTGCATACTGCTGAAACCTAGCTTGCAGAAACTTAAGTACATCCTTGCTGGGGTGTGAAATGAGTGCAGTTGTTCATAGTTTGAACATTTTTTGGCACTGCCCTTCTTTAGGACTGAGACATAAACTGACTTTTATCAATCTAGTGGCCACTATTGAATTTTCTAAATTTGCTGACATATTGCATGCAATACTATAACAGCATCTTCTTTTAAGATTTTAGATAGTTCAACTAGAATTCTGTTGCCTCTACTAGCCTTATTGTTAGTGATGCTTCCCAATGTGCACTTGACTTCACTCTCCAGGACATATGGTTCTAAGTCAGTAATGAGTGGGTTATACTCTCTCTCTGTACCCTTTGTGAAGACTCCTCAGAATGAGGAAAAGGGAGAGAGACTATCTCGAAACCAGACATAGACTTTTATAAGACTGGACAGACCTGAGTCCTGGGTTTCCTAAGAAATTACACAACCTAGGTCTCTTTCCCCACCCCTTTCCCTTGCTGTCAATCAGCCTTAAGCCCTTCAAGAATTTTAGGAATCTCTTAGAGCGCTTCACCCTTCTTCACTTCGGTGTTTGCCAGATAAGTAAGGATAGGTACATTTGGATTGGCTATCCCCTATTTCCTTGTTCTTTGTAAGCCTACCTCCCAGCCTCTGAAGGACAATGGTGGGCTTCTTTGTTCCTTATCATCGGAGTAGATTTTGCACTCAGATTGTAAGCCTGCCTCCCAGCCAATGGGAGAAGGGATAGCAGTAGGAGGGGGCTTGACTGACTTAGGGTATAAATTCTTGTTCTGTTTTCTGTAACACGCCTCATTCCACTGGTTCTTACTGGTACAAGGGATGCCCTCTACTCTCGAGAACTGAATAAAACTTCCTGTTCTTTTCTCAAGACACCTCTGAATTTTAAAATTTTGGTGGGGTAAGGGATTTTTGGGGTCCCCATACCCCAACACAGTAACCACACCATCCACAGGAAAAAGAAATGGCAAACCACTTCAGTATCTTTGTCAAGAAAACCCCCATGGCTAGTATTGCTCACTGTACTTTTCAGTAAAACTAAATCACATCCCACCCTTCCCCCATCTCATCTTACTCTCTTGAGCAGGCTATCCTCCATACCAATAATGTATACATATCAGGGTCTATTTTCATTTCTAACTGTTGAAATTTTTATTTTATTTTTATAAAAAAAATTTTTTTAATTTGGTCTCCCTATCTTACCCTGGCTAAAAACCCTCTACCTCTTTCATCTTGCCTTGTAAAATATTAATTTGTATATTTGTTATACCTCCCTACTAAACTGAAAGTCCTTTAAGAGCTGAGATGCTGTCATTTTTCATTCTGGTGTATGGCTACTGAAGACACAACTTTTTTTTTTTTAATTTTATTATTTTCATTTGGGGTTTTCAATACATTTTATTTATTTATTTTTTTGAGGGCAGTTGGGGTTAAGTAACTTGCCCAAGGTCACATGGATAGGCTTTTGTTTGTGTGTGCATTAAGTGTCTGAGGTCGGATCCGAACTCAGATCCTTCTGACTCCGGGGCCAACGCTCTACTCACTTCGACACCTAGCCGCCCTGACACAACTCTTTTTAATCTCTTCCAGTACCTCCTGGCAAGTTATTCTAAATACAATGACCACTTAATAAATGTTTGTTAATGGAGCTACTGAATGAAAACATGTTCATTTTATCTGCCAATGCCACAGAGTTGGGAGAGACAGCTAACCAACTGGATAAAGTGTTTCACCTTGTGCATAGAAGAGGCTTAAAAAATGCTTTTCTAACTAAATTTACAGCTGCATCTAGCCTGGCAGAGCATCTCACAGGAATAGTACTTCCTGCCTAATAGGCATTTAATAAATATTTGTTGTGTTGCATTGACAAACATTGAATTATCCACTACAATAGGATACATCAGCTTCCAGAATCATACATGAAAGGGCCTGCCAGAGAGGGAGATGAAGGGCAGAGTGTTGAAGCAAGAGGAAGAATCTCACTTTAAAAACAACAACAACAGGAAACAGTCTTTCCATTATGCCACTCATGGTACATTCACCGTTGTGCCTTTTCTGCTCCAATGGTGAGCACTTTAAACTGTCAAGAGCTATGTGGGCTTCCCAGAGTAGCAGTCTTTGTCTTAGAATACAAAAGACATACTCTTTTCTTGCAATGTGTTTTTGGTGGCAGTTGTTGTTGTTAACTGACTTAAACTCATTGTCTCTCCCTCCCCAGCCTAAGCAGACCCTCTGCAGATCCCTTACACTGTTTGGGTTCATGAAGTACAAATTAGCATAATCCGATTAACTGCTCAGGGGTCGCCTTCAGTCTGAAAAGGAGAGGAGAGAAAAGGTATCACACAAAGAGGGGAACCCAGAGGACTAGGAGGGGGCTGGCAACAGCTCCTATGCTGTCGGACTGAAAGCTTGCACCTGCACAAGCCCTCTTATAAATAAGGACTCTCAGATGGTATTAAACTTGGAACTAAGGGGTTGGGTTGGGAGGAGAGAGTGTGGGCCAGGGAAACATTGGGAAGGAGAAAGAAAGGCAAGCAGCCTTGCATCCTATTAATTGATTTATCTGGCTTGGCAAAGCAGGGGCTGCTGACAGTGGAGAAAGTCCCTTGATTCCTACTCAGCATGTAGAGTGGGTGAGCCCCATAATCTGGTCTATCGAGATAAGCATTTTAGAATCTCTGCAGGAGACTGATAAGGGGCTTGTGGGGAATACAGTCTACTGGGTATTTTATTTCAGGGAATTCTCTATTAGATTTGTACTCCTCGTTTATTTTTAAGATATAAACATAGATGGTGGTAGTGGTAGGTATTTGGGCAATGATCCTTCTGAAACTCTAAAACATTGAATGGGGGAAAGAAGGAAGGAAGGAAGGAAGGAAGGAAGGAAGGAAGGAAGGAAGGAAGGAAGGAAGGAAGGAAGGAAGGAAAGAAATAATTTAGTTCAAGTCAATCTGAAGACCAGAATGGTTTCAACTACATGTGCCTTTCTCAGTGACCAACATCTTGAGAGCACAATTGAGTTTTTCAGTATTTCCAAAAAGAAAAGAATGATACAACTCTATGCAAACCAACCATGTTGGTTTCAAACAACTGGTTTCTTTCACTCTTTTATAATGGAACAAAGATTTGGTTTTCTCACCAAAATAAAAGAACTAACCATGTGAAAAACAAAAGTTATTAGTTTTTTTCAGTTGCCAGGTTTCTTCAGGTAAGTCATCCTATAAACTGATTTACATGATTCTCACTAACTACTTAATCCTTCAATAGTCTGAAGGGAAGTTCTTTCTTAGGCCTGTCCTACATAGAGCTTTGATGCATGACAATAATCAGAGGAGGAAAAGACCTGAAAAGTCAGGCTCACCCCAAAAAGAATTGTTCCATAGGATGAATCCTCTATGGTTATATCAAACCTGATTTGATAGAGAGGTAGTATAATGTAATGCCAAGAGCCCTGGAATCTGAATCAGAAAATACAGGTTCTAGTTTTGGATTTTCTATAAATATACTGTATCTCCTTGAACAAGTCAGTCCCCCTTGCTATGCTTCTATTTTTTTATTATATATTTAAGAGGTCAAAACTGATTATCTCAAAGGCTAATCCCAGCTTGAATTACCTGTGAAACAGAACTTCAGTAATTTTTTTGGACAATGTTTCATTTAGTTAATAATTCCTATGAAGGTCCTAGCTTCTAGTCTAATCCCTCTAATGTAATTTCCTTTTCTTACCTAGGATTACTTGCCTAACAACAAGCATTTTGTCTTTTTGGTTTTTATCCTTTTCAGGTGTTGATAGATTGTTACTCCCTCCCATATCAACATTGCCATCCTCAAACTAGATATTCAGCTACTTAATAAGGAGCATGGTTTTCAAGATCAGAAAGTCAAGCATAGAAGAATGAAGGTCAGCCAGCCTGGACAGTTCTATAAAATGGAGGCCCCAGGGGGAACTCACCAAGGAAAGAAGGGAGTCAACCTGGAGGAGAGATCTTCCAGGGTGAGCAGTCTATAGGAATAGTTGGATATTCTAGGTTCTGAGAGAAGTTCCAGAGTGAGACAGAAGATAAGGAATGGTTTTGAAGTCTGGGAAGTCAGGATCAGAGCTTCCTGACAGAGTGAACTTGTATCAAAGGCTTCTCACTTTCATCTTTCATTTCTCCTTCTGTACATCTTGTTCTCCCACTACTGTCTTATCAATGAGCATAGGGAACATGCCTTAGCCCTTGTGTCATCTGCAAATATAATAAGCATGCCGTCTTTATTCACCAATTCAATTTACAGATTTTTTTTTACATATCTATTGCATGTAAAGCACCTTTCTGGGCTCTAGGAGAGAGCAAAATGTAGAACTTAATGCCTAGAAAAATTTCTTTTTTACTTTGTAAGCAATAGGGAACTACTGAAGATTTTTGAGCAAAGGAATAATATGACAGATTTGTGCATAAGGAAGGTGAGTCTGGAAGTAGTGCACAGGATGAATTTGATGGAGAGAGAGCAAGGGTGAAAAGACCTTTTAAGAGGCTATGGTAATTGTTTAGGCAGATAGTAATTGGGTCTATTCTAGAGGGATGTAGTAGGAATAAACAAGAAACAACAGGTACAGCAAATATCATGGGAAAATAATTAAAAGCACTTGGCAAATGATTGTATGTATAAAAGAGGAGAATCAATGAAAGCAGAACATAATAGAAGAATAAGGGAAGGACTTCTGTACAATAGGAGATAAGAAACTGACGTGAGGCTTTTCTCAAAAAGTCTACCCTCTGAGAAGGAAAGAGACAGCTTATTCTCTGAGGAATTATTGTGTGGACACATAGATGCCATCATTTAAGAAGTTATGAGGGTCGATTTTTTTTTTTTTTTGTCCTACATCTTAGCTTGGAGGCTGCAGCAGCAGGAGTACCTGATGCTTCACCATGCCTCCCAAGGATGATAAGAAGAAGAAAGATGCTGGCAAGTCGGCCAAGGACAAAGATCCCGTGAACAAGTCTGGGGGCAAAGCTAAGAAGTGGTCCAAGGGAGAAGTTCAAGACAAGCTCAACAATCTGGTTCTATTTGACAAAGCAACATATGACAAACTCTGCAAGGAGGTCCCCAACTATGAGCTTATCACCCCTGCAGTAGTCTCAGAGAGACTGAAGCTCTGGGGTTCTCTAGCCCGAGCAGCTCTCCAGGAACTGCTTAGTAAAGGTCTGATTAAGCTGGTTTCCAAACACAGAGCACAAGTGATATATACAAGGAACACCAAGGGTGGAGATGCTCCAGCTGCTGAAGATGCATAAAATGGTTCAACATTTCTGTGTAGATTTTCAAAAATGAACTTATTGGACTAAGAAAAAGAAAGAAGTTATAAGGGAAGAAACCTGGTGTGGTGATTGGTGAACCCTTGTTGAAGGATACTGAATCAACTATTTCTCTACCTGACAATAACAATAGTATGATAGACCTTCCCCTAAGTAGGTATTCAAGACAGAAAAACTCGTAAAACTTACCAAACCAGATGCTAACTATCACCTTCAGGTGATTCACATGGTCACAAGTGCCACAAAGAATGTAAAAAGCATTGCTAAGGATTGTGAAATCTTGAGCTGGATGAGTGAGAGAGGTTATATCTAAACACAGCTTAATCTCATTGGACCCCAAAACAGCAAGAAATGCACCAGAAAAAGTAAAATAATAAGAATTAAGAGAGAGGGATGAAAAATAAATCTTTACCCCTCCACCCCAAAAAAAATTCCCACAGAAAAAAAACCAGCAAAATAATTACACCAACAACAACAAACCAACCCTCTCCTAATACTATTAAGTAAAAGAGTGCCAGGAGAAATCTCCCAAAAATGATAATTCTGTCTTAAACATAACTAGAACCACAGAAAAGAGAATGAAATAACCATAAAAATACCTGGGCACTGGATGGTGAAGGTAAAGGGGCTGATGGAGAGAGCCATGGAAAAGCCTGATTTTAAAAATGCAAAGGTAAGGAGTAGAGAAAAATTAGTAAAAGCTTAATAGTTCCTAGCTATCCTTGATGAATTCCATTCACCTGGCCCAGAGTAACTGTATTTTCAGGAATTGAAAGAAGTGACAGGTAAGATTGCTGAGCTACTGTTAGTAATGTTGGAAAAAAATTATACAACCACAGCAAAGAGGAAAGGTACCACCATATTGGAGAATGGCAAATATCCCAACTTTCAAAAAGAAAAAAAGGAAGGTCCTTGTCTATTTAGGGATATAAGCTGCTTGAGGACAGGAACTAGTTTTGTTCTTCCTTTGTATCCCCAGCACTTAGTACAAAGACTACCACACAGTAAGTGCTTAATGGAAGTTTGTTGATTGACTATTTGGTAGTCCAGTGAACCTCTTCTAAATATTGGGAGAAATATAAAATGAACCATTAAGAAGATAGTTATGACATGAACATCTAGGAAAGTAAGAAATTATTACAAATGGTTTCAACAAGAAGAGTTTATGCCAGCCTTAACCTTATTTCCTTTTTTCAACAAAATTACTAACCTAGTTAATGAGAGGAATGCTGTGGATATATTTTACCTAGATTTTTGCAAAGTTTTTTATAAAATATCTTGTACTGTTCTTCTCAACAGGATGAAGAGATATGTATTAAATGATGGTACTATTTGATGGATTCAGATCTGGTTGGATGGTCAGACTCAAAGAGAAGTCATTCATTGTTCAAAGTTAACATGGCAAGAGGTTTCAAGTGGAATACCTCAGGGATCTGTGTTTTGTCCTGTGTTGTTTAACATTTTTAATAGTGACTTAGATAAAAGCATAGATGGCATGCTCATCAAATTTTTCAATGCTATAAAGAGAGAAGGGACAGTTAACACACTAGATGATAGAACCAGAAAGCAAATGATTTTGACAAGCTAGTGCATTGGGCTGAATCTAATCAGATTTAATTCAATATGAACAAATTTAGTTTTACAATTGGGTACAAGAAACTAGTTTCCCAAATACAAGGGAGGGTAGACATGATTAATAAACAATTGTTCTGAAAAAGATGCTATGGTTTACTGGACTCCAAGCTCAATATGGGTGAGCAACATGAAATGGCAATTTTTAAAAAACTAATAAAAGCTTGGGCTGCATTTTTTAAAAAATAGCTTCCAGGAATAGGAAGGAAATAGTCCCACTACAATTTGCCTTCATCAGACCTTATTGAGAGTATTATACTAAGTTCTAAGCACTACAGTTAAAGAAAGATGGTGAAGAGCTTTAAATCCTAGTCATGAGAGGATTGGTTAAAGGTATTGGGCATACCTACCTTGAAAAAGAGAAGCCTCTGGAGGAATGAGATAGCTATTTTCTTTTCTTTTCTTTTCTTTTCTTTTTTTTTTTTTTTGCCTTTTGGAGGGCAATTGGGGTTAAGTAACTTGCCCAAGGTCACACAGCTTGGGTTTTATTTGTTTGTGCATTAAGTGTCTGAGGCTGGATCTGAACTCAGGTCCTTCTGACTCCAGGGCCAGCGTTCTACTCACTGCACAACCTAGCCACTCCCTAGACAGCTATTTTCAAGTAGCTAAAAAGTCTATCATATAGAGAGATTAGAATTGTCTGTTTTGCCCCAAGAAGAAGAATTAAGAATGTTAATTGTAGGTAAGTTCAACAGCTTTCTATAAACCTTAGGAAAAAACTCACAAAAAAAGAATAAGAAATTAGAGATCTGAAAAAAAAAAGGTTAGAAAACCTAAATGTGATAAATCTTTAGCTGTTATTAAATGGAAATTGTAAGAAATGTGCCTATTATTGATACTGTAAAACACTTTTACAAAAAAGGAGGTGTAAAGGCATAAAGAACTCAAAAATAAATGCATAAAGGGAGAAATATTAAATACATTCTTTATTGATTATAATACATTAAAAGTGTAATTGAGAGGTTACTTTGGGGACAGAGACAAGATGGCAGAGTAGAAGCACAAACTTGGTGTGGGCTCCTACTCCATTCACTTCTAATACATGCAAAATATGACTCTAAACAAATTTTAGTGCTACAGAACCCACAAAGTGACAGAGAGAAACAAATCTCCCACTGAAGGAAGCCCAGCAGGTGGACAGGAAGGGTCTATCATACTGAGCTGGGAGCAGAGCACAGTCTGGCATGAACCATGCAGTCCCAGACCCAGGGCAGCCCCAACCAGCAGTGGATGGAGAAGACATCAGGAGAGTGAAGTACCAGCAGCTGTGATGGTTTCCAGATTTCTCAACCCATAAACACCAAAGACAAAGTAAAAGGTCAGTGTGGAACTCTGTTGGAATGGGGGTTTGGGGGTGGGGGTGGGACTGAAGAGGGTGGTTCGGCCCCTACCCCCAAAGTGAGAAGCAGCCAGAGGTACAGTGGCCATACAGCCACCATCGTGTGGCTGCCTCAGGAGCTCCTGGCCTGCAGATTGTAGGTGGACCAAGCAAGGGTAATTGCTCTTGCTTAACCTGCTTGGATCTGGATTTTGGGCTTGGGTGGTGGTTCTGGGGTGTGTAACCAGTGAGCCAGAGATTGTGGGGGCTGTAGAGAGGTCACCCTCCTAATAGCTCCAGCAGCTGCAAAAACCCCAGCAATTTGGGATAAAGCTCTCCCATTCTGGAAGCAGAGTTCTACCTTGGCAAAGAGCTCAAAAGTCAAGTAATTGACTGGCAAGATGAGCAAGCAGAGGAAGCACAAACAAACCACACAATCCTTTTTTGTGGACAAAAAGGATCAAGGCATGTAGTGGTAGGAAGACAGCAAAGTCAGAACTCCTGCATCAAAAGCCTCCAAGAAAAATATGAACTGGTTACAGGCCATGGAGGAGCTCAAGAAGGATTTTGAAAATCAAATAAGAGAAGTGGAGAAAAATTGGGTAGAGAAATGAGAATGACACAAGAAAATCATGAAAAGCTGGTCAACAGCCTGCCAGAGGAGACCCAAAAATACACTGAAGAAAATAACGCCTTAAAAAAATAGACTAAGTCAAATGGCAAAAGAGGCCCAAAATCCAATAAGGAGAAGAATGCCTTAAAAAGTCAAATTTGCCAGATGGAAAAGGAATTTCAAAAACTCAGTGAAGAGAATAACTTTCAAAATTAGATTGGAGCAAATGGAAGCTGATGAGTTTATGAGAAATCAAGATACTATTAAATAGATCCAAACAAATGAAAAATAGAAGGCAATGTGAAATATCTCATTGGAAAAACCACTGACCTGGAAAAGAGATCCAGGAGAGATAATTTAAAAATTATTGGACTGCCTGAAAGCCATGATCAAAAAAAGAGCCTAGACATCATCTTTCAAGAAATTATCAAGCAAAATTGCCCTGATATGCTAGAACCAGAGGGCAAAATAGAAATTGAAAGAATTCAGTGATCACCTCTTGAAAAAGATCCCAAAAAGAAAACTCCTAGGAATATTATACCCAAATTCCAGCGTTCCCAGGTCAAGGAGAAAATACTGCAAGCAGTCAGGAAGAAACAATTTAAGTATTGTGGAAACACAATCAGGATAACATAAGACCTAGCAGCTTCTACATTAAGGAATCAAAGGGCTTGGAATATGATATTCCAGAGGTCAAAGGAGCTAGGACTAAAACCAACAATCACCTACCCAGCATAACTGAGTATAATGCTACAGGGGAAAATATGGTCATTCAATGAAATAGAGGATTTTCAAGCATTCTTGATGAAAAAACCAGGGTTGATTAGAAAATTTGATTTTCAAATACAAGAAGCAAGAGAAGCAGGAGAAGGTCAACAGGAAAAAGAAATCATAAGGAATTTATTAAAGTTGAACTATTTATATTCCTACATGGAAAAATGATAATTTTAACTCATAAGACTTTTCTCAGTATGAGGATAGTTGAAGGTAATATGTGTGTATACATATATGTATGTATAGGAGTGTGTATGTCTATATAAATATGTAAGTAAGTGTGGACATATGTATGTTCATATATATGTAGACAGAGGGCATAGGATGAGTTGAATATGAAGGGATGATATCTAAGAAATAAAGTTAAGAGGTGAGAGAGGAATTTATTGGGAGAAGGAGAAAGGAAGAGATAGATTAGGACAAATTATCTCATATAAAAGAGGCAAGAGAAAACTGTTACAATGGAGGGGAAGAGCAGGAAGGTGAAAGGGAATGGGACAACCTGATTCTCAATGAATTTGGCCTAAGGAGGTAATAACATACACACTCAATTGGGTATCTTACCCTACATGAAAATAGGGGGGTAGGGGATAAGAGGGGAGATTATAGAAGGGAGAGCAGATTGGGGGAGAGGATAGTTAGAAGCAAACATTTTTGAAAAGGGACAGGGAGAAAGTACAATAAGTGGGGGGCAGGATAGGATGGAGGGAAATATAGTCTTTCACAATATGACTACTATGGAAATGATTTGGGTAACTAACATGTACAACCTATATTGAATTGCTTATCTTCTCAGTGGGGTTAGGTGAGGAGGGAAGAAAGGAAAAAATCTGGAACTCAAAGATTTAAAAACAAATGTTTAAAAAAAATTTTTTTTATATATGAAAATAAGATGTACAGGTACTGGGTATAGAAACCCATCTTGCCCTACTAGAAAGTTGGTGGGGGGGAGGGAGATAGGGGAAGATATATGGGAGAATAGATTGGGGGAAGAGGTATTCAGTAGGCTTGCTGTTTTGGAGTGGGGGCTAGAAGAAAGATGGGGAGAAAATTGTAACTCAAAATCTTGTGGAAATGAATGTGGAAAATTAATTGATTATTTAATTAAAAAAATAAAAGTGTAATTGATAAGAAACTAACCAAAAGCAAAGGGAACTGGAAATAAGTGATGAGAGGATGAAAAAGCAAATCATAGAAATAATTTTTAAAAATCATAATCAAGAAAATAATAATGATGAGAAAACATAAAACTTATGGGCTTCACCTAAATCAGTCTTGGACCTGGACAAATTTTAACAAAAGAGAGGAAAATAAGACCAATGAATTTAGCATATAACTAGAAAATCAAGAAAAATCAACACATTAAAAATCTCAAAGCAGAAATTTTAAAAATCAAAGGAGAGATAAACACATATATAAATATGCTGATAGAGTTGAATTAAAAGCAAAATAGATAAACCTTTAGTTAATTTGAAAAGTCCTTCATTCTCCCTGCATAAACAATGGTGGGGTCAAGCTCCCATGCTTGTACTGGAGAATCCTGATTGCCTTACCTCCCATTTTATGTTTCATTTCCTTTAGTATCTTCCTTATGAAATACAAAGGTCTTAGAAGGCCTCTGAGTGCCAGCAACAAGAAAAGTATCTACTGGAGACTTGAAATGGTAACAACATCAACAGAATCAGGCTGGTGGCAAGGAAAACTAGCCATCAGAAAAGTAGCCATCAGAGAGTAAGACCCTAAAAAAACAGTCCCTATGATGGTTTTTTTTGGTTTTGTTTTTTTGGTTTTTTTTTCTTTTTTTTTTTTTTGCTTTTTGGAGGGCTATTGGGGTTAAGTAACTTGCCCAAGGTCACACGGCTAGGTTTTTGTTTGTGTGTGCTTTAAGTGTCTGAGGTCGGATCCAAACTCAGGTCCTTCTGACTCCAGGGCCGATGCTCTACTCACTGCGCCACCTAGCTGCCCCAGTCCCTATGATGTTTAATCTGACTGTGCCCACTGGAGTTGAAGTTTAAAATGGTTTCTTCTCACTGTGGCTTAAATCTTGGCTTCCAATCATCTATACAAGTGAGATAAGTTTAATATATTCTGCTTTACTCATACTATAATTTTTAATGCATAACATTCCCTTCTCTATGTGGGAATAAACTATTTATCCTACACTTTACTTCCCCCCCAAAAAAAGACATAACTTCAAATCTTAACCCCGACATTTATTATCTATGTGACCTTAGACAAGTTACTTCTCTTCTCTGGGCCTCAATGTCTTCATCTCTGAAATTATTAAGATTTATTTTATATAATTTATTTATTGATCCTATTTACAATTGCTTTTTGTCCCCATTATTAACTTTGTTCCTAAACTTAGTTCAGCATTCAGCCGGCCTATAACTGGTTAAGTTTAGAAATTATGTTCTCTTGCTGATTATTGTTCCATTCTTGCCTCAAGGAATCTAGTTGATCTTAGTGGGGAAGGGGTGCAGTTTGCCATTAGGGAGTTGGGTCTAATATGATTATGCCACCAAACTATCCTTCAAGGATGTCTGGTTTGTTGTCTAAAAAGCCTGGGCCATTATCTTCCAGGTGGACTCAAACAATGGATACTTCTTAGTCACAGGAGGAAAGTGGGGGGGGGGGGAGGTGGGGTTGTTGCTAGCCCCTCACTACCAAACTTTCAACCAATCATGTTGTTCTCCTCACTTTATCTATGTAACTAATCATGTCTTCAATTCCATGATGTCATCTACCCTTTTCTGTTCTTTGGTCTGTATTCTTGAGTCTTAGGCATAAATGAATGATAGTTACATGTGTCACTATTAATAAATATTATCTTGTGTAGAGAAATGTGTCTTGGTTTACCCTTTTGTTAAGGTTAAATCACAATACCTGTAAAATATGGGAACTGGACCAGATAACCTGTAGGGTCTCTTCCTGGCTCTAAATCTATGATTCCACACTCTAAAATAAAAACAATGATAATCTAATCAAGTCTGACAAGGTCTGTAAAAATTTTTTTAAATATCAAGATTATTTGAAATATGAAGTCGTATGTATTCATTAACAATGAACTTCACCCTGAGGGCATATTGTGCCTTGAGATAGTAATTAATAATAGGCTAAAGTCATTATGATTAGCCAGGCATTTTAAAACTAAGCTTTTGTTACCAAAATTCATATTGTGTGGCATCCATAAAAACTTGTGGGTCTGTACACTTTAAAAGCTTGGAAATTGTATTCTTAACCTACTTAAACTCCTTCCAAAAAACAGTTTTTTGAACTCATTTGTTAAAAATACAAAAATGTAACATCTTCTGATTTTTTCATAAGAACAACTAGTTGACATCAAGGAAGACAGAAATTTATTAATCAGATTTCTTCAAAAACCTTTGTGTAGTTAGTAGATGGGATTGAAAATGAGTACCATGAGTTAATAAGTACATTAATATAATACTTCCATTTGAATCTACATATCTCTATTAGGTTTTCCCTCCAGTATGTCAGACTTAAAAAAAATATATCAAAATAAGCCAAACAGACTAAAATCTTTGAATCATTATATGATGAAATGGTAAACTAAGATTTTCAGAAATAATGGAACATATTTAATCCCATCACTCTCACTAAAAACATTAATAGTATTTCAGCAAGAGCCAAAAATGGATTTTATGCCATTAAAACATAAATAAAATATTCTTGAAATATTATTTATTTCTTTTTCTTATCTCTTCTCATTTTTATCTTTTGTATATTGTTTTATAATGTACATGCAGCACCCTCTCTGAGATATTCCCCCAAATTGCACTCAAAATTCATTGTTTTATTTGTCAAAGAGTGGCTACTACTCCAATAAATTCTAGGGACACCTTGAAATCACTCTGAATACTATAGCTCTCAAACCTCCCAATAGTGTATTTCTTGTTAACAAAAAGTAGACACAATTAATACTTAGCAAAGACATGTATAAAGATGGGATAGTAAAGACAGTGTCTACAAAACATTTTGCAACCCACCCAACTTGGGATACACCCTCCCACAATTAAAGAGAGTGTCCATGGGAAGAGTGATTTCAGACTAAGAGTACCATAATAAAGAGTCATACATGTAGTGAAGCCATATGGCAACAGCCACTCACAAGTGCAATGTTACAAGACCCCCAATGTCCTAGTTGGGTCTTTACTAAGCTCCCTCCTGGGTATAGTATTTCCACTGAATAGAACACTTAGCTTGGTTCCCAGAGTTTGATCTCCACAACTTAACTGTTGCTTATCATAGTTAGCTTTCTCTTAAATCCATAGTCAGCTCTCTTTTCTACTGCCAGAGGTCTCACACCTCAAAGCTACTTCTTCCCTGGAGTGACTGCCTCTCTTTATCAATGTCTGTTTGCAGCGTGTGTCTCTACTCCCTCAGCTATTCCTAGAACTCAAATTGCCTCTTCATCTACTAAAGGGTGTTATCTCATTCTTGCCAGTTCCACTGCTAACTTCTATTGCTGATAGAGGAAAGGAGAAATAAATCCCCTTTTTCTTCCTTGAAAAGATCTCAACAGTCAATGCCTGGGTCTCCACTAATCTAAACTGCCAAACTCATTCATGGCTTAACTATTTAAATCCCTGCAGATGTTCCAAATGTTCCAGAAAATAGTTTTTAATTGTATAAGAAAAGTCAATTATTCATATCCTTTCATCCAGTAAGCCTACTAATGGATATATACCCTTAAAGAAACCAAATAAAGAAAGAACATTTCTAGATATTACAAAATATTCATACCATTTCTCTTTGTGAAACACATACTATTTATTTCTTTTTCTTATCTCTTCTCATTTCCATCTTTTGTATATATTTTATAGTGTACATGTAGCACCCTCACTGAGACATTTACCCGAATTGCACTCAAACACATTGGTTTGGTAGAAAAAACAAAAATCAAACAAAACTAGCAAAAAACAAAACAAAACTAGAAACAAAGTAGGTGCTTTGTTCAGAAAACAACCCAATAAGTTGTGACTTAATTAACTAATTAATTATGGCATATTATAGTGATAGCTATCAGTTTTGTCATCTCGTTGGTATAGGGAGAACTCCCAAGTGAGGAAACTTATTCTACTAATGCAAAGTGGCATCTTCTCTACAACTTAGAGTCTTCAAGATCTGCCAAGAGGCCTGAGAGGCTACACAGACTGTATGTATCAGAGGCAGTGCTTGCACCTAAGCTTTCTGGCTTTAAGATCATCTTACTAGTTGAGTTAACCTGAACAAGTCACTTCAACTCTGCTCGCCTAAATTTGTTCACCTATAAAAGGTCAGCCATGAGGATTAAATCAGGTAATATTTATAGAAATGCTTAACACAGTACTTGGCACATAGTAGGCACTATAGAAATGCTTCCTTCTCCCTCTCCCTACCTATTATGTCATACTAACTCTCATTTTTTTTAAAGGGAAGTTATAAAGAGAGGATTTGAGGAAAGGACAATTAGTCTCATTTGGAACATTTGAGTTTAAAACACCCACAGGATATCTACTTAGAATTGTCGAATGGCAATGTAGGGCAGGAGTTGAGGAGAGGAGAAAGCTCTGTAGAACTTTCATAGAATGAAGGGGAATGTTATTAAGCTTTAAAAAACAATATAAATTCACAGAAACATGGAAATACATTATGAACTGATTCAGATCAAAGCAATCAGATCCAAGAGAAAAATCTACACAAAAAATAACTAAAATAATGTGAATTAAAACAGTACTAAAAGGCATTTGAAGTCAGATTTGTTGCAATTACTGGTCTTGGTCCTAGAGAACAAACTTCTGTCCTCTCAGAATGTCATCTGTAGTTTTGTCCACTGTGGTTGTCTTTTCAGTTGGTTTTGCAAGATGTTTTCCCTTGTTTGCTTTTTATTGTTGTTACGTAGAAAAGTTAAATGGAGGTCCAAGGTAGGAAGGTTAATTGGAAGATAAACATGTATAAAAACAAAAGATATCAATAAAACTTTTTTTAAAACTCCTATCACTTTAATATCCTCTACTGCAGAACAGTTACATAGATTACTACGTAATGATGAGAAATGAAATATTAGGAGAAAGCCACTCCAACATTTGGAAGGAAAGTAGCTGTCATCATTCATCATTTATTCTCCTGAACATTGAAGGTCATTTTAATTTAAAGGAATTTTTAATTTCATTTCTAATTGAGTTTCATTTAACTCAGTTATGACTCCTAGCACTTCTGCATAGAGATGGTGCTTAAACTTGTGGGAACTGAGGAATCAAACCAACACTGAGTGTGTAGAGAGAGAATATGGCCCAGAATAGAACCATGGGCACATCTACACATAAGGGAAGGGACATGGCCAATGATCAAAAAGAGAGAATTGGAAAGGAGGCATACTATACCAGTGCTGGAAACAGTGTGCAGTTATCCCAGTGTCATACGGCCTGATCATTCAATTGTGGACCCAGCTTTTCTATCTACTATTCCTGACAAAGACTGCTCTACCGATGGACTAGTTTAATGGGCCATCCATCCAAATGCTTGGTGTAATTTAGAATAAGCATCTTTCATACTCTTCATTTTTCCAGACAACTCTTTTGAGTAATTACAGATTTCATGAAGGAAGTTTTGTAGAGTTACAGGATTTGATGCAATGAGTACAATTTCAGTTTCAAATAAGAGCATATGGAGAACCTTGCCATCAATGGGGAATCCGATTTGGATTTTGCTTCTCTCCATTACATTGGCTAACACATTAACCAAGCATATGTCTACCCATTTTATGCTTCATTTGATATGATAATCAGAGGATTGCTGAACATAATTATCTCCATGATTACATCTGTCAAGGACTCTTGTATGATTTTAACATATGTATGGGAGACATATTTAAGGAGAGCATTGAAGGCTGTATTTGTTCTACCAAGTTTCAATTTTAGTTTCTCTGATTATTGGTAATTTTGAATGGGTTTTTTTTTTATCCATAAAATGAGGATAATAAGTTTTCGAAACCAAGTTTGCAAGGTGGTTGTGTGGAAAATACTTAGTAAAAGTTAAAGTGTTGTATAAATGCAACCTATTGTTATGTGTATGAGGCTTAATGAAATGCCTTGCTCTCTTTGCAGCAGCATCAACAAAAGAGAAAATGGAATGGTAGCCTTGCTTCCAGTGTCCATGTATTCAGTGATATGTCCATCATCATCACAGAAATCAGCAATGGTTTTAACTTACGCATTTCAGAAAATGTGGGATTTTTCCCTAAAGGATATTCTCTCTGATCCTTTCACTCACATTCATTGCTTGACATTCCTTTCTTAGCACCTGCTACTTTCAATCCTCCCTCCTCTGCATTGTGATCAGACTTAGAGAGCTGGCCCTGAATCTGGGCTCTTGCTTTAAGGCCCCCGACTTTTAACTGCCCTCTGACCTGCAGGTCATCAGTTAAGCTGTCCATTCTCCTATAGCCTTTCATCTTTCAGCCTTGAAAGAACAAAAGTCAGTGGTGCATTAATTATACTTATTTTATCAACTGAGCCACCTTCAACAATTCCAAGAAGTTCAATCTGATGATAAGCCAGGTGTTGCAAGGGACAGAGTTGTGATTTGCTTTTTAATGCTACTTTTATGCAAAATAAACCTTTGATGAATGTTTTCTACTTAGTTTTATGAGAATTTTGCCTATTTGTGTGTCATTTTTATGTCAGTCAGAGAATCGGGGATTATTAGGGATCATTAACAGAAATGTCCCTCAGACATTAAAGATCAGAGCTGGAAGAGACCTTAGCAATTACCCAGTCTAACTCCTTCATTTCTTAAATGAGGAACCTGAGACTCAGTAGTATTTCATCGATCCAGCACCCACACTGTACCACATTGACATGTACACCTCTGAATTTTTGACTTCAGATGTTAGTCTGAGACTGTTGGCAGAGATGAACTCAGTTGTGTTCCTGAGATTTCTGGAGCATTTATCTGCCATTATTCACTGGGCTTATTTAAGATGTATCAAGACATTTTCTCATGGCTAATATTCAAAAGAGGTGTTTGTGGAAGAAATTTAGTATGCTTTCAGGTGAAAGGTGAGTAGGATGAAAGAGGCCTTAATAGAGAAAAGGGAAAGGGTTAATCCTAAAAGTATCATCCATGAAGGAGTGTATGGAAGCATTGCTAGTTTATTCAAGAGATTGAGTTTGGGTGTGGGTGTAAATATTAAGATTTATATTGAGTTTTGTGTCCTTGTGCCCTCCCTCTCCTCCTTCCCCTCCCCATTCCCATGCAGAAATTCTAACATTAGGAATCCATGACCATAAATCCTGGTGAGACTCTAGATCTGCTTGGCAAGTTCCTGAGCTGCCTATAACTGCCTGGTCATGGAGGCACTCGAATTTGGGGCCTGAGTGGCATCAGCAGCACTGCTGCATGAGTAGACTTCATATCCACTATTCGCTGTAAAGGAATTCAGAAGATATTTAAAACTGACCACCTTAATTATTTTAAACGTTTAGGATATAAATATTTCTAAAAATGTGTGCTGAAATTCCTGCCTTTTTATACAGAGTATATCCCAGATGTAATTTATTATTCTTTTGATGATTTGGGCTTGTTATTGTGATGATCTTAACAAAATGTCTGGTGTTAATTCATTCTTAGATTGTATCAAGAGATGTGTAGTGTCCAGGACTATAGAGGCAGGGCAGAGTGCATCTGGAGTATTGTGTTCAGTTCAAGGTATTATATTTTAGAAAGGAACTGGAGAGAATTTGTGGAAGGGGGAACCACCAGGATGGTGAAGAGCCTTGATTCCATGTCATATGAAATCCAGGTGAAGGAAAGGATGCTCAACCAGGAGGAAAGAAGACTTAGTAGAGAGATGACATTTGTCTACCAGAATTTGAAGGATTGTCACGTGAGAGATATAATTTATTATGGCAGAGGGCTATTATACACTGATGAACTTAACTGCGATGTCAAACAAAATACCAGAAGTAATCATATAATAGTTTACTGCACTGATACAGGGGGCATGAGTTCTATTTAGAAACTATAAACCCACAAGCCTACATAGACTTCAACAGGTGATAATGCTACTAGATCGTGGACTCTGATTGGAGAACGACCTTTGCAGTGCACCAGGTGGGAGGAGAGGTAGCAGCTCTCATGAGACACAGGAAGATCTGCACAGGGAACTGAATCAGGGAGACAAAACAAATGGGCATAGAGCCATCAATCTGCCCTGAAATTTTGCCTCAGTACTGGCACTACAATGACAGTAAGTGTTTTCCATATTTTGTACCATGGAGCAATGGTGGCAGATATCCTCTCAGCTTCATTTCTCATCTTGAAAAGCCATGGCTGCAAGACTTCAGTATATCCCCAATGTGATACTAAGACACAATGGGTTTCAGGTCAGAGTCCTGAAAATTAAAATATCTTTGTGAAACACTAAAATGATTGAAGTGAGTTCTTGCTTTCCCCAAGCCTACTTGTGTTTCTATAGAGCAGTGGTTCTCAATTTTTTTGGTCTCAAGACTCCTTTACGTTCTCAAAAATTTTTGAAGAACCTAAAGAGTTCTTATTTATGTAGACTACATCTATCAATATTTAACATATTAGAAACTAAAACTGATCATTTAAAAAATAATCCATTTAAATATAACAATAATAAATCTATTACATTTTATTATTATTATTATTATTATTACTTTTTGGAGGGCAATTGGGGTTAAGTGACTTGTCCAAGGCCATATGACTAGTTTTGTGTTAAGTGTCTGAGGCCGAATCCAAACACAGGTCCTCCTGACTCCAGGGCCAGTGCTCTGTTCTAGCCACCCCTAATCTATTACATTTTAATATAAATAAGTTTTTATGTAACAAATTATATTTCTAAAAACAAAAAAAAATAGTGAGAAGAGTAGCATTGTTTTACTTTTTTTTCCTTTTTGCAAAATATGCCTGCTCTAATAAAAGATAGCTGGATTTTCATATTTGTTTCTGCATTCACTGTTGTGATGTTATTTTGGTTGAAGTATAAAAAGAAAATCTGGCTTCATGTGAATATATAGTTGGAAAAGGAGAGAGTGTTTTAATAAGCAAATAGAATCTTAGTATTATTATAAAAATAGTTTTGATCTTAGGAACCCACCAAAAGGGTGTTGGGCATCCTTGGGGTCCTTGGACCACACTTTGGGAACCATTACTGTTACAATATTTCAAGTGGTGAACCTGGAATAAGTGGACCTAACTTTATGATAGGGGCTGCAAAAGCCTTTCCTCTAATCTGTCACCCTGAGTGAAGAAAATGTTCCTCCCCTTTATTCTCACCTTGCTCTTAATGTGACAGGAATGTTCTGCCCAAATCTAGAAAGTTCAAGGCCATGTTATGGGCAATGGGATAAGGGATGGAGGAGAAGAACAGCATCAAATTAAAAGGCTAATAATAAGTTTATATAAGTTAAAAAGTTTATAAGTGTCTTAGGAATTCTAGGAAAAGCCCAGGCTGCTTAAAATGGCATCACTTACTGAAACATCTTCCTATCGATGATGGCATCATCATCAAACATTTATTAAGCACCTACTAAGCACCAAGGATATAAATACAAATAAAAGCAGCTGACAATCAAATCTTAGCAAACTGATAGTGTCTACACATATATCACACCCCCATACCCCCGTTACACAAGTATTCTTACAGTTAACCATGGTCTTCAATACTCAATAGATGATATTTCTATGGGACTTTAAGGATTACAAAATGCTTTCCTTATGGTAACCCTGTGAAATGGTTATTTCAATTATTATCCTGATTTTATAGGAAAAGATATTGAGGCTCAGAGAGGATATGTATTTTGCTCAGGGTCACACAGATGAAAAGTGTCAAAGTCAGGAACTCAAATTCAGGTGTTCTGGCTCCCAGATGAATGCTTTTTCCCACTAGACCATATTGCTTATCAAGTCAAAGGATATTTGTTCTATTCTCCATAATTCCTCCTTGCCTTTCTGAGATAGCACTTGATTCTATTCCTTGGCTACAGACTGTCTGGTTGGCTAGGACTTTTATTTTTCCATCCTCTATCATAGAAATGCATGGTCCTAGAACAGTACCTGGAACATACCTAGGACAATCCCGAGTTCCTAGCATGTACTTAACAAATGTTTATTGATTTTCATTCAATCTTCTTCAGCTCTCAATATTTGTATACAGAGTATAAACAAGAGCTTTCTCTTTACCTCCCCAGCTCAGTGATCTCAGGTAACCATACCTTCTATCCATGGTTTAGGTCTTGGGAAAACCTCTCCTGCCCCTCCCCCATACTCCAAGCAAGAAACATTTCTTCAATGTCTGGGCTTCAAGCTTTTAGTGTGACATTTCCTCACTCTTATCTGGGGATCTCTAGCCCCCACAGAAGCTGCTAGATTTCTTATCTCCTCTTTGGATGGATCACTGAAGCAGAATCCATAGGGTGGAATTTAATTGATTGGCTGATCCCTTGATGAAAAGGTCACTCTTTCTACCCGACTCTCACAGTCCCTATGCCATTTAACCTTGGTCAATAGATCCTTCCTGGACTTGTCTTTCCATGGCTTTGCTCTGTAGCTGCTGCCAACTTACTATTTCTGATATTGATTTAACTAGAGCAATAGATATAGTCATGTATTGATAGAACCTGTACAATTCTGTTCTTTTTCATTTAAGTTAGCAACATTTCCAAAAATTGCCTCCTAGGCATCTCAGAATTTCTGTCTCCCACCACAAGGTGGTTTTCCCTGAGGTAATATTCTTCCCAATCCCCACCCCCATCCCCACTGTGCCTTATATCCTGAGCTCCCAGCTCCCCTACTTCTCTCATTGACTTACAGAAATGCTAGCTATAATTCTATTAGATGGAATCTTGTCCCATTTAGTTTTAATATTGAATCCTCAGATTCTAGTAGTGCCTTACACACAATCGGCATTTTATAAATGTTTGTTGAACTCCTTAATGCATGCATGATACTTAATAAATCTATTATGTAAAGATGTCTTGTGTGTGATTTTTAAAATAAGAACAATTCTTTAAATAATTTATTCAGAATAAATTAAGAGTTAAATAGCATAATTCACAAAATAAACCCACAAACAGAATCTTTGGTCAATACAACTAATCATAAATAAGAGCACAGAAATTAGTTAAATAAAAATAAACATGGGTTATGAAATGACAATGCCATTCTTTTGGAAAGGCATATAAAAGAAATGGTAGGTATTTGATTGAACTCTTCTGTCTGTTTCTAGCCTTATTAAAACAGATTCATTTTCTGGAATACATTACCAGTGAAAATAGATTTTTGCAAGCACAGTATTTCTTAACCAAAAGCTTAGACAGGATTTATATAGATGATGGCAATTTTGGCTGAGCAACTAATTAACCCAGAACAATGCTGCCTGCCAAACCCCAAAACAGGTCTCAACCATAACCTTTCATCTTAACCACATGAGATCTTGAGGTCTGAGGGATTCACAGAAACTGAGTGTTCTTTAAAGTTGAACACAAATTCAGCTTTCTCCAGGAAGCCTCCACCCTTCTCAGACTTTGCTAAAAGAAATAGTAAGATCATAGATTTAGCTCTAGCAGGAACCTTAGAGACCATCTAGTCCAACCCCTCATTTTATTTATAGTTGAAGAATCTGAGACGCAGAGAGGTTAAGTATTTTTTCCCAAGTCACCTATATAGTAAGTGGAAGACTAGTATTTGAATTCAGTTCCTGTGACTCCAAATTTAGTGCTCTGGATGTTATACTGCATGTAGGATAACTAGGTGGCACAGAGGATAGAATCCCAGAACTGGAGTCAGGAAGATTCATCATTGTAAGTTCAAATCTGGCCTCAGATACTTACTGGACAAGTCACTTAACCCTCTTTGCATCAGTTTTCACATCTATATAATGATCTGGAGAAGGAAATTGCAAATCATTCCAGTATCTTTGCCAAGAAAACCCCCAAAGGCTTTGTAGAATCTGTGTAATATTGTACATTGTAATCATGTCATTCCATACATCTCCACCCCAAAGTAAATGACAGCAGAGATTCTGTAATCTAAGGTTTTTATCTCCTCTAGGGCCTAATCCAGTCATTTGCATACAATAAATGTTTAATAAATGTTTGTTAAATTTGTACTTTAATTTCTGACTGCACTGATTTCAATTATGATTCTTGATTGCATATTTATGACTGATACCTTAACAGATTTCCCCTTCAGCCTCTTATCCAGTTGGTAAATTCCAAGTCACCAGCTCCACCCAAGAGGCTACAATCCAATCATTAAGAATTTCAGAAAAGAGGAAATTAACTGACTTCAACTTCCTACAAATTAGTACTTTATTACAAGTAAAGTATTATGGGATTATAAATCCTGTGTATAGGATATATAGAGCCAACAATTGGGGCCAGAAATAATCTAAAATATCCCTGCATGTCATGCATGAATTAAGAAAAGTTGCATGGGAGATGCATCTTTGGGGCACAGCAGGAAGGTGTTTTAAATACAGGCATGACAATATACAAAAATCTAAACTTACAAAACAGATCATTTTGAGATAATGATTCACATTATTAAAGAATTCTGTGTTTTACAAAAGGATTCAATATTCCACTAAAAAGCCATTTCCTCTAGAGTATACAACATAATTTCAACTTACAGAAATTCAGTTTCCACATAACTTTTTGAAATATATCCCTTACATAAAATGTGGCTCCATCTGCATTTCCATTTCACCAGTGAGACCAGCATTCTGAAGAATATAAAACTGTGCTGATTCTTAGCAGGTCGGATCATCCGCTCTTCATCTATACAATGAGACTTTCTGTCTTCCTCAGATACAAATTAAAAGTAAAGTGAGATTTGTAAAACCCTATAAAGATTAGGACAGTAAGTAAGTCCTGGTCTGATTTTATAACAAATGAGAAGGTTCTATCAAAAGACAGGGAATGCATTCAGTCTTTAAGGTTTGAAATCAAACAATTGGGTAATGAATAATTTTTTGGACAAAGTTTAGTTTACATAAAGATCTTTACCAGAATATACATTTTGGAGAAAATCCATTGTCTTTCATGCTTTTCCTGGAGAAAGAACTCTAATGAATTTATCAATAACTTTGACAGAAAACTTGTTATATATGGTGGCTACTTATGCACATGTGAAATAGTGTCAGAAACAACTTCTTGTTTGGGGAGGACACCTCATCCAGTCTTTTTCTGATGGCTAGACTAAGGAAATGAAGATTCAAGGCTCATTTTTGTTCTCCCCAAAATAAATTACTTTCTAGAGTGACAGGAAATTTAAATTCAGATATTATGTGCAAAGTAGAAATCTCTAATCTTAAATCTATCAATTTCCTACCTGCAGCTCAGAATGTTTAAAAAAAAAAAAACCAATGGCTTGCCAAGAACTTTAAGGAAACAAAATGTCAGAGACAGTCAAATAAAGTTATTTATATTCTGCATTGAGCAAGGCAATTTGTCTTAGAATCTAGGCACAAGGGTGGTACACAATAGTGAATTCTGATTGGTCCATGTGTTTTCCTTGCTTTGTATTACAGTATATATTATTACAGTAATAAAAATAATAGATCACATTTACATAATGATTTAAGGTCTGCAATGCACTCTACATACATGATCTTATTTGATCTTCATAAGGACTGAGCTAATGTTCTATTGTAGGGAAGAAAAACTAGCCAATCAATGAGTTTTATTTTACAACTCCAATCATTTACTATTTACATGAAGTGCTTTCATTGAAGTTAGTATTAGTGCTAGTCAGTAAATTATAGTATTGAAATCTCCTCTCATATAATTGCATATATCTCATGATGGGAGCCTCAAGCTCAATTGATGCTTTAAGATACTAATAATATATGCAATCAAGGAATTTGATAATTCATGAATTATTGTCCACAAAAAAAATATTGAGTCTGATTTATGTAGGAGGCTAGATGGTATGGTGGAAAAAGAATTAAAGACTTGGAGAAAACTTGGGATCAGATCTTCAGTTCTGCTACTTACTGTGTACAAACCATTTTACCTCTCTGGGTCCCTCAATCTCTGTAAAATGATGGGGTTACTAGACTAGGTGGCTTTTAAAGCCTCTTCCAGTTCTTGGGACTCTAATTATTCTTCCTTTATTACACACGTGAAGTAGGAAGGGCCTCATAGTCAACAAAAACATGCACCATATATAGTTATCACACTGGTGCCTTTGTTTTTAAACAGTTGTCTCTTAACATTCTCTCTGGAAATTAATTTTGAGTTTACTTGCTCAGGTGTAACTTGTTTTAAAAACCTGTCATTGCTGAAGCATTTCCTGTTGATCTCTCTAAACCACTGGCCAAGTGAATATTCTATTTTCCCTCTTAAATCAGTTCTTAACCCTTTTTGGGTCATGGACCACTTTGGCAGTCTAGTGAAGCCTGTGGACCCTTTCTCAGAATAAGGTTTTAAACTCATAAAATAAAATACATAGGATTACAAAGGAAAACAATTACACTGGAATACAAGTATCAATTTTTCTTGCTAAAGTTCAGAGACTCCAAGTTAAGAACTCTTGCAAAAATGGAAACTAGATTGACATAATCAAAGGTTTCAATAAATATTGTGCCTGTGTAATATCATATCTTACAGTTTATTCACGAAACAAACTATGAAGCAAAATAAGGCTGTTGAACAATAGGTTGCTTTGGTGGGAGGGAGGGAGAGAGAAAACACAGGGGACTTCTCCCTGTTCAGTGCTCTGTAACTGAAGATTCTGGCCAGCACTCTGGGAGGTGGCTGTCTGGCTCAGGTGAGGGAGCCCTAGAGTCTCCAAGGGGACTCATGTCCTCTAGGCTTGGCAAGCAGGGCACTTGCTGTAATAGTCCCAAGACGCTCCCGTGAGGTGCCACTCCTGTCTGCGGCAGGCCTTGCTCCCCCAGGACGGTGGCCAGGAAGTTGATATACCTCATTGCTAGTCGCAGGGTTTCATTCTTGCTCAGCTTTTTATCTGGGGGGTGAGTGGGGATGAGCTTCCTCAGCCTGGCAAAGGCATTGTTGACATTTTGCTGCCTCCACCTCTCCCTGGTGTTTGTGAGAATCTTTCTGGCCATCTTTGATTTCCTGGGGTAAGGAAAAAAAAAAGATAGACCAGGAGAACCAAGCAAGAGGGCTGTCAGTTCTTTGGCAGCCCTGTGGGAAGATGTGCCATCCCCCAATCCACCTGATTTGATTGTATTCACTGATACTCCAAGAGAGCACCAGCTTCTATAGAGACCCTCAATTCCCAATGTTTTCCAAGAGCTCCTAATGCCTAATACCTTTCTGCCTGCATGACTTAATAGTACCTGAAATTTAGGTTTCTCAACTTGAATTCACCTGCCCCCTAAAACTTAATCCTTCCACCAACTTGCCGATTTTGTGTTAATGGCACCACCCTCCTTTTAGTCATTCAGGCTTAAACCTTGAAATCCTCTTGATTCTTTCTTTTTCTTCACCAGTCTCCCCACCCACTGCCAAAAACCTAATTCCAACTTCATCTTTTACCAACTAGACTATTGTAACAGTCTACTAAATGGTCTTTCTAACTGTAGTTTCTCCTCTATTTAGATCATCCTTCACACTTCTGCTGCCCCCTGTGTAATCTTAAGTTATCACTTAGATCACGAAACTCTTCTTTTCAAGAACATTATGTGTCTCCCCACTGCTTCACTACTGGAAGAGAGGGTAGATAACAGGGTGGTTGTTTTTTTTTTAATTTCTATTTTATTCATTTATTTTTTGCTAGAACACCTAACAAAACATGGAGGGATTGTAATTTGTAATGGTGGAAGGAGTAAAGACACTTATGAAATTGCAGATCTTTTAAAGGATTTAGGAAAAAAAATGTTGGTGGTAAAAGATTTCATAGAGTAGGACTTCACTGAATTTGGTGCATGTATCTGAAGCCTGTAGCACTGAATAGAGACAGATGCTCACCCAAGAACCATTATGTTCCTCTCTCTCTCTCTCTCTCTCTCTTAGTCTTTAGCAATCCCTCCATGCTAAGGACAGGGCATTTCAAGGTATAACATTTTCTTGGCAATGTAATGAGCATAAAGGGAGATTCCTGAATGAGCATTTGGTAGTCTAAACATGGATGGATTTTTTTAAAATCAGGGAACACAAAATAATTATCTTTAAATGTTATTCTCTTCTTTCCCCTCCTTTTCAGAGATAAGTACAAATGTTTGATCAGTGATATCTAGACTGTAGAAACCCTGGATACTATATGGTCTTTTCACTAGAATATCCTGTTATACACAATAACAATCATAATTCCAAAGGACTCAGGATGAAACATACTATCCACCTCCAGATGGTAAACTGATGGACTCAGAGTGAAAATTGAAGCAGATTTTCTTCCCTATTCTCCCTCCCTTTTTTTGGACATGGCTAATGTGAGAACTTGTTTTGCCTCACTAAGTATCTGTAACAATTTTGTTTTTCTTATCTTCTCAATGGGTAGGGGAAGGAGAGGAGGAAAAGAAAGGATTTGGAACTAAAAATAAAATGAAATGCAGGGCCCACAGGGGTCCTATGGCTTTCTGGGTTAACACTAGTGGTCTGTTGTGACTGCAGAGTCACTGTGAGAATCAGTAATTTGATGGACTATTCATTACCCCAAATTGTTTCTTATAGGTCCAGTACTCCCTTTGGATATCCTGGCTTTAGCTTGCACAGTAAACTTTCCTATAGTTTCCCCCTTTTCAAGTTGATTCTTCAAGGCACAGATATGAGACTCTAGTCAGCTAAGCTAAGTGAGAGGTTATAAATAAACTCAACAGCCATGCATTCTAACCTGGCCTTAATGTGATCGCCTCCTATGAATTTGGGTAGGCCATTTAATCTCTTATGATCAACTTTCCTACTCAGAAAAGGCCTACATGACCTGAGGAAGGTCTGGTCACTCAATATTGGAGAAGACTAGATCTCAGAAATGAAAAGGCGTTTGGGGTGCTTGAGTGGGAATTATGTACTTACATTAAGACAGAATACAGCAGATTCATCTACATCCTGGGGCCCTTTGAGGGGGCTGTTGTTTGGCAATAGTTCATTAAGTTAAGGAATTTTTTTTTTTAAAGCAATTGGGGTTAAGTAACTTGCTCAAGGTTACACGGACAGTCATTATTTATGTGTGGGTGCTCATTTTCTGAGGCCGGATTTGATCTCAGGTCAGACTAACTCCGAGGCCAGCGCTCTTACTCACTGTGCCACCTAGCCGCCCCTAGTAAAGGAATTTTTTAAAAGGCAGAGATTTCCACAGTGTGTTCCAGGGACTGAGGCTGGGACACAAAGTGCTTCCAAGTAGTCTGTGGGCCAGTGCCTTGTACAATTCCTATATAATAATGATAATTTTTATTTAGTCATTTTTAGTCATGTCCAACTCTTTGTGACCCATTTGGGGTTTTCTTGGCAAAGATACTAGAGTGGATTGTCATTTCCTTCTCCAGCTCATTTTTTTTTTTTACAGATGAGAAAAGAGATAAAGTTAAACGACTTTCCCATAGTCACATATCGAGTCTGAGGCTAGATTTGAACTTCAGAAGATGAATCTTTTCTTGACTCCAGGCCCAATGCTCTATCCACTAAGCCACCTAGCTGTCTAATGACATGAGTGGCAGTTATTATTATTATATCTAAGCTTTACTTACATTTACAATTCACAACTGCTTTTTCATCCATTATTTCATCTCACAACAACCTGAGGTTAGTAATAAGTATTATTACCCCCCATTTATGCATGAGGAAACTGAGGCTTGGAAAGTATAAGTGACTAAGATATTTAAGATTCAAAATGTTTCTTTTTTATTTTTCCAAAATTTTATTTTAGACTCAAATACCAGAACACAAATAGAGAGTAGAAAGAAAAAAGACACAAAAACATATCATAAACTTAAATATTGGAACTTAAATACAAAGTTAGAAAGAAATAAAAGCCTATAGTGTGCAGAGCAGAACATAAGAGAGGATTCAAAATATGTAACAATAAATTTTCATTTCAATAAAGCCTAGATGATAAATAATACTTGTAGTGTTGAGAATTGTCCATCTTTGCTTCCTTGGGAATTTTCTTTTGTTCTCCTGTGCACATTTTTAGTTTGTTCTTCTTTTCCCTCCCCCCAACCTCCCCAGAAAGCGACAATAAAGTTTAGATATATTTCTCTATAGCTATAAATATATACATATCCTTCCCCCCAAGGCTACAATAAAATTTACATGTGTTTCTCCATAGCTATAGCTATATATATACACATATATAGACATATACCCTCCCAAACCTAGTCTACTCCTAATCTTTGTTTTTTATGTATATGTCTATCTCTTCTTTCCTATCCCTCCTGCCTCCCCTACTTTATTTCTACCCACTATCTTGCCCTCCTATGATTTGCCTACCCCCCCCTCCAAGGATCCCTCCCTATCCTCCCATTCCCATAAACACCCTTCAATGCCCCTATTTACTTATTCTCTCACCCTCCCCTCTAAAGATCCCTCCCTTGTCCTCTCCCCCTTTCCTATGACCCTACCATTTTATTTCTTCTAAATTTAGAAGACTTCTGTGCTCTTTTAAATATATATGTATTGTTCCCTCTTACACCTATTCCCAATGAAAGGAGGTTGCCAGAGCTACCAGTCCTCCTCCTCCATCTAATTCCTATGTATCAATTTTTCCTCTTGTACCTCATTTGTATAAAATAATTAGTCTTTTTAGTTGTTCCTAAATGGTTTTACTTTTAAAATTCATATCATGCCCAGGTTTTCCCCAATCTTTCTTATGAACTATCCAATTATTAATAAGAATCTTAGACAAAAATTTACATTTTACATAAATAAAAAGTGAACAGTCTGTCCTTATGGATCCCTTATAATCAGTCTTTGTTATGTACCTCATATTTATATTGGTCCTTGTATGTCAAATCTTCTATTAAGTTCAGCATTTTTTTTAACAAAGCCTTGAAAATCTGAGAGTTTATCAAATGTCCATTTTTTTTTCATTCAAGATAATAGTTAACTTTGCAGGGTATAATATTTTTGGCCAGAGCCCCAGTTCTTTTGCTCTTCCATATGTTGTGTTCCAAGCCCTGAAATGCTTTAATGTTTCTGCTACTAGGTCTTGCGTAATTCTAATTGTGGCACCATCATATTTAAATTATTTTAATCTTGATAGTTTTTCCTTGAGCTGGGGATTTTGGAATCTGGCTATGATATTCCTATGAGTTTTCCTCATAAGATCTCTTTTAAGGAGTGATTAACGAATTTTTTCTATCTCTATTTTCCCCCATTGTCCTAATGCTTCAGGACAACTTTCTTTAATTATTCCTTGTATTAGTGCATCAAGATTCTTTTTTTTGATCATAACTTTCAGTTAGTCTAATTATTTTTATATTTTCTCTTCTTGATCTATTCTTCAAATCTTTTGTTTTTCTTATAAGTTTCACTTTCTCTTCTATTTTTTCATTATTCATATTTTGTTTAATCATTTCTTGATCTCTTATAATTTCACTGACTTTACTTTGCCCAATTCTAATTTTCAAGGTGTCATTTTCTTCCTTAAGATTCTGGATCTCATTTTCTAGTTGGGTAAGATTCAAAATATAATGGTCTTGATAAGCAGACAGCTGTATTACTCAAGGTCAAGTAAGTGGCCAAACTGGGATTTGAACTCAGTTCTTCTGCCTCTAAGCTCAATATTCTGTCTACTGTGACACAGCTGGATAGTAAGACAATTCCTATAACTTGGTTTGTAACAGGAATTCATCATCTTCCCCCATACAGGGAAATGAGGGCCTAAGGCAATTACTCACAAAATTGAGACTGAATCAAAACTGGTTGCCTTTCCTATGAGGATAAATGCTTTAGTGCTCTCCTTTGAGCTAATGGATAAACAGTTCCTGGGAATTTCTCTTTATGTTTCCTTGACATCAAAACACCCTAAGAGCTGATGAGCTGGGAAAGGGAATGAGAACAATTTAAATCAGATGGAACAGTCATAGAAGCCAAATTCATTTCATTCATCTGGATTTGAAGGAACTGCTCCATGGAAAATCTTCTCAAACCCAACTTCTCACCAACAAACTTTTCAGTGAATTGAACAAAAGTCAAACTGCTCCCACCCCCATCTCTCTCTCCACATATAGGCACTCCCAAGCTGAAAGTCAAGTTTTTGTGCTTAGCGATTACCTAAGGCAAATCCAACTTTAGTACTATATCTAAAGCACAGGTGATACACTGTACAGTGTTGGACTTGGAGTCAAGAAGACATGAGTGCAAATGTTACTAATTTAATCCCTGTTGGCCTTAGTTTCCTCATCTAAAAATAGAGATAATAATAGAACCTACCCCTCAGGATTATTGTGAGAATCAAATGAAATAATAATTTTAATATTTATTTATTTTTGCTTTTTGGAGGGGGGAAGGCAGGGCAATTGGGGTTAAGTGACTTGTCCAAGGTAACATGACTAGTTTTGTGTTGTGTCTGAGGCCGGATTTGAACTCAGGTCTTCTTGATTCCAGGGCTGTTGCTCTATTCTCTGTGCCACCTAGCCACCCCTATAAAATAATAATTTAAAGCACTTTGCAAACCTAACATCAATATATAATATTAGCTATTAAATGAATATGAATTTATAGTGAAAATATGTATTTAAAAGACAGTTGAACAAATAAATGACATAGGAGAGACACTTCAGTATTCATAGGGCATGAATACTTTTCCTATCTAGGGCAAGTTTAATGTATCGTGGTTTTTTATTTATTTAATGCAAGTATTTCCAGAGCATGATCCAGTGACCACTCACTGGTGAGTCCTGGGGCTTTTCCAAATGTTCTGTGTCAGATTCTTGTGGCATTCCTAGGACAACTACTTTCTTTCTTTCGCTTTTTGTAGGGGGGGAGGTAGGGTGATTGGAGTTAAGTGACTTGCCCAAGGTCGCAGCTAGTAAGTGGTAAGTGTCTGAGGCAGGATTTGAACTCAGATCCTCCTGATTTCCAGGGCTGGTGCTCTATTCACTGCGCCACCTAGCTGCCCTTCTTGAAAGGAATTTAATCTAAAGTGGGGAAGCCCATTGTGCTCTGCTCTGGTTTGGGTGGATTATACATCTTTTGTGTGCATTTATTTGTGTGTAGGGGGGAAAGGCAAGGCATTTGGGGTTAAGTGACTTGCCCAAGGTCATGCAGCTAGTAAGTGTGTCAAGTGTCTGAGGCCACATTTGAACTCAGGTCCTCCTGCCTCCAGGGCTGGTGCTCTATTCACTCCGACACCTAGAGGCCCCTTTATACATTCTTTGAATTGATAGCCTAAAGCTCTGGGTGGTCTGGTATTGAAATACTTTCTCAATCCAAGAGACACTTAGACCTTCATTTTAATATCAATCAGACATGGGCTATATTAGTCAATTAGATCTGATTGCTCTTTGAAGGACCACCTACTGTTTTCAAGGGTATATAAACTGAGATTATCTGTGGTCTAAGAAAGATGGCCAAATGACTATCCTTTTATTAATAAGTTGCTGGCCTTATTAATAAAAGGATTGAATTACACATAAACTGTGTCTTTTTTACCTTTTTAAACATCACAACAGGAATGAAAAATTCAGTGTAGCAGACAGAACAGTGAACCACGAGACAGGAAACCTGGGGTCTACAGCTACTTCTTCCACTAACTGTGTGGCATTGGGAAGCTTGACCTCCTTGAACCTATAAAATAAGGACTGGGATGAATTACCTCTGCTCTGATTCCAAGACTCCACAACACAAATGGAGCCATGATTTCATCTGGACCCAATGATGCAGAAAAACCTAGTCAATGTCCCATGACCCTACCACAAGGAATCCATACAACCTTTTGATGTCATTTTGACAGGAACATCTTGAACATCTGAATCCCAGATGTGCCACCTACTAGCTAGGTGGACTGTGAGTGGGAGAGGCGAAAACTTCTCAGACCATATCCTAAAATCTAGTAAGGTTTCTTGTGGGAACAGGCCTGAGTTTAGTTTTAGGTTCCACTCTTCCCCCTTCTTTACTACTGTCAGTCAGCCTTAAGCCCTTCAGGAATTTTAGGAATCTCTTAGGACCCTTTCCCCCCCCTTCCCTTGCTGTCAATCAGCATCAAGCCCTTTAGGAATCTCTTAGAACGCTTTCCCCTTCTTCACTTTAGCATTTGCCAAATAAGGATAAGTACACTTGGATTGGCTATGCCCTGTTTCTTTGTTCTTTGTCTTTTTCACGACCAGACTGTAAGCCTGCCTCCCAGCCAACAGGAATAAGGGACCATAGTGGGAGGGCACTTGACTGTGTTAGGGTATAAAATCTTGCTTTGCCTCCTGTAACATGCCTCATTCCACTGCTCTATTCTGGTGGAAGGGTTGCCCTTTGCTTGCAAGAACTGAATAGAAATTTCCTATCCTTACCTGGAGATACCTCTGGCTTTTAATTTGGGGGGAGGGGATTTTGGGGGTCCCCATACCCCACACAACTGGACATAATTCTGGGCCTATTTTCTCATCTGCAAAATTAGGAGCAGGGACTAGATGGCCTCTGAGGGTCCTTCCAGGTCTAAATCCATGATATTAAAGTCCTTTCCTGCTCCAATCTTCTATAAGACTTCATCTTTACACAAAGAACAGAGAAAGACCGCCATACTGAGCAGAACTAAGATTTGTATGCATCTGCAAAATTTTTTCATGGTGGTTAAGTGAAGGAACCATGGGAGAAACTAGTAGTTCAATTTAAGAGGGGCTTACTACTCTAAGCTTAGTGACTCCAAGTAGTTTAGGGAATGTATTGTACTAGTATGTGTGTGTATTTATATGTGTGTGTGTGTGTGTGTGCACGCGCACCATGTTTTTTCCCCCTAACTTTGTATTAAAGTTTCTATATTTAGGTTTATGATATGTTTTTGTTTCTTTTCTCTATGCTGTATTTGTGTTCTGGTGTTTGAGTCTAAAATAAAATTTTGAAAAAGAAGAAAAAATCATCTAGACCAAACATTTCAATTCACAAAGGAGAAAAAGAGGTCCAGAGAGGTTGAGTCCAATCCAAATAACTGCTAATTGTCATAGTCTTTTAAAACCCAAATGCTTCTGGCAATGCTTTATATTTATAACTGCAATAGGCTATCATTTCACATGCAAATATTTTTTGCATCAAATTTTGTTAGATTATATAGCATATATCATATGTTACATCATATGATAGATAAAATGATAAATGATAGTCACTTACAGTTATAAATATGAAAATATAGATAGAAGCATGTGTGTATGTGTATGTTTAGACAGATTTATAAACAACAACAGAAAAAAATTTCATAAACATCATCACAAAGACCCTGTGAGGCAAGTAGTATAAGTATTATTATCTTCATTTTATTGATAAGGAAACTGATGTACACAGAGGTCAAACAAATTGACCAAAGTCCAAGAGCTGACAGGTAGGCTATCTATCCAATTCCAGGTTATACTATGAGCAACAGATTTTCTTCATGTCTTTTGTTTTTCTTGCAAAAAAAAAAGATTAAATCCATTTATTTTGCGTACTTAAGTATTCTTTATAGGGCTACAGGTCCTACACAATTCCATTACTCAATGAAATCACCACAATGTCTTCTGTGAAAAAGGACAATCTAGAGAACTCTGTTGATGACAGAATTTCTTTTAAATTTGGACTTTGTTAAGGATACTGCCAATGTCACTGGTGAATAATTTAGGTGAGCATATATATCCTTGTTTTATAGCATGCTCTGGTAGAAAGAGGGAAATACTAAGAATCATACAATTCTATAGACCATCCCCAAACATTGATTTAACTATGGGTGCCATAAATTTTGTCCAACAATCAATGAATATATATACCTCTGAAAGAATTGAGGGGCAGCTAGGTGACACAGTGAATAGAGCACTGGCCCTGGAGTCAGGAGGACCTGAGTTCAAATTCAGCTTCAGACACTTAACACTTACTAGCCGTGTGACCTTGGGAAAGTCACTTAACCTCAATTGCCCTGCCCTCCAAAAAGCAAAAAAAAAAAAAAAGAATTGAGAATCAATCAATCAATCAATCAATGCTTATTGATTGCTTTATGCAAAAAATTCACAGGTAAAAAATAAGGAGAGAAGACCTTCTAGATAGAAGAATAAAACAGAAGAAAGAATTGGTTTCCTTAAGTATCCAAAAGAAAAAAACAAACACCATCATTTTCTGGAATATTAGATAATCTCTCTTTACAGTGTTCATGATGAGCATACACTAGAATTACATGAAGAAAATTGTAATAGTGTACCAACATCTATTATAGAAGACCAAGAAAAATTCTTTGAAAAACTATACAAGATCTTCCAAACCTAGTAGAATTGTAGACTCTCAGAGTGGGATTGGGGGCCCTGTAGTCTAAGTTATACCTAAATAAGAATTCCTCTACACAGGGATTTGTAAACTACAGCTAAATCTGGTCTTCTTCTATTATGGTATAGTCTATGATCTAAGAATTGTTTTGATAGTTTTAAATGATGTCTTATTGTATTTGAAATAAAAATTTATTGTATTTAGAAATGTACAAATTATTCTCAAATTGAGTTGGGGGGATAGGATCTGGGATGAGGTTATAGCTTGCTGAGTCTGGCCTATAGCAAACCTCACAAGTGATCATCCAACTTGTACTTTATGTAATACCTCATTGGGAAGCTTTCCTAACATCATATATAAAATTTCCTATTCATGACTTCTAATCAATGACCCTAGGATCACAGATCTAGAGCTGGAAAGAATATTAGAAGCCATTTGGTCCAAACCCCAACAGGTGAGAACCCTGAGGCCCATAGGAATGAATGCCCAAGGCCACATAGGTCATATTAGAAGCAAGATAGAAATCCATATTTTCTAATTACAGAGGCAGAATTCTTTTCACTGCACCCAATCTTATCATTCCCCCACATGATCACCTTTAAAATATTTGAAAACCACTATCATGTTTCCTGTTGAGTCTTTTCCTTTTTGCACCAAGCATCTCTAGTTCTTTCAAGTGATGCTCATAAAGGCCCTTTGCCATCTTACATGTCCTTTTTGGTACCTTCCCTAGTTTGTCAATGTCCTTCATCAAATCCTTCATTCATACCGAGCCATGTTGCTCTATAAATGATATGATCAAGTCTCCTTAGCCCTGACCACAATGATTCTTAATGCAGCCTAAAATCACACAACATATACCTTGATCTTTGGTGACTTCAGTATGAAGACCAAAAGCACATTTTGGTCCAGCAGGAAGAAGTAAAAGAAGCTGGAAGTCGAACGTATCTATCAGCACTCTTTTTTTTTTTTAAGCAATTGGGGTTAAGTAACTTGCTCAAGGTTACACGGCTAGTCATTATTTGTGTGTGGGTGCTAATTTTCTGAGGCCGGTTTCAATCTCTGGTCATCCCAACTCCGAGGCTGGTGCTCTTACTCACTGTGCCACCTAGCCGCCCCTCTATCAGCACTCTTAAAACACGTTTTTCATCATAGATAACAGCAGAACCATACATAGCCTCTAACTTCTCACTCCCTGATGTGCCATAAGGGAAAGTAGAAATGGCATTAAAGGAGGTAGAGACTAGAAGAGCAACAGAACTGAGTACACCTGGGGAAAGTGTGTGCTGGAAGCAACATAATTTTTAAAGAACTGAATGATAAAAATGCAAGATATCTGAAAGTGGGGGACAAAGTCAAGTGATTGGTACAAACATAATTGGAAGAACATCAATAACTAGCCAACCCTATCCTTACTTTCTTATATCTATGAAATAACTGAAAATGATTGTGTATGAAATGTAGCTTTAATGAAAATATAAGGATAGAACAGGAAGATTACAAACAATTTTCTATAGCAGATCACACTACTAGTCATACAAATGATGATAAAGATGTAGAGAATTCAAGGTTCCACAGTGTTTATTATTTGTTGACTAAAAAATAGCATTTGACTCAAAAGAACAAAACTGTTCTCCTACAACAAACTGTTGCATGCCAAGATTATACAGGATTTCTTGATGGGTTCAGCCTTATAAAGAACTTGTTCAATGGGCCTCTGGTTATTAGTACCAACTGAGGTGTAAGACAGAGAAACAAACTTACCAAAAGTGTTTGACACAATCATAATTTTTTTTATATAACCCATGTGGAATTCTATAAAAATGGCAAGATGCTCCTATATACAAATGACATTGTACTATGCATCAGGATCTTCTTAATGAGACTGACAATTACTCTAAAGCTTTTGACTGACAATCCACACAGAAAATATTAAGTGAATCAAAAATACCTATTAAACCAGACTATAATATGAGGAAAAAAGGAAGGTAGGGAGGAGTGAAAGGAAAGAGGAAGGAAGGATGAAGGGGAGGAAGGAAAGGAGGGAGGAGGGGAGGAAGGAAGGAAGCAAGGAAAAAAGGGAGGAGGGAAGGAAGGAAAGGAGGAAAGAAGGAAGGAAGGAAGGAAAGAAGGAATGAAGGAAAAGAGGGAGGAAGGAAACGAGGAAGGAATTATTTATTAAGTGCCTATCATATGTCAGGCACTGTGCCAAGTACTGGGGTTTCAAATACAAAATGAAATGGTCCCTACTGTTAAGAAATTTACATTATGATAGGGGGAACTACACACAAGAAGGGGGTTGATTCATACTAGAACAACTAACACGTATATAGCACTTTAAGGTCTGCAAAAGTACTTCTCGAATATTTTCATTTGAACCTCACAACAACCATGGGAGGTAGATGCAGTTATTATCCCCATTTTATACCTGGGGCCACTGAGGCAAACAAAGGTTAATTGCCATGTCTAGGTACTAAGTGTTGAAGTGGATAGAGCACTGAGCCTGGAGTTAGGAAGACTTGAATTCAAATCCAGTCTCAGATCCTTAATAACTGTATGTATGACCTTAGGCAAGTCACTTAAACTCTGCTAGCTTCAGTTTCCTTGACTATAAAATGGGGGTAATAACAGTACTTACTTCCCAAGGTTGCTGTGAGAATCAAATAAGACTATTTGTAAAGTACTTAGCACAGTGCTTGGCACATAGAAGGCACTTAACAAATGCTCGTCCCCTTCACCTTTGCTTTGTCATAGAGCTAGGAAGTGAAAGGGCACAAGTCACTTGGATTCCATTTTAAGCACCACACTTAAGGAAAGACTAAGAATCTGGAATAAGTCCAGGAGGACAATCAGAATGTTATACCAGGATCATTTGAAGGAATTGAGATGTTTTGCTCAGAGAAAACACATGGGAGGAAGCAGTAGCAGAATGGGGACTGTATTCAAGTATTTTAAGACCCCTATGTTGAGGAAAGATTAACTTACTTTCTTTGCCCCTCGAGGCCAGAATGAGGAACAATGGATGGCAGTTAGAAAGATGATTTTGCCTCAGACAAGAAGTGATTTCCTTCTGAGTGAAAGCATGATCTCTACAAAACTTCCAGAACCCTTGGGATTCTCCCCACAGGGATTAGAGATCTTGGGTTGGCTAGAAACCACCCCCTCACCTTTGGGTGAAAAAAATGAACTGTCCTGGGGAAAAATTCATCTGGGTTCCTAGAAAAATAGGGTGCCTAAAATATTTAACAGGAGGAGAGTGTAAAAGGGGAGGATTTAAAAAACTTCATAATAATAGGAAACATCCAAAAGTGGAAAGGGCTACATTTTAAAGATTAAGAAACTGAGGCTTAGAGAGATGACCTCAGTTAGTAGTGAGTTTGTCCTCACTGGAAGTCTAGTGGGAGAGGGTCCTCTTCCAAAAGAACAGATAAGATGACTTCTAGCCATTATATCTTATCTCTTCATTTAAAAGTTTAAAACAAGAACTAGCCTTGAGATTCCGTGATTCTTAGAAACATTCAGCTTCCCTGTAGATAACAAATATCCCCCTGATCTCCCCCAAACACGGCTCATTAGCCAATAAATCAGCCCAATTCACCCAAAGTCACTCACACTGACCATGCCAAGCCCACAGGGTACTGAAGGATCAAGTCAAGCCAGGCAGAAAAGTGGACTGCCTGGAATCTGTTAGCCTTGCTACTTCCTCAAGCTCCCCCTCCCCACTCTCCCCTTAGAGAGAAAAGAAGGTTAAATAAGCAGGCCAAATGCAGATCAAGACCCTATTATACAAAAGATTAAGAAATGCTGGGAGCAGATGAAGACCTCTGTCAATAGGAGGAGCTCAGCAATCTCTGCTTAAAGCTATTCAGATTGTAGGCAGAAGGGAGGCCTCAGACACAATTCACCATTCCTCCTCCCTCACCACCTCACCCCGGCACACAAAACAGGGCTCAGCTTGGACATTTGGACATTCCAAAGCAAATGGCTATTGGAGCAGCAATAATATTCTGGGACTGTTAGCAGATAAGGAGGCGAGCTTAAATCTACTCCAGTTGTTGGATGTGGGGTTTTCTTAATTGGTATTTTAGCATCTGGTGATGCCCAGTTTCCCATGAAAGCTCAAAATATATTAATATTTTATTAACAATGATCACATTTTGTTATATATCAATGTATCAGTATTTTAAATATAATAATTTTGAATGTTTTATTTCTCTGAAATTTCCATGTTAATTTTAAAGCAACTCTTTTACAATTTTATACTATTTTATTTGCGATATTTTCAATTCAATTATTCAAAGAGTGGAGGCAAAAAAAATTCTTCCTTTGGCATAAAACACTTTTTAAATTGACTAAGTAGGTTAAAATGTTATTATTAAATAAGTACTTTCCTCACAACAAGTCTGTAGATTAGGTAGTGTAAATATAATTATCATCCCAATTTTACAAATTGAGAAAGTGAGGTCTATTACAAAACCTCTATTAAGTGCCTATTATATTGGAATAACACCATTAGGATTTTTCCCCTTACCAGAAACTGCTTTGATTTACTTTGTAGATTTTTAAATTTACTTATTTCTGAAAGTGAAGGTCTTCCAGGATTGGGTGATTTTTATTTTCTTAAGCTGGCAATTTCTTTAATACCTGGGCACAGTGCCTGGAATATAGTAGTTGCTTTTTAAAAAAGATGTGTTGAATTGAATAATCAAATATGTAAGTGATAGATCTTGGAGAGTCAAAAGTAAAAATGAAATAGCCCTTGCCACCAAGAAGCTAACCTGTCCATGGTCCTGCTACCAAGAATTAAAGAGTCACTATTTGAACTGATGGCTCTTGGCTCCCTGTCCAATGGCAGTTCCCCTCTACTTACTTCACTGACTCAGTTAAAGAAGAGCTAAAACAGTAGCCTGTAAAAAGTAGTATATATGGATATAATCTGTTTATATTGATGTAACAGACAGTGTCTATTTTTCTGTTTGGCAGAGTGACAAGTTCACAGCTGGTTTGCAAATTGCACATAATCCCTCTTTTTTTTTTTTTTTAACAACTGCATTACAAGCCAGTTTTGGAGCCAGAAAGGTCCAGGTTCAAGTCCTAATCCTTACGTACGTTACCTTGTCAAGTTAATTTTTCAATGCCCTAGGCACCTCTCCATGGCTATAAGCTATAAACAAGTTGCCAATCTGTTTCTGCATTAGTAGGTGACAATTTAATTTCCAGTTTGACTCACGGTCCATTAACCTGTTCCCCATGGATAATGAATTTCCAATTTGACTTAGATGTCATAGAGATCAAAGACTTGGAGCTAGAAGGAACCTTGGAAGGAATCTAGTCCAATTCTCATTTTACAAATAAAGAAACTGAGGCCCAAAAAGATCAAATGATCACACAGGGAGTAAGTGGCAGAAATGAGATTTTAATGAGATTAGGTCTTCTGACTTCAAAACCAGTACTCCTTCCATTGTGCTACACAGTTCATTCACAGTCTCATCAATATTTTCTGGTATAAGTATTATATATGCCCTCAAATTTTATGACTTTGGCCCAGACAGAACCAGATTTTACTGATAAACATATTTATTTTAGGCTATCTGCATTCTATACTTAATATTAAAATATTAACAGTGTAAGAATTGGCCTCTCTAATCTGGAATCGCCCTACTTTTTCTAGGCTTATATTATTTTCTATCATCTGACATTATATCATGTCCTATTGTTATATTAAACTAAACTATATTATACTATGCTCACATATTATATTGTATTTCTCTTTGCCCCCCTTTTTGTGTTGTCTTTCCCCATTAGAACGTAAGCTCCTTGAGGGAAGAGATTGTCTTTCTTTTTGTTTGCATTTGTATACCCAGTGTTTACCACAATACATAGCAAAAGCTTAATAAATGCCTGTTGCCTTTTCCTTATACTAGAATGTATTATATTACATGTATATATTGGGTTATGTGACATTATATTGTGTTGTATTTATAATATATAGCATTTATATTATATTGCATTACATTATGTTATACTATTATATCACATGTAATAGTTGTGTGTAGTGTATTGTACTATTGTGTGTGGTGCCATGCATGTCATTCGTGTTGTGTATGTGTCAAGTGTTATACTACGCTAATTATTACCACTAAAGACCTAAAGACCACTAGGCTTCTGCAACTAGAACCTCCTATGTGTGTTTTTCCCCTTATTAGAATGTGAGCTCCTTGAGAACAGGGTGTGTCTTACTTTTCTGTTATCTTCTGTGCTTATACAGTGCTTTCCATAGTGTTTAATAAATATTTTCATTCATTCAGTATTCCTCTGAGCTTTAGCCAACTTGTCTACTCCTAGTTCCTGCAACTGCACTCTGTAATCTCCTGTCTCTGTGCTTCCTCCTTGGCATTCACTTTTGACTAGAATGCTTTCCCTCCTCTTCTTTGTAATCTCCAGAAAGTCTGCCTTCCTTCCCTTCCTCCACCCAGCACAGACATTCTCCCTAAAACCTCATACAATACTTAAGTTTTTAATTTCTCTAATGAACTTCTCTGGGGAAACAAGCACAGGAGTTAGGTTGAAATCCTACCTTTGCCACCAATTAAATAATAGTTAATATTTATACAGAGCTTTGAAGGTAGCAAGGCAACTTTATATATATCCATTGTTTCATTTGATCTTCCCATCCAGGCTAAGGGGTAGGGCTATTATCCCCATTTGATGAGGTACAGAGATATTTCATGACCTGTCCAAGACCACATAACTACTGAGTGTCAGAGGTACTGACCCAATCCAAGTGGACCGAGAACATCTCAGCAATTACTGCTTATGTAGCTTTAGGCAAGTGACTAAACCTCTGTTTCCTCATCTGTAAAATGATTGAATTAGATCAGAGTTGTCAAACATAGGAGGCGTGAGATAGATTGGGAAACAGTAACAAAATAAATAAAAATACAGTGGAACACAGAGAATGTCGATATGTGATTTTCTAAGTTGACACTGCCAAAATCAGATGACTGCTAAGGCCTCTTCTAGTTCCAAATCGAAGATCCTAATGTTCATTATTATTCATTCAACAAGCATTTATTAAATGTCTGTTATGTGCCAAGAACCCTGCTAAGCATTGTAAATACAAAGACAAAAAGGAAACTTACATATAGAAATACAGATTGTGTCATCTTCATTTTCTCTCTTATAGACTTGGCTCTACAACCAGCATGAGATTAATGGATATTTGCTGTTTTATGTGTGTAGGAAGCAGCATGGCATAATGCTATATTTGGAGTCAAGAAGATCTGAGTTCAAACTCTTTAACTAAATGATATAGAAAACTGAGACTTGCTTTGGTTGAGGCATGCCTCATGAGGCATGAGGCAGACTTTCTGGAGGTTACAAAGAAGGGGAGGGAAGGCATTTCATTGATCAACATCAATTAAATCACAAGCCCTATAAATATATATGTAAATTATATCTCAAATAGGAGATTCTAGGTTTAAATCTGTGAAATGTAATGGGAGAAAAATGACAATGCTGCTGTCACCCCCCCTCCTTCCCTCCACTCCCCCCATCCTTTGTTTAACATTTGGTAACTGGCTGTTACTTGTCAATCAGAGGGTTGGGGCTGAAAAGTTAATTGTATTTAAGCTTCTCCATGTTGAAGGAAGCTGTTTAACTCCATAACTAAGTTGGGGCTACAACCAGCAGAAGCCTTTTTCTAAATTACTATGGGGAGACAAGATGAGGCTTTATGAATTCATTTTCTGAGAGGCCCACTTTGTGGGACTACCAGAGCCAGAAAAAAAGAGGGGGAGAATAAGGAGGTTTGTAAAATTCCATTTTGTGAGCAGTGGGCCCTTAGTGGAATGCCCAGTAAGAGACCAGGACGATATGCTAATGAAGCAGTCAGAAACTGCCTGCTGATTGCTGTTTTCCCAAATGAGGTTAGGAATTTAACCTGCTTTAAAAAATGATCAGAAAGGAGAGAGCTAAAGCACAGGATTAAAATAAAAACGATGCTTGGTTCTCCAGAATTTGTCTATGTTAATCTTGACTTCATGCATGGTACATTGGAAGAAAACTGAACTTGGAGCCATAAGACCTGAGTGCAAGTCCCAGCCCTGTCATTATATTACCTGGGTGACCTTGTGCAAGTCACTTACCCACTCTAGGCCTCAGTTTCCCCATCTGTAATATTAGAAAGGTGGATTAGATGACCTCTAGATTAGAGACCAGAGTTCTTTCCTGCCTTGAGAAGAACTGCATCTATGTGTTTAGCAGTTGATAAAAAAGGTCAACAAATTCTTTGATTCAATAAATTCAAAGATGCTCAGAGCTCAAAGGACTTTTAGAGATCTCCCCTGGTTCAAGCTTCTTGAGGACCAGAGAAAGGAAGATATTTGCTCCTAGTCATGCACCTAATTTCAAGGGGCTGCTAGGTGGCACAGTAAGAGCTCCAGCCCTGGAGTGGGGATAACCTGGGATCCATCCCGGCCTCAGAAAATGAACACCCCCACACATAATGACTGGCTGTATAACCTTGAGAAAGTTACTTAAGCCCAATTGCTTAAAAAAAAAAAAAGAACTAATTTCAAAGCCTTCTGCTCATGCAGAACTCCTGGTATAGAAACTGTCTCCCCCAGTGCAGATTGGCAATAGTGCTAATAGAGGAGAGATTCCTAGCTTTTTTGTGCCAGGGATCCCTTTGGCAGTCTGGTGAGCTCTGTGACCTCTTCTCAGAAAAATTGAAGAAAATGTTAAACCTCAGAGGTTAGGGAAAGTAAAGACAAAATTTTTCCCCTTCCAAGTTCATTAATGCCCTGAAGTCTATCCTCAGGGCCATTGGATAATCTGAAGAGAACAGGCTCAAAACCCCTGTTTTAAGAGAGTTGCCTGGGGGACACTGAGAGATTTGGTGAATTTCCCACAATCACACAGCTGGTCAGGGTCAGGACTGGAAATTATGTCTTCCCCATTCCAAGCCTCTATTCACTATACCATTGGTGTTTCTTAGTCAGTGATAAGCTATAATAATAATAACTCACATTTATATGTTATTTTAAGATTTGCAAAGAACTTTTCTCATAGCAACTCCTGGAAGGAAGGAAATTCAAAGATTTTTATTCCTTCTTAGCTGATAAGAAAACTGAAGATCATAATAGACTGTGAAGTGACTTTCCCAAAGTCACACAGACAATAAGTGTTGGAGTCAGGATCTGAACCTAGTTCTTCTTACTCTGAGTTCAGCCCATAAAGCCCATACTGCAAAAGTAAAGATGCAAATACTCATATCAAAACAAAACACTAGGAGCCCAAGGTCGAGGTTCTACTATTGTTCTCCAAGTACAAGGGAGCCAATGATGTTTGATACAAAGGATGGGTAGGAGTGTTTTCTATTCTACCCCTCCTTTCTCCTAGCCACCCAGTTAATTTACAGAGCTCCCAAGAAGGCTTCCTTGAATCTTCTTACAGATGCCTATCACTTTTCTTACTTTTTTTTACAAGAAATAACAAAAGCATGGAAGGTAGAGATTTATTAATTTATTCTATATTTCAGGAAAATGGCCCTTTTGTTCCTAGCCCAAAATGTAGCTTTGTGTTGGGATTTGTTAGATCCACACATCTGTATGTTCCTTACAGGCAGGGCAAGCCCATCCTTGGATGGAACGGCTCTGAATGCTGGAATTCTCTATGGGGGAAGCAGAATGAACCTCTCTAAGCTGAAGAGTAATTGGAGATGAAGGAAGACAGGAGTGGGAGCTGATCTTGAAATGCACTTGTGCCTGACCCGTCCCCTTTCGGCTTATTACCTCTGTTTACCTTTGTTTGATAGTTCACTTAACTGCTCTTAGGACAGCTGCAGGCTGCAGTATGAATATGGATCTCTGGCACACAGCGAGATAGCTCTTTGTTAAAATTTAATATCTGCTTTTAACAGATTCCTTTAGGGAAGTACCAGCTGCCATTATATCTAATTGCTTAATTTCATTTCTGAAATCAAACGGCGAGTTTAGTTAGGAGGACAAAAAGTATTCCCCACTGGCCCATAGGCACCACATGGGGATGTCACTGGCATAAAAGATGAGAACTTCAAATGCATTTTCTTATGAGAGTGAGATGAATTTGTACCATCCCCACAAAACTGCCTACAAATCATAGACTCCAAGCATATGCACATTCACAATCTCTCTTAATCAAAGTCAGCCCCAGGGAACCAAACATCCTCTTCCCTAAGCGGACCAGCCATCCCACCAAAAAGGCAGTGTCACTTTTAAAAGATGGACAAAGCTTGGGGTCTGCTAGGTGGTGCAGTGAGTAGACTGTCGGCCCTGGAGTCAGAAGGACCTGAGTTCGGATCCGGCTTTAGACACAACTCACACACGAACAAAAACTTAGCCATGTGACCTTGGGCAAGTTACTTAACCCCAATTGCCCTCCAAAAAGCAAAAAAAAAAAAAAAAAAGATGGACAAAGCTGACCCTGGCTATTAATGTTTACATGGCCCTAAGCCTGCCTGTCGGTTTAAGCTTTTGATTAATTTTGAACTTTTAGAAAATTAAACCCACAGGTAAAAATTCACCTCAAATTAAGATCCAATTAGACTTGAGTAATAATAACAATGTTATTGGTGAATTGTTAGTGATGATGTTAAGAATGAAAGCATATTTCCATATCTAATAATAACAGTATTTTTATAGCTCTTTAAAGTCTGCACAGGGCTTTATATATGTTATCTCAATTAACCTGATTCAAACATTTCTGTAACAGAGAAAAGTTAAGAGTTGAGAAAGTTCTTTCCTCACAAGGTCCCCCCACAGGGAAGTAAGTAGGAAAACCCATTTCATAAACTTGTGGCAAAGTTAACTACAGGGCTGGAGGATGCTGTTACTTGGATATTCCCACCTGCCCTCTGTATGCGGTCTTCTTAGGCAATCTCAAGACACAGAGTGCTTCTGCCTTTCTCCTCTAACCCTCTCCCCCACTCCTCTTCCCACTTACCCCCACAAATAAAAACGTCTGCTTTTCCCCTTCCCTCTGGCACCTCAAAAAGTCCTTACCACTTACTTTCCCAAACCCAGGTAGCTGCTGGGAAATCGGAGGCAGCTGCTGCGTTTCCCAACAGAGCAGGAGGTTCGCCTACCTCTCCTCTGCACTCCCTTGGCCTGGCCACTTGGGCTGCTGTAGCTGCAGCCGGCTACTCCTGGCTGCCTCATTTATAGGATTCAGTCTCCTTTGTCTGGCGCGTGTCACCACTAGTCCCAGGCAATCCAGGCTACTCGCTTTGCATCTCCCTGGAGATCCCAGGCTCCTAGCATCCTCAGTTCATCTCACTACCCCCTTCCTTCACTGCCATTGCTGTGGGATTGCTCTCTCACTCTCTCTTTCTGTGTCTCTGTCTCTATCCATCTGTCTATCTGTCTCTCCTGAAGAAATAGTAGCTACATATTGGCACTGGGGAACAGAGCTATATACCCCTATTCTCAGATTGGAAAGCTTTGGGACAGTCAGAGAACCATCCATAAGGAAGAGAGGAATTCGTTCATTGCTCTAACCTCAGCAAAATGGTGTCAATGCCTTTGGGACTCATCTCCTCCTGCTGCCTTCACTTTCATCACATTCTGATTTCAAGGGGACAGACTTTCTGAGAGATGGAGGGACCTAGCTCTGTGGAACAATGAGATCATTGCTGGTGAGATTCTTTTCACTTCGTGTATTTCATCCTTCCCCCCCATTTTCTTTTTCTCTTTGTCCCAGTTTCCTTGACTAGCTCCCACACTTTCTCATCCCCTAACTATGGGCATTAACTCAAAATCTATAACTGGGTCTCCTGTCCTCTGATATTTCCACACTCTCTCCCTTGGCAATTTTACTCACTCAAAAGACTTCATTTGTCATCTTTTATTCAGATGATTCTCAAGTCTGTATCTCCACCCTTGCCATACTCTAAGGGCTCCAGCTATATGGCTGTCTTCAGTGGGGAGTCCTGCCAGCACCTCAAACTTAGTGTGCAGACTAAACTAAACATCTGCTCCCTCCCCCAAACTTGATCCCTCCTTCCCTAAATCCGATATTTCTGCTCAGTCCTCCCATGAACTCAGGTTTGAACCCTTACCTCAAAGTTTCCTTTGATTTTTTCCCTCCCTCCCTCCCCTCTCATTTGATTCATCATTCACATCACTTACATTTGTCGCTGTCTTTTCTGCTCACGCCCTAGTTTGGGCCTTGATCACCTCAGGTCCCAACCACTATAAAAGCCTCCTAAATGACCTCCTGGTCTCCAGCATCTTCTCCACTCTTCTCCTGCACAGTGCTCACAAAGAAGGCTTCCTAATGCACCTCTCTGATCACATTACTCTTTGCTTCCACTTCTACCCTACTGCCTCTGAAAATGTTGATTCCTGAACCTGACATTCAAAGCCCTCCACAATATGGTTCTAACTTAATTCCTAGTAATAGCTAGCATTTATATACATACTTATCTCATTTCATCCATAAAACAACCCCAGGAGGTAAGTGTTTTTATCCCCATTTTACAGATGAGGAACCTGAGAGGTTAAGTGACTTGTCCAAAGTCATAAATTTAATAAGTGGCTGAGACTGGATTTGAACTCAGATCTCCTTGACCAGCATTCCACCTGGTGCACAATTCTAGCCACTATATCACCTAGCTAGCTGCCACAAATTTATCTTGTTTTACTCCCCTTCATACTCAGGTAACAACTAAATTAACAAAGTCTCCATTGCCAATTCTCATTCTGCCCTATTTCAATTCAATTCAACAAACATTAATTAAATACCTACTGTGTGTAAAATACAGCAATACAAAGACAAAATAAGATGGTTCCTACCCTCAAGGAACTTACATTTCCCTCACTTCTCACTTCTCATGAGTCATCCTATATATTTCTGGGTGGTCATGTAGTATAAGATTTTAGATTTTGAAGAGTCCTCAGCAGTCAACTGATACAACACTCAATTTATAGTTGAAGAAACTAAGGATCCACCAAGTGACAGAGCCAGAATTTACCTTAAACAAATTATATTAGCTAGACTTTCATCAGTTGGCTTTACTCATCACAGTAAAAATGCTTCTTACATATAGTCCATCCCTTAGCATTGGATGTGAGAGCTGATCCATGAAGATTTTCTCATTCTAGGCCCCCAGTAGGCTCCAAGAATGCTTCCTCCTCCTGAATTGATCTTTCCTCTCATTCTGAACTGAGTTGGCAGCATATCCTGGAGCCAATGGATATTGGACACCTTTTCTGGATCTCTTCTATGAAATCTAAATGCTTCCTTATCTCAAGGTGATTAGACAAGACCCTTGTTTGGGCCCTTCTACAGGTAAGGGAGCTCCAATAGAACATATTATAATAATTACAAATTGTGTTGAAATATCATCTTTGTTCTGGACCCTCTGACCACACAAACCCCCTTCTAGTTAGTACAGTAAGTTTATGAGTAACCAGTATAAAGTAACAACAAGAAGTAAGATTACAAAGAGGAACCTGGAAGTCACTTACAGACTATCCCATAAATTGGAGGAGTATAACAGTTACCTGTAAACTGTAGCATAAATCAATTAAAAATTACATCCTAAGACTCTACACTGAATCAGGCGAATACAGCTAGGCTTTGCTAGAGGGACCTTCTGGTCCTGTTAACTGTTCATTTAAGCCTCAGATAAGCTCCAGGCATCTGCAGTAAGACCAGCAGAACACCAAATGTTGCTGATAATTTGGAGATGATGTGGATATGTTAATGAACTAATCCTAAAATGGCACAGATAACCAAAACTCTATAAAAATGAGACTCCAGACTCCTGCCCCCTAAGCACTCTTCCATCCCCTAGGGGTCCATGCTGCTCAAGTTCTCCCAACTTCTACTAAGGGTTCTGTGACACATGTCCCTCCCTATTCTCTTCCCCATTCCAACTGCCTTCCTACATCAGCCCATCTCTGTTCCCCATAGTCTCTGCCTCTGTAAGCCACCCCTAACCCCAGCCTTATTCAAATGTAATAGAGGCATTATTCCTCACTATCATCATGGTCTTTCCTGGTGAGTACCCAGAGCACCAGGAGTTCCTTTTGCTGTTGCTCAGTCATCTTAGTCATAGCCTATTCTTCATGATCCCATTTTGGGGTTTTCTTGACAAAGATACTGCAGTTGTTTGCCATTTCCTTCTTCAACTCATTTTACAGACAAGGAACTGAAGACAAGCAGGGTTAAGTGACTTGTCACACAGCTAATAAGTGTCTGAGGCTAGATTTGAAATCAGAAAGATAAAAGTCTATCCACTGCACTACTTAGCTGCCCTAATAATGCCATAAATTAGTTAGCAATACACAGACAAAAGTGTGAGAGACAATGGTCATATCAACATGTTTTCACTCCCCCAATCCCTATCAAGTATTTGGAAAGGTCATATCACCACCAAGACTAATGTAGCAGAGGAAATAAAATCACTAATTCAGGAGATCAGAGACCAGAGAGATGTGGAGGTATAACAGCTTCAATTAAATCACTCAGTAAATATTTACTAAGCATCTACAATGTGTCAGGTGCTGTGCTAAGTGTTAGAAATACAGAAACAACAACAACAAAAAAACCAAGACAGCTTCCTCCTTCAAGGTGCTTACAGTCCTTAAGGAGAAACAATATATTCACAGATAAATAAAAATAAAGATATGCAATATATACAAAGACACGGGGGGAGGGGGGGGAGATTAACAACCAGGGGAATCAAGAAATGCCAGTTAAAGGAGGTAGCCCTTGAGCTGAGCCTTGAAGGGGGTTCTACAACATGAAGGAAGTGGAGAGGGCAAGCACCCCAGTCACGAGGGGTACCCTGAGAAGGAGATAGACCACCAGCTGGGCTAGAATGGAGTGTGTGTTAGAAAGAGTAATGTGTAATCAGTTTGAAAAGATAAGGAACTATTCATTAGCTTCTGGGGCAAAATAGTGACAGAGTAAGACCAGTAATTTGGGAACATCATTTTGGCAGTTTTGTGGACGATGGAATAAAGAGGGGAGAGACTAGATGCAAGAAGACCAATCAGGAGGCTATTGCAGTAGTCTAGGTAATGGGGGAATAAGGAGCTGAGGTAGGTTGGCTGTGGTGTAAGTAGAGAGGAGACAAATGTGAAGGATGTTTGAGAAGGAAAGGAGCAAAAAAACAACAAAAAAAGTGGTCAGCAAAACAATGGATGCTTGGAGATCTCCCACACCTGATGGTGTCTCCTCCTCTGTTTAAGCCTAGCACATGAGTGATTCCATGCATATCCTGAATATCTACACCCTTAACCCTCACACATGCAAAACAAGAATAGATTCAAGCTTGTCTATGGGATGAAGTGGGTGTAAGAGAGATCAGGGAATGATGAGGAGAAACCTCTGGAACCAGCTGTAGCATAGTTAAATACTGATAGAAACTTGGAAAAGATTCTCTGCTCTCTCCTTTTAGACTTATCTACCCCTCTTCCACCCTGGCCTCTACTGTCCTGAAATGTGGTGATTAGGGGAACACATAGATTCTAGAGATCCATACCCTAGAGGCCAGCTAGCACTTGCAAAGGCCCAAGTTTAAGCCACAGGAGCCTGGGTGAGGAAATAATTTGCTAAATCAATGCTATTACAGCACCACATTGATAACTTTCAAGGTCCGGGAAGAGTGACAAAATGTGATACATGATAATTGCCTCCCATTGAGCTACTCCAGTGGCTCCCTAACTGGAATTGATGTTGTGGGTGAAATCAGCAGAGTAGCTCAGGGGAGGACTCAGCTAAGTGCAGTATTGAATCCAAGGTTCCCTGCTTGGATAATCACTGTTATTTCCCACTGTTTAAGTACCAGCTGTGAGTCAGGGAGTCTACAGAACATAAATCACTGTCTTAGAATTAGAGTCAATACCTGAATGGGAACCCAGTCTATGACATCCCAAACGATTAGGCATTCAGCCATGCTTTGCTGGAAGACCTCCAGCAATGAAGACAATCCTATTCCTGCTTTTGGTCAGTTCTATTCGGGTTTTTTTCTTTACATCCAACCTAAATCTATCTCTGCAATTTTCACCCACTATTTTTAGTTCTTCCCTGTGGGACCAAGAACAAGTATATGTCTTCCATTTGATAGCTCTTCAAATACTTTAAGGGAGATCATGTCCCCACATAAGTGTCTATCACCATAAGGCTAAGCACCCCCAAGTCTTTCAAGTGATTCTCATATGGTCAGTATTCAGTCCCCTCAAAGTCCCCTGATCACCCTTCTTTGGACACATTCCAGTTTGTTAATGTATTTTTTAACATTTGACACAGTACTTCTCCTGTGGTATACCCAGAATCAGTTTGCACACAAGTTTGCATGACATGGAAATAGGGGGTAAAGCCTGTCTTCAGCCCCTGGGCCATAACCTAGGGGAAGCCCTTGGCTGTCATGGGAAGCCCTTGGCTGTCATGTATCTACTTCTCTGTTGTAGCACAGAGGTATCCAAATGGAGCCAACAGGCATCACTGAAGCCATACTGCCAGAATCAGATTAAAATGTAAGTGAAAAATATTTAACAGAATAAATAAAATAGAATATAGATAATATTAATATATGGTTTTCTAAGTCCATAGGCAACCCAGAGGGATCCTGATGCATGGTTTAGTGGCTCCCTTTTCTTTTGAGTTTGACCCTACTGTTATAAGGAACATATAGAACACTAGCTCCTTAAAGGCAGGAAGTGTTTCTTGTGTTTATATCCCCAGTGCCTGGGACATGACAAGTGGCTGGCAAACATTCATAAATGCTTGCTGGACCAGAGGCTCACCAGACAGGGACTAACAATGAACCTAAAGCCTTGTCAGTTGTTTTTGTTTCACTGCTGTCTTTGTTTCAAAGGAGGAGCATATAGCTAGAAATGAATGTAATACAAAATAACCAACCCACCCCAAAAAGAGTCATCAAATTTTTAAAGCAGCAAACTTAATGTTCTAGTTCCATATCAGTAATTGCCTCCTTGGTCAATTTAAGAATTTGTGGAGGGGGGTACTGGATCTGTGATTTGCTTTATGAAGGGAACTCTCAATATAGATAGTCACTCTACCAACATAATCAGAAAGTCTAAAATTTACAGCCCTAGAGAGTTACCTAGGGCACTGAGAAGTTCAAAGATTTGCCCAGAGTGACACAGTTAGTATGTGTCCAAGGCAGGACTTCCCAGGTCTTCCTGATGCCAGGGTCAGCCCTCTATCCACACCCTGTACTGCAAATCCCTCAATGGTTTAGGACAAAGGTACACAATGCTTAGAGTCCCACGACATGACTTCTTGGAACTTTGAACGAATAGCAAAAATGTTGCTGAGGACCTAGGTGGTATTGAAATTGTAATGAAGAATCATTATTGCCAGACGTTTTTGTGTTCTTGTGCCCAAGACCTAGGGAGCTCACAGAGTCAGAGGTGCTAGAGTTTGAAGAAATCATCTTGTGCAATGCCCTTATTTTACCAGTGGGGAAACTGAGGCCCAAAAGAGAATGACTTCCCCAAGATCCCATAGTATAACCAATTAGTGGCAGTACTGGTGTTCAAAATCAAGTCTCCTATTCCCTAGTCCAGTGGTCTCTCCCAGACACCAGCACTCCACTGCAAAACAGCAACACAGGGAAAGCAAATACAGACAGAGAAAGCCTTCAGTGCTGCACTAAGATGGGTCAGCCAAACAAAAGCCATCCTAGACATCTGCTTCTAAAAAGGTGTGATATAATGAACAGAAAGAACTAGATTTGGCATCATAGAACATGAGTTCAAATCCCAACTCCCCTGTGTGACCTTACACAAATCATTTGAGTTCTTAGAGATTCAGCTTCATTATCTGTAAAATGGAAGGATTAGGTTAAATTCTCTCTCAGTTTTCTTCAAGCTTTTCATTCTGGGGTCCCTGCTTTTATCATGCATTCTCAGAAATGGACAGGACACAAGAGGCCATAGGGTCTGAGCTATAACTGAAGAGAAATCCCCTCTATAGTCTCTCCAATAAGTGATTATCCATTGGAAGATTTCCAAACCTGAGAAATACATCATTTTTCTCAAGGCATCCCATTTTCCTTTGGGGCAGTTATTGGTTGCTAGGAAAATTTTCTTTATATTGGATCTAAATCTACCTTTCTGTAACTCCCTTCCAAGGATTTTCAACTTTAGTTTTGTCCTTCAGGGCCAAGTTTAATCAGTCTTCCATGTGGCTTCAGAGTCCTAGAGGAGGAAGAAGCTGGTGCTTCTTTCTGGCTATTGCTGGACTCCACAATTTAACTGAGCTGGTTTTTTCCATCAGGAATTAGGAAAGGATGAGATCACAATATCTCACCACAGTGGGATATGGCATATATTCATAAGAGAGACTCTTCTCTCCTGGTCCCCTACTCCAAGGGACAGTTCAATGATAATAATGTAAAGCCAATATGTCTCTACACCTCAGCTGTTTGTTACTCCAATATTAATGTGTGCTCCCCAGAGACTGACAATAGCAAGGGGAAGAGTGTTCTTGAGATCATGTGGAAGAATCTACTTGATTCTAATCTGGGTGTCAGTGATTAGTCAACTTTTCATGTTTCTATTGTGTATGGGTAACTTTGTCATACAAACACTTGGTTTCTCTTTTCTAAATTAAATGAGCTAATAACTGTGAAGTTATTTCTTAGCACAGTGCCTGGCATATAGTAGATGCTATAAAATGTTAGTTATTATCATTATTAATTGTTATTGTTAAGAATAAAGGAATATTAATCAAGTCAAGTCAAATCAATAAGCATTTGTTAAATGCTTAATGTGTGCCAGAAACTATTCTAAGTGCTGGAGATACAAATATAAACAAAAAGAAAGACAGTCCCTCCCCTCAAGGAATTTATATTTTAATAAGGGAAGACAATACATAAAAAAGCTAAAAAATTGGGGGGAGGGCAGAAGGTACCCACTCCAGGGGCATGGTGGTGAAGTCCAAAGAATTCTAAACAGAACCAGGAGAGTATTGAAGGATGGCTGGCCTGTGTCCTTTCTCAAAATGGAGGCTCCACTAACCAATGGGAGAATGAAATTGGATACTAAGTTTTGATTTCTTTTTCAGTGGAATGCTTAGAGACCCCATGTGGTCTAGCAGAAGAGCACTCCTCAGAATCCCCATAGATTATAGACATATACATAGATACATATATGTATGTATCTATGTATCTATGTGTATATGTATATGTGTGTGTATAAAACACACACACACACACACACACACACACACACATATACTTAGCAAGCCTAATTTCACTTCCTTGCAACTGCACTGCCCTTAACACTGTGTCTGGCACATAGTAGGCACTTAATAAATATTTATTGATTAATTTTTATCAGTTTAGTCCTATGGATGAGTTACTCAAGTGTCCAATGCTTCAGGCATTAGGACTATAAAACTAGAATAATTTTGCTGGGAAATAATAACTGGCATTTATATAGTTCTTTAACGTGTGGCAAAGCATTTTACTGTTTCTGTGACCTGAGCTTTAAAGGTCATTTGCATAAGACTCTCTTTATTGGTGGAGATTCTGATTACTTAGTGTTCCACACCTGGGGCGGGGTGGGGCGGGGGCAGAGTTGCTGAGGATGGAGAGAAGAGAAATCCTGGTTTTCTGGCTTCTAGCTTTCAGAGAGAAGACTTGGTCATAACCCAGGGGCTGGGGAGCCTGTGGCGTCGAGGCCACATTTGACCCTCTAGGTCCTCAAGTGCCTGACTGAATCCAAACTTCACAGAACAGTTGGAAAAAATTATATGAGCTGATGCAGAGTGAAGTAAGCAGAGACAAGAAAACAACATACACAATAGTTACAACAATGTAAACAGGAAGAATAACCCCACAAAAAAAAAATCAAAAGTGAATGATGCAAAAAATAGAAAACATGGCTCAAAAGAAGGCAAATGAGAAGATATCTTTGCAGCAATAGGAGGAATATTATATACATTTTCAGACTTGTTTCAAATTATTGATTGGTTTTGCTATTTCCCCGCCCCCCCTTCTTCCTCCTTTAAAAAGTGTTCCTTGTTACATGGAATGGATCTCTGAGAGGAGAAAGGAAGGAAGTAGCCCCAGGGGAAATTTAGGTGATGTAAAAATAAAAGCTATCAATAAAAATGTATTTTAAAAAATAATCATGCGCCTTTATATCAATAATTCCATTGTTGGGAATATATCCTGAAAGTGCTTTTAGAAAAGAAAAACAGCTATTTGTTTAAATATTTTCACAGCAGCATTATTTATAATTGTAAAAAACAAAATTGGAAATATATTGGAAAGAGGCAAATGGAGGCTCCCTGACAAATTAGAATTGTTCAAAAATGCAACAGACTGCTTCCATACCTCCCCCCTCCATGGACATCTTGGATGCACAATCTGAATGATCACGTGTGGGGGATATTGAGAGAGGAGATTCTTGCTTAGGTAGGGGGCTGAGCTAGATGGCTTCTAAGGTCTGGTTAAACTCTGAGATTTCATGACACTGTAAAGTCCAGCTAGCAGGAAATGGCTTTTGAAATGGGGCACATTAACAGAAGGAAATGTGAGTGATTTAACATGCTAAGTTTGAGGGATAGGAGGAGGCATTATGGTGTAGTACATAGAGCTCTGGACTTGGACTCAAGAAGCCCTTGAATTCCATCCTTGGACATTTCCTAGCTGTGTAACCCTGGTCACATCATTTAATGATTCCCTGATTTTCTTCATCTATAAAATAAAGGTGCTGAATTCAGTAGCCTCTACAGGGCCTTTCAAGTTCCAAAGACATCAGGAAAGATCTTTGTAAACGAATTAAAAGTGAAAAAAAGCACAACCAAAAAACCAGCAAATATTAAACTTCTGTTGTGTCTGATTCTTTGTGACCCTGGGCACCACAGCATACCAACACTGTCCATGTGGTATTTTCTTGGCAAAGATACTGGAGTGGTTTGTCATTTCCTTTTCTGGTGGATTGAGGCAAAAAGAGGTGAACTGACTTGTTCAGGGTGACACAGCTAGTAAATGTGTGAGGCTGGATTTGAACTCAGGTCTTCCTGACTCCAGGCCCAGTGTTATATCCATTGAATCATCCAGCTGCCTCTACACTACAGTCCTAACTAACCATACATACTAACTACTACCACATAAAAAGAATAGTGAAAGAAGAATCAATGGAATTAGGCAGCCTGGAGACTGAGGGATGACCAAAAATTGTTAATATATTGAAATTAACCTTAACGTATAGAGTTACAAAGCAAATTTTATGAGTTGCAATGATGATCAATATTAAATTTGTAATAAATTTATGCACATACAGGACACAGTTCTGGGAGCCAGTGTGGTTTCCCTGACCAGCTAAGCAATCTTAAGTGTTATTATCCTGCCTTGACTGATTTCACAATAGCCACAGTTTTTCCATTAAAATTTTCTGCCTCTGCTTCTCTTTTTCCAAAGTGAAAATATATCTTGAAAGTGAACATTCTTCCCTCCCATTCTCCTTCCCCAGTCCAAGAACAGCTACCCCCAGATTGAAGAGTAGGGGGATGGGGAAAGGGAGAATTATTATAAGGAGGAAAGGGTGTTGAAGTAGGAATTTACATAATCCGATTAAGAGGGGGGATTATCCAATGGTCGCTAAACAGCCTCAGTGTGCTTGAGCTAAAGACCTTACTATTCATGGCTCTCACCACCCCCTGGAGAGTTTGCACCTGCAAGGCTCTGGCTAACCCTGGAAGCTTCCCTGGAAGGGAAGGGTGAATAACTCCTCTCTGGAAGGGGAGGAAAGGATTCCGCTTTTACCAATGGCTGTTTCCTGGCTCTGCAGTTTTTAATTGATCTGTCTGGATTAGCCATAAGAAGGCCCCAAATGAAAGCTGAACCAGTTAGTGAGATCAGGAGGGTGCATCAGTTTCTGAAAAGGCCTGAGAACAACACTACACTCCCTTGGCAAACTCACTCTTCTGACTTCAGCTCCACCTCTATGCAGATGACTCCCAAATCAATATCTCCAGCCTTAACTTCCCTCCAGAGCTCCACAGACAAATCTGCAAACGCCTACAGGACATCTCCACCTGGACCAGCCTCCAGGGCCTCAAACTCACCACGTCCCAGTCGAATCTATTATCTTTTCCTCCAGACCGGCTCATTCTTCTAATTTCACTTTTAATCAGTGGCAACACCATTCAGCCCATTTCTCTTGTTTTAAATGTTGGTGCTATCTTTGACACCTTCTTCATCCCTCACCTCTGGCGTCCAATCAGCTGTCAATTCTGACTCCAGAACACCTCTCCAATCAGTTGAATGAATGAATGAATAGCACTTATATATGAAATGCTTACTATGTACCAAGTATTATTCTGGGCTCTGGACATAAAAATACAAAAGCAAGGCAGTCCCTGTTCTTATGGAGCTCACATTCTAATAATAACAATATCTGCTCACTTCCTTGCAATCCAATTCAACAAAATCAACTGCCAAAACTCCACTGCACGAGCACTGGGCTCAGTCTGAAGACCTGGGTTTGGGGGCAGCTAAGTGGCACAGTGAATAGAGTACTGGCCCTGGAGTCAGGAGAATCTGAGTTCAAATTTGGCCTCAGACATGTAACACTCACTAGCTGTGTGACCTTGGACAAGTCACTTAACCCCAATTGCCCTGCCTTCCTCCAAAAATTACCAAAAAAAAATTTTTTTTAATGAAGATCTGGGCTCCTTCCCTGTTGCTACCCATGCAGGATATGTTGTGTAACCTTGGGTGAGTCACTTACACAAAAACCTCTCTGGGTTTCAGTTTTCTCATCTGCAAAATGGGGATGCTAATATTTGCTCCTTTCCATTCCTGTAGCCACCATCCTAGCATAGGTAGAAAGAAAGAAAGAAGGAAGGAAGGAAGGAAGGGAGGGAGGGAGGGAGGGAGGGAGGAAGGAAGGAAGGAAGGAAGGAAGGAAGGAAGGAAGGAAGGAAGGAAGGAAGGAAGGAAGGAAAGGAAGGAAGGAGGGAAGGAGGGAGGGAAGAAAAAAGGGAGGGAGGAAGGGAAGGAAGGAGGGAAGGAAATGTAATAATTTGTTAAGCACCCATCATGCACCAAGGACTATGCTAAGTGCTTTTACAAATATTATCTCATTTAATCTTCACAACAACTCCAAGAGTTGGAATTATTATTATTTCCATTTCATAGTTGAGGAAATTGTGGCAGACAAAGTGACTTGCCCAAGGTCACACAGCAAATAAGTGTCTGAAGTCACATTTGAACCTAGGTTGTCCTGACTCCAGACCTAGCTGTCTAACGGTCTATTCTAATTGGTCTTCCAGGCTTAAAGATCTATATCTTCATTTTATCCACTGCCACTATCCAAACTGTACTTCTGCATAGATCTGACCATGCTAAAAATCTCCAGTGACTACTGAGTTATATTCAAACTTTTCCCCCTTAAATTCAAGACCCTTCATAATCTGATATCGGCCTGCCCTTCCAGCCTTGTCTTTTATTATTCCCCATTCTGCAATTTACTTGCACTCTTTGCTCCAGCCTAATTGAACCTTGTTTGCTAAAGACACAAAATGCTTTCCCAATTCTATTCAATTCAACAAAATCAACAAATATTTATCGAGCACTTATAAGAAAGGTACAGTACACTAAGTGTATGGGGGGGGAGTGGAGACACAAAAAAAAAAGAAAGAAAGAAAAAAAAAATGCTCCTTGCTCTCAAGGATCTGAAATTCTTCTAGGGAAATATAGCACACACATCAATAAATACAAAATAACTTTGTAAAGTAGATGGCACTAACAAGTGAAGACAGGACTGGTGAGAAGTGGCATTAGAGTTTTGTGTGTGTATTTTTGTTTTTTAAAAGACTAGATATCCCTAACTTTCCTGGGCTGAAATTGCAGGGGCCACTCTCTGGCTGGTCCCACAACTCATCAGCATTTGAGTTTGGACTTGATCCATTTCTGATCTGGGCAGGAACCTGGTGACTCCTCTTCTAGGGATTCATCGTATTAATGTTGGGAACTTAGTGCATGTTCAACTGGTATAACCCACTAACGACCAGAACTCCAGTTTTCAAGAGACCCAGAAGCCTCAGCCTCCCTGGCAGCTTGGAAGGATGCATCACCATGCCATGGTTGAGTTGTTTAAAGGAAATCAGGAATTCTAAGGAGAGAATTCATTCTAGGTATGGAGACCAACCTATGCAAAGGCACAATCAATCAATCAATCTGCATTTATTAAGTACCTCCTAATGCAGGCATTGTGGTAAGCTTGTGGGGTTCAAAAAAAGGCAAAAGACATTCCCTGCCCTCAAGGAACTTATAATCTAATGGGGGAGACAATATGTGAGAAATACATATATATGTATGTATATGTATATGTATGTATGTATGCATGCATATCCTGTATATGGCTTGAGAACTACTGTGTGGAAAATTATCTGCTGCTCTAGTGAAGCTTTTTTCACCTTTTTTTTTGACATTTTCCTCTTTTCCCCTGAAAGGACTGTTTGCTTTGGACAATGGGTGATTGATAAACATGGAAGGTTTCCCAGGGCACAAAAGTGTGGGGGCCAAGGGAGAGGGGCTGAGGGAGGTTTGTTCTCTGTCATAGTATATATATATATATGTATACTTGTATATGTATATATGTATGTGTGTATATATATCAAGCTACATACAGGATAATTAAGAAGTGATTAACAGAGGGAAGGCACTGGAATTAAGAAAAGTTGGGGAAGCTTTTATTTAGAAGGTGGGCTTTTAGTTAGGCCTTAAAGGAAGTGAGGGAAGTCAGTAGTCAGAATGGAAGGAAAGCATCTATGCATGGGTGACAGCCGGAGAGAATGCTGGGAGCCAAAAGATGAAGTGTCTTGTCTGTGAAGAAGGTTGTGCACAAAGACTAGCAAGCAGAGCAGTTTTCCAGGAACAGCATTGTGAAGGGAAGCGCAATAAGACTGGAAAGACAGATGAAAGCTGGATTGTAGAAGGCTTGGGATGCCATGCTGAGGAGTTCCTTTTGGACCCAATGAAGATTCTTGAGTAGACAAGAGATATGGTCACTACTGCTTATGGGGCAATATCAACTTGGTGGTTGTGTCAGGGATGGATTGGAGAAGGGATAGACCAGAAGCAAAGGAGTCTAGTTAAGAGGTTACTGCAACAGTCCAGAGGAGAGGTGATGGACTTGAGCTAGGTGACTGTGTCAGCAGGGAGAAGGGGATGAATAGATGTTGTGACTGTAGAAATCTAGAATCAGTAAGACTTGACAACTGGTCGTCTATGGGGAGGAGGCAAAGGGGAGGGAGGAAGAGAAGGGGGGGGGGAGAGAGAGAGAGAGAGAGAGAGAGAGAGAGAGAGAGAGAGAGAGAGAGAGAGAGAGAGAGAGAGAGAAGGAAGGCAGTAAAGAAGGCGGTGGTGATAGATGGTGAGAGTGGTTCCCTAAAGTCATTAGAACCTATACACACCATAATTAAAGCCAAGCTTCAGGAAACAGCAGCCTATCTCTTGCTTCACATAAAGGTGGACTTAGATCGATTCTCATGCAACAGGAAGGAACTTTAGAAGTCATCTAGACAGCTGGTGATACAATAGATAGAGTGCTGGGCCTGGAATCAGAAGAGACCTGAGTTCCAATCAAGTCTTATACTTGCTAGTTGTGTGACTAGGCAAGATGCCGTCACCTTTGTTGGCCTGAGCTTCCTCAACTGAAAAATGAAGATCATACCTAGGGTTGTCGTGAGGATCAAAGGAGATAATATTTGTAAAAGCACCTGGCATAATGCCTGGCAATAGCAGGTGCTATGTAAATTCTTATTCCCTCCCACCTGGTTGAACTAAAGAAAACTGAGGCCCAAGGAAGGGAAGTGACTTGCCCAAGGTCACACATCTAGTCCAAGCTTAAGGACTCTTACCAGGAGTTGTGACTCCAATTTTTAGGTTACCGTCACTATGGATGATCCAGCTATAACATGATTCTGGGTTCCCTAAGGCACTGTGGCCTGGGAGAACAAGATATAGCACAGAAAAAGGGATGTATTTGTCTGCAAAAGGTATCATACCTTTCCAAAAGGAATCACACCATCTCTGTGGCTGGAGTAATGTGCTAGGAGCTGATGCCCTGTCAAAAGTTGGAATTTTAAATCTGATCACCCCCACATGCTTATCTGGGTCCCCTTCCCATTTCTAAAAAGCCCCCATTGATTCTTTTTTTTTTTTTTTGCTTTTTTGGAGGGCAATTGGGATTAATAACTTGCCTAAGGTCACACGGCTAGGTTTTTGTTCGTGTGTGTTAAGTGTCTGAGGCGGGATCCGAACTCAGGTTCCTCTGACTCCAGGGCCGATGCTCTACCCACTGTGCCACCTAGCCGCCCCCTCCCCATTGATTCTTGGTTAAGTAAAGCCATGAGGAATCAAAGTACTTAGAGGTATCTTTCACCTTAGAGATCCCATAATCCCAGTGCTCTCTTTTCACAGTTTCAAGCCAATCCAATAAGCATTTATTAGGTGCTTACTATGTTCGGGGCACTGTGCTAAGCCTTGGGGATACGATTAATAAAAAGACAGCGCCTGCCTTTCAGTCCTCCAATCAGCGGAGAGAGGAGGCTAAGGAAAGTTGTGTCAGTCAAGGCTTGAGTTAGCAGCATGGGGGTGAGTTTAGAAGAGATGAGCTTATCCTGGGAAGCACATCTTGTTCTATGGCGCTGAAACCAGACAGGGTAGCAGGCGCAAAAGAGGCTACGGCTGAGGAAAGAGGTCTGAAGAAGTCAGTCGCCCATGCCCCACAGCTAGTAAATGGCAGCCAAGATTCAAACCCAGGTTTTTTTCCTCCAAACCTAGAGCTGCTTCTGCTGTCTCAAAAAGCCCCATCAACTTTGCTGTGAATTTCATGGCCTTTTCCTCTTCGTCCCCCCTAACCCCCAGCTATTTCTAAAGCTAAATTGTGGATCCCAAACACCTGCCTTCTGCTCCCTCCAAAGGGCACTCTCTGCTTCTCAACCAGACAATAAACCTCCCTCAGTCCCTCTCCCTTGGCCTCTGCCTTTGTGTCCTGTGAAGCCTCCCATGTTTGTCAGCCATCCATTCTCCAAAGCAAACAATTCTCACAAGGGGAAAGAGGAAAGTATCAGAAAAAGGAGAGAAAAGCATCGCTAGAGCAGCAGGTATTTTTCACACAATAAATCTCTCTCCTCTGACCCTGCAGAAGACAGGGACTGTCTGGCCTCCCTCTGGAGTGTGCCCACACATCCCTCTCTGCCTCTAGCAATGAATCCAGGGCTGGCACACCAGAACGTAGTGGGCCCCAAGAGCAAATGTTGACCATGCGCTTGAGAGTTGTAGACATAAGTGCCTGGAGTGGCTTTTGTTTGTTAGGCCTTTTCAGAAACCTTGCCTGGGCACCCACTGAAAGGGTTAAGAAGGGGAGGGGAGACAAGAGAGGGGGACCTGCTGGGAGCCAGGCAACTGAACCACTGCACATACAGGAGGCAGATTCAGGGCTGGAGCCTCATCATTCTCCCTCCCTAGGAATTAGGGCCTCTCCATTTTAGTCAGCTAAACTGAGTCTCCTAGGGAAGGAGAGGAGATTGGTGGGTGTGAAGAAGGTAGAGGAGCCAGGCTGGATTCGTGGGTGGCTCCTGAGATTCCTCTCATCAGTGAAAAGGTAAATCCAACTAACTGGTCTTGGTGATAAAGCTTCCTGACAATCTGCCTGGGTCTGATAAGAACAGCTCCAGTTGTCAAAAGCTAATTCATTACCCTTCACCCCCGATAGTCAAATAGGGTGCTGGAGCTCAGGCTTATCAGGCTTCATCACCTCCTGTTCCTGCTCCATCCCAATTCTGGCTCCTAATAAAGCTCTTTTGCTTCCTGGTTACCCCAGAGACAGCACCTGCCTTTGGGTTGTGGGGAGGAGGCCCCCCAAGGTCTCTTCCAGTTTTAAATCCTATGTCCTAAATGGAATAGGAGGCATGTCAGTGTCAGGGAACCAGGCTGTGGTTGACGAGAGAGTGGGTTGCTGGGGCATCTCAGGGTCAAGGAGCGGTACCTGAAGCTCATATGTGTCTGGTGCCCTGTCCCTCATCTTTTCCAATTCACAAATCCAAATTCAAAGACATAAACCTTGAGATTCTCCAAATCCCTGGGTTTTCTATCTCCTAGAATGAAATTAGCATTTTCTGAAGGCTCCATGGGGCATATGCTTAGGATGGGAAAGCAGCCAGAAACATATATAACCCTTCTTTTTACAGGATAGAAATTGCATGAAGGAAACCTTATTGTCTACCATATAGCAGAAACATCTTTTACCACTCAAAATTACCTCCTGTGGCTCAGATCATCACATTGAAAGGGGTAGTGAAAAGAAGGAAGAAAATAGGTCACAGCATCATAGATTTAGAGCTTGGTGAAACCTTGGGTCATCCTGCATGATTCTCATCTGCCCAGGATTCAGTTATATAGCACAACCTCCTTACTTTTCAGATGGGAAACTGAGACCCCAAGAACTTAACTGATTTAACTAAAATCACACTAATAGCAGGGGGGCTACAATTTGAATGCAGGTCTTTTGCCTGTCCAATCACATAGGAAAGATCAAATGGAGTTAAGAAAAATAAAATTTAAGGAAAGTAAAATAAAAATTCTAATCTAAAAAATGATCTAAAGGGGTGACTAGAGCACTGGCCTTGGAGTCAGAAGGATCTAGGTTTGGGTCTAACCTCAGACACTTGACACACACAAAAAAAACTAGCCGTGTGACCTTAGGCAAGTCACTTAACCCCAATTCCCCTCCCTTTCCCCCCGCCAAAAAAAAAAAAGGGCAATAAATAAATAAATACTGATCTAAAGCCTATCACCAGGTTTCAATACACATCTGAATGGATACTCAATAGAACTCAGTTCCCAACTGCTATACTACTTTGGGACTTCTCTGTGGAACCTCATTTTTGGGAAACCTATAGAGCACTGGGCCTGGAGTCAGAAGGACCTGAGTTCAAATTCAACCTCAAACACTTAGCAGTTGTGTGACCTCAGCTGGGCGAGTCATTTAACCCTGTTTACCACAATTGTCTCATCTATAAAAATGAGTTGAAGGAAGGGAGAAGGAAATGGCAAACCTTCCTAGGATCTTTGCCAAGAAAACCCCAAATGGGGTCACAAGGAGTTCGACACAACTGTAAATGCCTGAACAACATCATCCTGAACAATCAAATCAGCCTTAGTAGTCGGACCTCATCACTTTGCTTTCTCTCTCTGAAAGGTGGAGCAGTGAACTCCAAAGCCTCCATTTAAGGAGGGGGCTCAGTGTAGTCTTCCCATTTCCCACCTAGTTTCCCTATTTTGGGACTTCTCTGACTTCTTTGCCAGGTTCCTGGTTGGGTGCCTTCCCCCTTCCTTTTCAGCTTCCTTTTATGTATTGTCTTCCCCCATTTGATTGTAAGCTCCTTGAGGTCAGGGACTGTCTTTCTTCAAGTCTTCATCCTCAGTGCTTAACGTGGTATTTGGCACTTAATGACCACTTAATTAATGTTTATTGACTATTATTCATTGATATATCCAACTGTATATGTTATCTGAAGAAGACAACACAGATAGAAGATAAGCTGGGCTCAGAGTTCAAATAGAGGAAGGCAAGCTATTTTACTTTCAGGAAATTGCAAAGCACTTTTACTTACTTCAAAATTACCAAACAGCAAAGACCCATCTTTTCAAAACAATTTTACTGGAATTGCTGTATGATAAGAGACCTGGAACACCAATGTTTCCAAAGAGGGCGATGGAAAGGCACTTGTTTGGTGGGTATGAGTGGGCTATAACTTAACCACAAGGAACTATGAAGAACAGAAATAATAGAAATGATTCAGAAATTACATGACAGAAAACAAGAGGATTGGTTACCTAGTGAGAGTGAAGGATGACAGGTGGAGGGTGGGAGTGCTCCACTTATACCACGGAGAAAGGGGGAAATAACAAGGAAGGACTCCAGCATGTTGGGGGGATACTATAAGGCCAATTTTTAGGACATGGAGGAGAGCCACCCCAGATGAATAGTTGTGAATGTATTGTAATCTGCATCAGTAAAGGAATTCTTAAATGAATGAGAGGACAAATCCATTTGAATATTTGAGAGAGTATCTAGGAGACTTGAATTTCAGGTTTTCCTTTGTCAGCATCCTATGGGTTATTCAAATTGCTTCTTGTTTTTGCTAATTTTTCAAAGTTTTCTAGAATAATTCCCAGAAATGTTATTCAGATTCTTTAATTTCTGGAATGTTGTGAGTGATACTAAATTGTGGCATTTTCACCTATCCTTCAGATCTATGGCTTGAATCTGACTGTTTTCTTAGTTCTTCAATAATTCAAAAACTTTCTGACTCTGCTTTCTAGTTAATCAACATTGTCTGTAATAATTCTGGGCTAAAGTTAGGACTATTTTTGTCTTCAATTACATCAATAAATGAGGTAATATTTGTAAAGCCTGGCACAGTGCTGTGCACTTAATAAATTCGTGTTTTCTTTCCTTTAGCATTGCTTTTTTTTTCTAAATCATAACTTTCTTTAACATTTTTTAAAATTTATTTTTATTTTTAAACATTCATTTCCACAGGATTTTGAGTTACAAATTTTCCCCCATCTTTCCCCTACCCACACCCCAAAATAGCAAGCCTACTGAATACCCCTTCCCCGAATCTGCTCTCTCTTATATCCTTCCCCATACCCCTTCTAACTAGTTCTAGTAGGGCAAGATGGATTTCTATACCCCAGTGCCTATATATCTTATTTCCCAGTTGCATGTAAAAAAAACAATTTTTTAACATTTGTTTTTAAAACTTTGATTTCCAGATTCTTTCCCTTCTTCCCTCCTCACGCACTTCCATTGGGAAGATAAGCAATTCAATATAGGTTGTATATTTGTAGTTACGAAAATCGTTTCCATAATAGATATATTGTGAAAGACTAACTATATTTCCCTCCATCCTATCCTGCCCCCCACTTATCCTATTTTCTACTTTGACCCTGTCCCTTTTCAAAAGTGTGTGCTTCTAACTACCCTCTCTCCCAATCTGCCCTCCCTTCTATTATCTCCCCTTCTTATCTCCTTCCCCGCTGCTTTCCTGTAGGGTAAGATACCCAATTGAGTGTGTGTTATTCCCTCCTTAATCCAAATTCAATAAGAGTAAGGTTGACTCATTCCCTTTCTCCTTCCTGTTCTTCCCCTCCATTGTAACAGTTTTCTCTTGCCTGTTTTATATGAGATAATTTACCCTATTCTATCTCTCCCTATCTCCTTCTCTCATTGTATTCCTCTCTCACCTCTTAATTTTATTTTTTAGATATCATCCCTTCCTATTCAACTGATCTTGTGCCCTCTGTCTATGTATATATGTACATATATATACACACACTCACATATGTATTTATACACACACATACACCCTCCTATATAAACATATATGTATGTATATACATATATACATATATATTCCCTTCAACTTTCCTCATACTGAAAAAAGTCTCATGAGTTACAATGATCATTTTTCCATGTAGGAATGTAAATAGTTCAACTTTAATAAGTTCCTTATGATTTCTTTTTCCTGTTTACCTTCTCATGCTTCTCTTGCTTCTTGAAAGTCAAATTTTCTGTTAAGCTCTGTTTTTTTTTCCTCAAGAATGCTTGAAAGTCCTCTATATCATTGAATGACCATATTTTCCCCTGAAGCATTATAGTTTTGCTGGGTAGGTGAAACATTGTTTTTTGTTTTGACTTTCTATTTTACTCAGTCAATTTTCTCCTCCTTGATGTATCTTGTTGTTGTTTTTGAGGAGGTATGAGGATTCTGGCTTCTCCCAAACATCTCATTCAATATTTACTGGGAAATTCTCTGACAATCTTTTTATTCAGCTTTTATTGCCTTCCACTCCCCATGATGGTTACTCTAAACCTTCTCTGTCCTTGAGCCCCATTCCCTTCTCTAAGCAAATTATTAATCTTCCTACTTAAGTGAAAAGACTATCTGTTGGGAGCTTACTTATAATTCCCTCCCTCCAGGTCTCAAAACCAATCTTCCCATCCTCACAAAAAATGAAGTGGCCCAACTCCTTGCCAAGACTAACCCTTCCATTTGAGCCCTTCCAATTTTCTGTGATTTTGCCCTATTGACTATTCTTATCTTTATTCTCTCCCTATATCTTTAACCTTTCTCCTCTTGTTACAAACATGTTCAAAACCCCCCTGTCCTCAAAAAACTTTTCCATGTCCTGACTATCTTCCTCTCTCTTTTCCTTCAGTGGCTAACACCTATAAAAAGTAGTATCTGCATGAAAACAGATTATTAATAATAAATAAATAAAACAGAATATTAATTTCTTATGAGGAGGCAGAACCAATATAAAGCAAATAATGTCAGCTAAATAAATTTACTAATTCAGTGACATACCAGTCAAATTACCAAAGGATTATTTTATAGAACTAGAAAAAGTAATAATGAAATTCATCTGGAGGAACAAAGGGTTAAGAATCATAAGGGAAATGATGGGAAGAAAAGTGGGAGGAAGGAGCCAGTACCATACCCCAAACAAAGCAGTAATCACAAAATGACTTCTTCTGTACTGGTTAAAAAACAGAGAGGACAATCAGTGGGACTGACTAGGTATTATACAACATACTGACTTGTGGCCTAGTGTTAGGTAAGCCCAAAGATTTTAGCTACTGTCACTGATAAAAACTGCTGAAAAACTGGACAACAGTGTGGAAAAAATAGGTTTGGATCAACACCTCATGCCATATACCATGATAAGCTCCAAAAGGATAAATGGCTTCAATATAAAAGGTCATACCATAAGAAGAAACAGAGAAATAAGGAAGAAATTATTTTTAATCCCAATACTAGATGTGGGAGAGCAAAAGTAATCATTCTGTTGTGGAAGATTAAGAGCCAGAATAGTATTCCTGCCAAGATAGAAAAGCCAACCCAGCGTTCAGCACAGGCATGAGAAGCAGGAATGTCTGTGAATAGAACCAATATGTATGTATGTGTGTGTATACATAGACACATATATATATATGTACATATATATAATAAACACACATGTGCAAAAAAATAAATGTGTGTATATACACATATACATATAAAACAATATAATACATATATTTTTTATTTAGAGAAAAGACCTTTGAACTTTTTTAGGTAGTTATGCTTGACTGGCTCATCGAGACTACAAAGCACTACATTTCTTTTCTTTTCTTTTTTTTTTTTAAAGCAATTGGGGTTAAGTAACTTGCTCAAGGTTACACGGCTAGTCATTATTTATGTGTGGGTGCTCATTTTCTGAGGCCAGATCTGATCTCGGGTCATCCCAACTCCGAGGCCCGCGCTCTTACTCACTGCGCCACCTAGCCGCCCCTTTAGGGCAATTGGGGCTAAGTAACTTGCCCAAGGTTACACGGCTAGGTTTTTGTTTGTGTGGATTAAGTGTCGGAGGCCAGCTCCGAACTCAGGTCCTTCTGATTCCAGGGCCGGCGCTCTATTCACTGCGCCACCTAGCCGCCCCCAAAGCACTACATTTCAATTTAATTCAATAAATAAATTTTAAAAATTGAATTGAAATTCAATTGATTACAATTCACCAAGCATTTATTAAGTACCTACAATGTATAAAGTACTATACTAGGTACTAGAGATAGAAAAACAACTAAAGGGTCCCTAATCTCTAGTTAGTTACTTTTCACTGAGGATATAGAACTGACTCCCCAAGTTATTAGTGTCTCATTCAAATTATTGTGTATTCATATTGGAAATGTCCTGTATCTATCTGTGAACATGTGGCTGCAGTGTCCCCCTCCACCCAGGAGAATGTAAGGCAGAGACCTAGCACAGCAATTGGAACATAACCTGTGTTTAATAAATGCATGTCAAATAAGTGACATCTATGTATGCATGTACATACATATATATGCAAATGAGTATTTAAAAGTTATTTGGGATGGGGGGGACAGCACTAAAAACTGGAGGAATGAAGAAAGGCCTCTTGAAGGAAACAGAACTCAAGCTGAGCTTTGAAGGGAATTAAACTAGGGATTCCAAGTGCCAGAGGTGAGGAAGGAAGGCATTATAGGAAGGGGTGAAAAATCGAAAGTATGTAAAGACAGGGCAGGAGAAGGAATGTCATTAAAGGGAACAGCAAGTAGGCCAGTTTGTATGAAACACAGCATGTGAGAGGGCATAATAGGAAATGTCTCAGATAGGTTGGAGCCAAAACATAAGGGGCCAATCAGAAGTTTGTATTTTATTCTAATGACAATAACAGGTGACATTTTTGACATTTTAGTCTAATGACAATAACGGGGGCGGGGAGGGAAGAAAAATCGTTCCATTTTGAATCTCATGAGTCTGAGCTAATAACAGGTCATTTGGATTGGAACATCCAGTAGGTAGCTAGTGCCAGACAGGCAGGTGGTGATGTGGTACACATATCTCCACACCAATCACAATAACTTACTGGTCAGTGATTAATAGAGGCTTTAGGAATTGAAGAGCTGATTTTAGTTTGAAGGTCTTTCAGGATAAAGTTGCCCAGCTGCATTTGACTCCATCCTTTAAAAAAAAAAAATCATCAGCATGACCTTAGTAGCACATTTTTCTATTGTATTCTGTGTCCTACTGGAAAATGTTAAAATAACTTTAAAAATAAAGATGAACAATCAATGTTATGGAGAAAACACATAACGAAGACTTCTAGGACTAACATTTTATTCATGACTCTATCACTTCTTTCTTTTTTAATATTTCCTTTGTTTTAATCTGGCAAAATCCACCTTCTCACCCTCCCAGCCGTCTCTTACTCTTCCCTGCTGAGCACTGAGGTCTGAGCCACAATCTTGCTGCTGGCTTCTGGCTCACGCTCTCTTTCTCCATATGGCCAGAGCCCTATTGCAGGTCCCCTTTTCAGCTTACCCTGATCTGTGACCTAGAGATAGATAATGGCTGACAAAGCTTTTAGTTCCCCTTTATACCTGATGAAGTGTCATAGATCTGGTAGAACCCTGGTATGGGTCTGGGACCTCCTTTTGTCCTTTGCAGTTTCTCCCTAGGTGCTGGAGCACTGGGTGCAAAGCAGCTTTTTCTGGCATGTTCTGGCCCAACCTCATCCCCAGTGCCCACAGGCCTGTCTCCCTATGCTGAGCTGCGCTAGTGATATGATTCGCTGTGATTTTTTTTAGGATTTCCCCATTAGGATTCCATCTGGTGCATTTCCTAGATCTCTTTAGAGTTTCATGGAAAGAAGCTCAGCTGTACTACTACTTCTTCCTCTATGTAAGTCACTATATCTCTTGGGTATAATTTTGCTCTTTCTAAAAATGAGAATAAAGGTAATTGTTTCCTAACATATCTTTCAAAGATGCTGTAAAAGTTTAGGCCAAAAGCAAACTTTTATAGGAGTAAAGCAAAGATGGCTACTCTAGAAATGTTAATGATAGCAATAAGATAAAAGAAAGAAATTAAAGGTGTAAAGGTAAACAAAGAGCTATCTCAAAAAAAAAAGCTATCTATTTGCTGATGACATAGTGCTTTACTTAGAAAATCCTAGGGAATCACCAAAGAAAGTAACTGAAAAAAACTGCTATAGAAATGTTGCAGGCTTAAAAACAAACATAAAAAAAGCAACAGCATGTCTTTATAATACTTTACTATCACTTAATTTCATTCTCTTAGATTCCATGTTAATTAACCAATTTTTGTGACTTTGGGTGAGTCACTTCCCACCTTTTGGTCTGTCTTCCATATGTAAAATGAGGGGACTGAAAAAAGATTGTTTCTAAAGGCCTTTCCAGCTTTAAATCCTATGATCCAATAAATTCTATGACTTATGATCTCTGAACTGACAGGTGATGAATGGCCTAAGTGACACACTGTCATGCAAAGATACTTTTAGTAAAGAAAAAAACCCCAAAACCAACCCTTTTATTTCTTTACAAAGTGCCTAAGTACCCCTAGGAGGGAGGAATTATAATTCCCATTTTACAGATAAGGAAATTATAGCTCAGAGATGAAGCAAATTGCCCTGTGAATTGTCAAAGTTAACCCAGATTTTCTGACTCTCAAGGCCAATACTCTTTCTATGACACCACACTGATCCTCACATTTATTCTCAAATAGAGCAAGACCACAGCACAGCTTAAGTCCTAAACTTTTAAGACTCAAAAACCCTTCTCAGAAGAAATAGTAAGCCAGAAATACTCTAAAAGGCAGAAAGGGTTTTTAGTCTTTTGAAACCTAAATATGATTATTTTAAAAATTTGAACACAACACTTTGTTTCTTAGAATGTAATTTTGAAATCTCACGTTGCTTAAAGCAAGCAGGCCATTTGTTGGGGCTTAGAGGGGTTTCACACACCTATTTTTGCCATAATGGTTATCTGACCTGTTTATATGATAGTGTTAAGATTTAAATCTGGAAGTGACTGTAGAAGTGACTGTCTCACCTGTGGTTCAAAAAGCAGTAGCATGTGCAGTGGCCACATGGTAAAAACATCTCAGCAGATGGGATAAATCAGGCCGAGAGTAACTGACAGTCCTCAGACCTGTCTGTGAGTTAGAGATGTCTACCCCAAGTATGGGAAGACTTTCCCTGGCAGAATGTGCAGATAACAGTTTGTTCCAGGGGCTGTGAAGGTGGCTGAAAGCAGGAACGGTGAAGTGCTCAGTCTGGTCATCCATTGTAGGTGGGGCCATCGCCAGACCTCCTGACTTTGGTCCTGCCACTGACTTCCATGTCTCTGGAAGAGAGGGTGAGGCCGACAACTTTGCCCCACTTAAATTCAATTCACATAATTCACACAAGTCAAACATCATCCCAAGATGTCATTGGTCTTCTTCAAAATAAAGGAGAAGCAACATCTATGACAGCCATCCATTCCCCCAACCCCCTTCTCTTTACAATTGAGGAAACTGAGGCCCAAGAGATTACACAGGTGGCAAGCACAAGAATTTGCATTTGAAATCAAGTCACGTGATACCAGACCCATCTAGAGCCCCTTCCCCCCCAAAGCTGCCTGTCCTAAGACTTTTTTGTTAACAGCCACGTCACAGTAATGAGTTCTTTAACATACAGTTCATCCCTTTCTCAAGTGGACACATGGGAAAAATACTTCTGAATAAAGTTAATTAGGAAAAGGTTGGACTAAGTAAACAGTGTGGTTAAGTTTCTGCTGGCAGCATCATTTAATGCTGTATTTAGATTGTGAAGCTTACTAAAAGTTAAATCTTATGCAGGAAGCTGTGGTATGACATGAAGGACTGAAATCATTTGACATTGGTTCAAATTCCAGTCTGTTACTTACTACCTGGGTGGCCCTGAGCAAATCACTTAGATGCACTGTACCTAAATATCCTGATCTATAAAATGGGGGTAATGATACCTAAACTATCTGTTGCATGGGGCTACTGTAAGGACCAAATTGGATAATAGATGCAACACCTTGGAACACCTAGTCACTATTAACAATATCAGATAATCAAAATAATGAGTTACATCTTCAGTGCCCAGCCAAGTGCCTTGACTGTGATGCCAACTGTTGCCATCTCCCTGGTACTTTTTAGTTGAAAACATCCCTGTTTTCAACAAGATTAATTATGAAACAGAAAAACATAAAATGCCTGAAAATTTAAAGATATTGGAAAATTTTTATTCATCATCCAACACAACATATATTAAATAATCCACAATATAACAAAAGTTTTCAGTAGAAATAAACATCAGTTTCATTAATACAACAGAATATCCACTTTGACAAAATGAAATAATTAGTAAATAAACACTAAATTCTGTACAGAGTTAAAAACTCTATTCTGAATATATAAATATGTGTCTGTATTTAAACATTTCACTTTTTATCTAATTCTATTAGGGAAATACTGGGCCACCTTTGTGGCAGAAGAGTATTTCACTGCATGGCTAGAACTATTATCTTTTGGTTATAGGGCTGTCAGAAAATGAAAATATAACTAAATATTAATCAGCCTCTGAATTAGTCATATGGAGAATATAAAACCCTTTTTCTTTTAAAGACTATAAATTCTTTCATATTAGGAATGAGAAAGTTTTTACCACTCATGTAAGCAGTTACAGAACTAGCTATCAATTAAGGTAACTTGATCAATCTACATTTCATGAAGAGAGGATAATCTTAGTTAAAAAGTCCGAAAAATAGATATGAGCAAAGCAGAAATGGACCATGTCCTAAAAACCCATGCTTTCTACTTGTGGCTGGTCCTCTGTGCAAAAAGCATTACCAATTGAATTACTGTTTCTGATTTACTATGGAAAATACTATTAAATTGAAATTTCATCCTCATGTTGTAGTCTAACTGTCCCTTTGTTTATCTAGGTAAAATTGGTTGGATTAGGGAGGAGGAGAAAGTGAAGTGGTAATCTTCCTCTTTTGCTTCTTACATACCTATATACATACCTGTCAATTATTTGTGAGAAAGGTAAGGATGAGGGCATGAAGCTAATGTAAGGAATGTAAAAAATTGGTTTGAGGATACAAATTGGAACTAATATAATCAACTTTCAACTGCTTGCACAAATAGAATTAGCATAGATGTTGGATTTAAAAACCAATATCCACCAACAAAAAAGTCTAGATAATTAAAACGACATAGGTAAAGAACCTCTGCCATTATTTCTGGCTTTGGCTAAGTATGGGTCTAGATTAGGAGAGTTAGCTTCAGGAACATGATGGATTGAGTGAGACATCCTGGGAACAGAAGAAGAGTTGTCAAGTCATCGTGAGAAAACACAATGAACGAGGGGAAACCAGGACCTGAAAACTAGGTGACTGGCATTAAAGTATCAGGTTACTCCTGGAAAGTCAGTAAAAAACAGACAATAAGGAAAATTTATGACCAGATAAACAGAAAACCATCTTAAAATTGGCTGAGGGAAGGGAATCTGTGAAATACAATCAGAAACTAGAGCTCTTAACTGAAAGCTAGGAAACTACTAAACTAAAGACAGGGACTGACTTACTAGAAGATGGATCCACTTTCATTCAATTTTAACTGAACTGTACTTCAGAATTATAAGAAACAGTCACAGCCAAATGGAAACATGTACTTAAAATTATCAGCACTGGCCTGATTATAATTTTCAAAAATAAAAAATAGCAGTTTTTATGTTTCCTTCGTTTAGAAAGTTAGAGATTAAACTAAGGAAACCGGACTTTGTGGATAACATGCAGCTATTTTCAACCAGTGATCTGATCTCCTTTTTATCTTGTAGATGAATAGTTGGGGAATAGAGATGGTGACAGTCCTATATTATTTTCATTAACTTTAGTCATCACACAAGCACCTAAGGTTTTAAAAACATGAGGTTAGACATTTATGAAGCTGCCTAATCTACTAGGCTAGGAACAAGTTCTTAGCTTCTTAGAGTCTGAATGGGTCTCATACCACATTGTTCCTGAGATATAGCTGCCCAATGCTTATTACGTTCTTTGTAACCCCTAAAAACTTGACTTCCTGATCACTACACTATCCCTGATCCTTTAGTCTTAAAGAATAAATCTAATGAGATAAGAAACAGACACCAAGTCAGCTGGCTAGCAATCATCAATGCTTTAAAAAAAATACTTTTATTCATCTGAACCTGGTTTTTTTTTTCTTCTTCCATATAAGAACATCTGACAAAAACCCAATAATTTTTATAACACAAGAATATTAAATTTAAGAACTTCCTCTGACAAGGAGAAATATCTTATTTATTAGTAAGTTCAATGGCTTAGTATAGCTGAATAACATCATCCCATTCAGCAACAGGCCAGATCCCATTGGGTCGTACATTAGGTGGGGAACTCTTCCAGTCCCAGGTCTTCACAGGAATCATCCAGGTCTTGCCATAGTTGGCTTCAATATAGTTGATAGTTTCACAGGGTACACGGACTTTTATTTCTACAAATTCAGTCCAACACAGTGTAAATTTAGGAAATAGGTATCTGTGATAAAACAGGGTTAAAGGAGAAAATATTAATTTTTCAGATATTAAACTTCAAGAGTAGAAATACAAGTTTTTCTGGCCTGTATGCCAAAAATTTTTTAATAGTTAATAGCTCAATCTGCCAGTAAGAGAATCCAAATAATATTCAAGTATGTTTATATCTTATGTAAACTGATTCATCTTTTCTTCCAATTTCAACTTAGGAATTCTATAATCTAGAGAAAGTCTGATTCCAAAAGTTAACCATTCTGTTTATTCCCTTAAGTATCATGCCTCAGATGCACCTCAAGAATTACACAGTTTTAGCACACCTTCCACCTCCCAGTGCAGGGTCTATTTGCTTTTATCTTTGTATCTCTAATACCAATCCAGCACCTATGCCTTGCAAATCATGGGCACTTAATAAACATGTGCTGAATTGAATATATTTGGGTAAATGGTATGTGCAGCTTCTAACTTTATAATTTCCCCCTAAATAGCTGTAGATGACATTTAATTCAGACCAGGTAGTGTTCATTTAAGCTAAATTAGCTTCACCTACTTCTGGTACGATTTCAATAAATTATTTCACTGAAAGGGCAACTTTTAAACATTCTTGGAGCAGGTGTATTTTGAAACATTCTTAGAGCAGGTGTGTTTTTGAAAACTTGCCATGGGCCATGTAAGTTTATGTATTTAAAAACCACATTTCAGTGTAAGGTTGTGACTTGTATATCAGTTTCTGAGAAACGTCCACCTTTAATTTGATGAAAGTGATTTTCACCACTGGTATCTGAGTGGCAACAGCACAAGGTTCTCTTCAGTCATGTTTGACTCTTCATGACCCCACAGACCCATGCTGTCCATGGAATTTTCTTGGCAAAGATACTAGAGTGGTTTGCTATTTCTTCTCCAGTGGATAAGGCAAAGTTATTTGCCAAGGGTCACATAGTTAGTAAATGTCTCAAGCCAAACTCGAACTCAAGTTTTCCTGACTCCAGGCCCAGTGCTTTATCCACTGTGTCACTTAGTTTCACAAGGTGAGAAGGCTTTAAAACGATGGTGGATTTTTTCCCTTTGGGCAACAGGAAAATAAAAACAGGCGTCAAAATGTAATTATATTATAGAAATGAGACACAGTTAAGCATTTTAGCATCTCTGCCAAAGAAAAGTTGGCCCCTAGCCAACAACACTCCTCCTGACTCAAATGAACATCAAGTCAAACACGGTAACAAGAGCATTCAAGTGTTCTCAAGAAAGCAGGGAGTTTCTTTTCCTGGTTGGTGCATACCGCTAATGGACAAGCCCAGCTGGGGTCTGAGAACAGTTAGAAACCACATCACACAACAGCTGCTCTGGAATAAGATACTGCACTGAGTCACCTTTTGCCACTCCCAGTTCTGCTCTGTGCACTCACATTACCAGCATGACTCATTTTGTTTGTCAGGAGAACATCCACCTGTTCTGTTCTATCCCATCAAGTTGACACTACTAATCTGAGATGAGACAGGATCTTGAATTCCTCATTTTCTATGATAACCTCCAAAGCCTCATAAAACAAATGAATGACAGAAAAAAAAAATCACAGACCCAGTACAGATGGAATAAAATTTTTTTTGTCTTTTTTTTTGGAGGACAATTGGGGTTAAGTGACTTGCCCAAGGTCACATGGCTAGTAAGTGTGTTAAGTGTCTGAAGTCAAATTTGAACTCAGGTCCTCCTGACTTCAGGGCCAGTGTTCTATTCGCTGTACCACTTAATCACCCCTTTTTGGCCTTTTTTTTTTTAATAAATTAAAAAAAAAATCACAGACCCAGTACAGTCTCTTAAGAAATAAGGAATTTATAAATTTAAACAATGTCAATTTTTAAGGCTGATGAACAATTTCTGAAAATAAGTGAAAAAAACCCAGCTCAAGAGTTTATTCTTTACAGAACTAAGTTTTTGATAGCCTGTTTCTCTCCAGAAAATTCAATGACGTTCAGCAAATGGAATAGTTATTGTTACCTAAAAGGGCTGATCCAATTTAATCCAACAAGTATTTATTAAGCATCAACTATACTAGTTTTATGCTAAGTGCTTTAGATGCAAATAAAAAAGTCTTAGCCCTCAAAGAGCTCATAGTTCATTGGGTGGATACAACATGTAGACAGATAGGTGTATATAAGTAGCAATTTGAGGAAGGAGAGAGCACTAACAACTAAGGGCATCAGGAAAGGTTTCCTGTAAGAGGTGGCCCATGGTCTAAACCTTGAAAGACACATGGGATCCCAAAAGGTAGAGGTGAGGGAATGTATGTGAAAAAGCATGGAGACAGAAGGAATATCATGCCATGTTTAGAAAACAGCAAGAAGACCAATGTATCTATACCACTGCGAAGGGAGTAACATGTAATGGGGCTGAAAGTCATCTGAACCCAGTTTAAATGCCAAGCAGAGAAGTTTGTATTTGATGGTAGAAGTAATAGGGATCTATGGAGTTTACTCAGCAGTGGCATGACAATGTCAGACCTGTGCTTTGGGAATATCACTTTGGCAGGTATATAGAGAATGAATTAGAGAGGAGAGAGACTTGAGGGGGAGAGAACAATTAGGGACAACAGTCCATACAAGAGGTAATAAAGTTCTGAATTGAGGTGGTTGGGCAAATAGATCAAAGACAACAGATATGACAGAATATGGAGGCAAATTCATTAAGACTTGGTGTTTGATTGGATATGTGGGAAGAAAATAAAGAGTTGAGGTTGTGAACCTGAATCAATGGAAAGATAACAGTTTCCTCAAAAGAAATAGGAAATTTTAAAAGAGGGGTAGGTTTATGGGGAAAGATAAAGACTTAAGTTTTTGACATGTTGAGTTTGAAATGTCTATAGAATATTCAGTTTGAGATGTCTAATATATAGCTGGTGATGCATGGATTTGAGCTCAGGAGAAAGACTAAGGCTAGATATTAAGAGCTATGTATCCACATTACCTACATAAAGATAATTGAGCCCATAGAAATTGATGAGGAGAGTGAAGAGAGAGGGAGGGAGAGGGAGACAAAGAGGGAGAGAGAGAGACAGAGACACAGAGAGAGAGAGAGAGAGAGAGAGAGAGAGAGAGAGAGAGAGAGAGAGAGAGAGACAGAAACAGAGAGAGACAGAAGAGAGAGAGACAGGGAGAAAGCAGACAGAGAGAAAGAAGGAGAAAGAGAGAAAGAGAAAAGGGATAAGGCAGGGCCTTGAGGTAAACACTTGGATAATAATGATCCAGCAAAGGAGACTGAGGAGTAAGCAGACAGGTAAGATAAGAACCAAGAGAAAGCAGCTTCACAAAAAGCCCACAAAGAAGACAAAACTCAGAAGTTGGTCAACAATGTCAATTATTGCCAAGAAGTAAAGAAAGATGAAGAATGAAAAAAGATCCCCAGATTTGGCAATTAAAAGATCACTGGTAATTTTAGAGAAAGCAGTTTCAGCTGAGCAGTGAAGTAGGCAGCCAGACTGAAGAGCTGAGATGTGAGAAGTGGAGAGAAGACAGCTTTTTCAAGGACTTTGGCTTTGAAAGGTAAAATAGATATAGCATGAGAGCTTGAGGGGATGGTAATAGTCAAATGTGGGTTTTTTTAAGGATGAAAGAGACCTGGGTTATGTCTGTATGAAGTGGTGAACAAACTAGTAGTTAGGAAAAGACTGAAATTAGAGCCACTCACTGATTCAGAGAAACAAGGCTAGTGGAGAGGAGGGTAGGAAGGTGACATGGTCATATCTGCACTTTAGGAAGACTAATTTGACATCTGAGTAGAGGATGGACTGAAGTGGGAAGAGACATGTAGCAGGGAAACCCATCAGCAAGCAAGATATTACAACAGTGAACAGTCCAAGGAATGAGGTGTTGAGGACAGCTATCCCTTCTTAAAATACCAATCCAACTCTCCACATGGGAGGAAAATGGTGGGTGAAGAATTCCTACTGTCAAGGTTACATTATACAGTTGTATGTACAACTGTTATTTCATCAGTACATAGAACTTAGACAAATACTACTGACTGAGAAGAGCATACTGGATTGCCTCTGAGAAACTGTTCAGTGCTTTTACATGATTTCAAGTTTATCTCTGAATGAAAAGATTGCCTTTTTAAAACATCTATAGTACTCTGATGATGGCTATGAGTCAAGGAATATCAGTCTCTGAACAATTAAAATATGGATCACCAAAAAGGTGATGGAGAAAAAAGTTAGAAAAGAGTAGGTTAGTGCACATTACAAGGAGAAATTGCACAGGAGTAACAGCATAAAGGATATCATTACAAATATGTCACCAAGACATGAACCGAACAATTCAGATTTTGGCATTCCATTTCTTTTCTTTTTACATATTCCCTTCTTTGGCGTCCTCGTCTCTTAACCACAGCTTTAAAGTCAAATCAACGAAAGAGTCTGAAATCTCTATATATGTCTCCATCCTCAACTTCCTCCTGAGACTCCAGTCCTATACTTCCAATTGCCTATGAGAAGTGGAAGAGCCACTGAGAAGAACCCCCGAGGATTTGAGAGCTTGTATAAGATTATGACGTCCACTACTATTCAAACACAGCCATCCCTATTACTGACTTTTAATTTGATTCATGGCCCTCCCATTCTCCCAGTAACCCCGACTCCAAATCTCATTCACTTTTACTCTTTCCTCTCCTTTATTTGCCATATAAAAATCAGCTGCCAAGTAGCATTCTTTCTATCTTCATCTTAATATTTACATTTGTTCACTTCTTTCTATTCCATTAACAGTATAATACTGTACTCATTACTTTTCACTAATTACACAATAATCTTATAAATACCCAGCCAGTGTCTCCAGTCTCTTTTCCCTCAAATCTATCCATCACTCCTCTGTTGCCAGATTAACCCTCCCAATGCAAGTGCCTTCAATTGCTCTCTAAAGCCCTACCAAATAAAATCTGATCTCTTAATATTGACATTCAAGGCCCTTCACAGTCTGGCTTCAACCTATATTTGCAACTCTTTCTGTTACACTATACCTGCTAGTAAGTTTGAGGTTTGGCAATAAAGGTATAAAAGGATAAATATGGCTAACTTCAATTAAATCTGTCCCTCAGGAACTAAATCTACCACTGATTTGCTTTGGGATCTTGGGGTGTGGTGTTAGTTTCTTCCTTTATAGGGAGTTATAATCATAACTATTTTATGTATTTCATAGGATAGCTGTGAAGATCATTTACAATGTGTGCTTTGAAAAAACATATAAAAATTCAAGGGAGTTATTAATTCTTGGGAAAAACTTTCTTTTAGGAGAAAAACTTCTTTATGGAATGTAGTTGTGGTTTCTGCATACTGTGATGCACATGCAGTAAATACATCATATGCATTCAAAGTTCTTTAATTGTACACCAGCTTCACATGAGTAATTGAGAGATATAATGAAGAAAACCTAAGAAATGACCCACATGCTGTGTTGTAAAACACAAACATATAAACAAAGTGAGAAATTTAGGACTGTTGCAGAAAAGCCAGTTTTAAAGGATACTCATTTTAAGTAAACTACCAAAATTTGTTGTTTTTGCAGCTTCAAGCTGGTAGGACTGAAAAAGGAAAAAAAAGGGAGAGGGTCTCCTGAGAAATCATATCTTCAGAAAACCCCAGCCTTGTAGTGATGGTTGTGGAAGCAGAACCCAGCAGAAGGTCCTACTCTAGAATTCCCCACCAAGTCAAGGGACCTGAGGCAGTTGGCATCATCACCTACAGCTCTTGTTCCTCCACAGGTACTACTCATTCACAGGGAACTCTTGCCTCTCACTCCTTCATGAAATTCTAAGACCTCCAAGCCATAAAGTAGGGGACAAAGCTGCATTATAGGAGATTTGACAGTAGTCTCAGGTAAGGCAAGAATCTTAGCGTTTCACTCACTTAATACAACTCACACAAATAACGAGTTTGTTTTAAGCCTAGGAGCGATTTATCATGGTCCCAAGGGTCTATGTGGTTTCCTCATATTTGGCTTTAGGAAGCTTATTTTAACTAAAGTTTTAAGTTCTATTACAATTGCTCCAAGGCCCCACTTAGAAAATTTTCTAATATTTTAGATGGAGGTTGGGCTTTTTGCCTAAATTTATATTTAAATCTCTCTGTAGTTAATCCCTGGCCTCTTTGTTGTGGAGGGGAAATTCAGATTACTGGATATATTTGGGAAACAAAAAAGAAAAAGGCCAGCCTTTTCTTGGGACTCTCTTTAGGGTTCATCTCCTGCTCCAAGATGCCTGTAGAGCCAATGACTCTCCTCCCTTCTTTGCCCCAGTTCATTCCTTTCTTTGCTCCTCATGAATGTGCTGGAATGCCATGCTTATTCCAGCCTCTTCTCTCCAGATCTTAAAGACTCTCTCCTCCTAGTTCTGAGTCAGTTTCTTCTTTTTAATACAAATTTCTTAAGGAGACACCAAGTCTCTCACACAGTGGCTTCAAATATTTCAAGGTGGTATACAAACCCTGTTCACACTAAGTTCTGATTGCTTGATTCAGTTTCTTCAACTAATATTTACATATCGTTGTCTATAGTCAGTCCCCTCAACATCCTGGTCTCCCCCTTCTGGGCATGGTCTAGTTTTTCAATGTATTTCCTAAACTATGTTGTCCTGGACCAAACCATAATACTTCAGGTGAGGACTGACCAGAACAGTATAGCAGGGCTATCATCTTCCTCTTCTGGACACTATACCTCTATTAATGTGGTCTAAGATCACATTTAGTTTTTTGCTGCAATGTCAGTCACACTGTTGACTCTCACTCACCCTGAGTTTATCCCAGGCTAGAAAACTAAAGGGTTTCAGTTAACACTCAACTAGCTGTTATAGGAATGTAAATTTTAAAGATCTTTCCAGCCCCCAGGTTAAGTGCACTTGGAGCCTGTGGGGGGGAGGCTTGTTTTTGAGGAACTACACCTTGGTGCTTTGTGACTGGGCAGTGGGTCAAGAGGGTTGTTACATTCTCTGACCCAGGAGAAGGCTATATAATCCCTGATGTGAGCCGTTGTTTGGGGGCTCACTTTGAGAAGTGCTGTGTGATTTGATGAGACAAGACTCTGGGCAGCCGTTGAGAGCCCCCTGGCTTTGAAAACCCAGATGTTGATGCTTCCCTCTCTGGTAACTGATTTGGTATGGATGTAATGGTTGGACAGTTGGAGGCCTGTCTGCTTGAAATGTTTCTGTCTGTATACTCTGAAATTCGGGGTGCTGACCTTTTCCCCCTGAACTAGGTAAATGATATGTTTGATTGATTAAAGCAAGACTGTTAACCCATTTTGAGTTGCTTTCCTTTAGAAAAGCAGATCTAAGAACCTGTGTTGGCCACCCTGGGGATGCTGGGGTGCTTGCTGCTACATTAGCAAGTAACTCTACAGAAATATGAAAATATGCACAACTTCTTAAGAGGAAAATGACTAGACAGTAATGATTTGGCAGAACTTACAATTAAATAATCTTAGTTTTTGTTACTGTTAATGTAGTAGGGTTCCATCAACTTAACAATATGATGATGAAACTGGCTCCTGGGCACAGAAGAGAGGGTGGTTAGTGGAGAAATGCCTGCTGTAAGACACAGGCCCAAAGTAGGATTCTTTATAAGAAAAAAAATCCAAATATTTCTTCATTCTCCATATTTACTTCACCAACCTCAGCTGCTCAAAGAGCTTCAATTATATGAAAATGTATCCAAAATCTATCTCTCTCAGGAATGTGCTAGAAGATACATGAGTACTGGCCTCTCTCTCCAGAATGTCAGTGATATTTATTTAAAAATTAATTTTATTTCTCTTTTGTTTTTCTATTGCCTTTATTTCTAACTAGGTCCCTTCTCCTCCCTATCATTCATAATAAAAAATGATTCAGAAAAGCTAACCAAAACAGTGTGTACACAAACACATAAAGAGTGTTCTACTCCCACTGTCCTCCCCTATCTCCAATGAAGATATTTTCTCATTTCACCTACCTATATGAACGAGCTTGGTCATTGTAATTGGTGAGGTTTTTGCTTTTTTTTCTTCCCATGTATGCTGTTGCAGTCACTATGTACATTGTTTTCCTAGTTTGTCTTACTTCATTCCACATCAGTTCACTTAAGTCTACCCTGCTTTTATTTGTTGTTGTTCAGTCGTTTTGGATGTGCCCCATTCTCCAACTCCTTGTGACCCCATTTGGGGTTTTCTTGGCAAAGATACTAGAGTCGTTTGCCGTTTCCTTTGCCAGTTCATTTTACAGATGGGGAAACCAAGGCAAACTGGGTTAAGTGACTTGCTCAGGGTCACATGCCTAGACAATGCCCAGGGGCCGGATCTGAAATCAGAGTCTTTGTGATTCCAAGACCAGCACTCTATCCCCTCGACCACCTAGTTGCCCTCTGCTTTTCTCCTAGAACAGCAGTATTCTATTATTATCATGTCCCAGGATCTATCTTTCAAATGGTTTCCTAGAAATTTCCACCTGGATATACTATCTACATCTCACATTGAATATGTCCAAAAGATATTTATCATTCCTCCACCCAAACACACATTCGATGAACTCCAATAGCTAGCCATTACTTACAGGGTCAAATATGAACTACTGTTTGGCACTTAAAGCTCTTCCTAAATTGGTCCCTTTCTTCATTTCCAGTCTTCTCACATTTCACTAGATTCCATGAACTCTATGATATGATACTGGCCATCTCCTGACTCTGCATTTTCACTGGCTCTCCCTCATGTCTCGAATGCTCTCTTCACTTCTGCCTCTTGGCTTCCTTCAAAACTCAGTCTAAATCCCAACTTTCCGGGTTACCCCCAGCTGCTAATGTCTTACCCTCTGAGACTGCCTTCTACCTATTCTATATTGATTCTGTATTAACTCTATTTATAACAAATTCTCTAATTCATTATTTATTAAGTGGGGTTCTCACTATTAATTTGTTAATTAGTTCTTAATTCTCTACAACAAATCTTATATGTACCTAGTTATTTTCATGTTTTCTCCTCCGTTAAAATGTGAACTCTGAGGATAGGAACTGTTTTTGCTTTTCTCTGCATCCCCTGAACAATGCCTGGCACATAGGAAGAACTTAACAAATGCTTGGTGACTGAAATCCAGAAGCCAAACATGATGCTTTAAAAAGCTAGCCTGGTCTGCTTTCCAGGGACCAAAGGAGGAAGTGATAGCTGCTAGATGAGACAGCATAGCAGGACAAAAGAAAGACTGCACACACAAATAAAAATGGGGTCACCCTACATGCAGTGGACTCCCTATGTCCCTCTTAGGTGTCTACAGTGATTGGGATGTGGGGGGAAGAGAGGGGAATTGATGTCAAAGCCTGTGGACCCTTGAGAGGATGAAAAGGTATTTTCTGCCTGAGACCAGCTGGACAAGGAAGCAAGGGAGGTATACCTGCAATGGGATATGGGACTCTGGGGTAAGAGTTGACAAGGATATTAGTGAGAGTATTCCTACTGTCTTTTTCTCTGACACATTAATTATGGGGCACGGTGAAATACTGTATTAAAAAAACATTTGGGCTTACTTCATTTTAATAGGGAAAGAAGGGCTCCCTTCCCACACTAGTTTATTTGGGAAGAAAATATGTGTTAATTGAAGTCATCAAGAAGATGGCTGACTTTTTTCCAGAACAGTAACAGCTATTTGAGCAGTCACAGTACTGTTTCATCATCTTTCTATGAATACACATAAACTATTAAAAATATATACAATTCGGGGCGGCTAGGTGGCGCAGTGAATAGAGCGCCGGCCCTGGAATCAGAAGGACCTGAGTTCGGAGCCGGCCTCCGACACTTAATCTGCACAAACAAAAAAACCTAGCCGTGTAACCTTGGGCAAGTTACTTAACCCCAATTGCCCTAAAGGGGCGGCTAGGTGGCGCAGTGAGTAAGAGCGCCGGCCTCGGAGTTTGGATGACCCGAGATCAGATCCGACCTCTGAAAATGAGCACCCACGCATAAATCAAATGACTAGCCGTGTAACCTTGAGCAAGTTACTTAACCCCAATTGCTTTAAAAAAAAAAAATATATATATATATATATACAATTCATACTTAAATTTTTTTCCTGATTTGGCCTGAGTGCCTCCATTCCACATGTGATCAGCCTCTTCATAGAAGAAAAAAATATCAAGCTTCACATCATCTTTTCCATGGAAAGATAGCTCCAAACTGTCTTCTACCTGCGGAGAAAACAGTAGATTTTGAATGGAAGTGGAATAAACAGACAACAACTATGCCTAGACTGCTCAGTGTTATATTCCCTCTTCAAAATTAATATTAAATATCAAATATTTTCCTTAACAAAGTAAAACCATCAGCAAATAAATCTTTATGATCATCATAAACAATAAGAATGATAATCACTTTCATAAAGTAACTTAAAACATATAGTGTGCTGTAACATCAATCCTACCCAACATCCTAAAAGGACTAAAAAACGATACTTGGTTGACATGCTAGCTCTACAAGGTTAGTAACCCTTGATGTACAAAGTTACTAACCTGTAAGAAAATGAATCAATTTAGTTTGTCATAAGCTATTCTTGAAGAAGCTGTATTGTCTTTCTGAGATCACTAGACATGATAAAGTCACCCCCTATCCCCCCACCTCTAATCTGTAGCTCTGAAATCACTGTTCCTTAGGCAACAAATTAGTTTTCATCTTAAATCTTTTCCTAGCTCCTTCCTGATGACACAGCCTCCCTGGCTACCCTTTCTAGTACTGGCTAAGGTAGGGGAGTTGGAATATTCCTTCTTCACCTCTGCCACTTCCAGATTCTCTTGCTACCACTATCACATTCAGTAACCTCTTCACCTTTGAAGTAAACTCTATTCATATCTATCACCCAACAAAAATTCACAAAATTTAGGCTATTCTCCAAGAATTTCCCCTTCTCCCCTCTTCCATATCTCATATCTTACCAAGGCAAAACTCTACATACACAAATGATGCCATTCAATCCAGTCTTCTCTAGCAGATTGTCCTCTCTATCAGTCCTACCCTCACTTATCTTCAATCTCTAAGCATTCTCATGTCTTCCTATGCCCCCCAAACCACTCACTTCATCATCTCCACCACCGTCTTTTCTCCCTCATTCCATTATCTCTCCTCCCCTTTTGTAGCTTAAACCCCTTGAGGTAATCTACAATAGGTGCCTCCATTTCTTTTCCTCTTTAATTTTTTAAATTCTTCTCTTCATTCTCTACAATCTGGCTTCTGACCTCAATTTCTCTCCAAATCTACTGTTAATTGCCAAATCCAATGGCCTATTATCAATTCTCATCCTTCTTGACCTCTCTATAGCCTTTGACGCTGTCAATTACCCTTTTCTTGATATTCTCTTCTATGAAGATTTTCATGAAACTCTTCTCTCCTGGTTCTCCTGCTATTTGATCTTTCCTTTTCAGTCTTTGATGGATCTTCTTCCAGGTATGCCTGTTAACTGTGATTGTACCACAATTTGTCCTGGGCCCTCTTCTCTTCTCCCTCTTACTTCATCATCTCATCAGCTCTTACGTATTCAATGGTTGTTTCTATGCTGATGTAGTGGCACCCACACTGGCATACCCAAGATGGCTGCTAGCACAGGTTCTTAGATCTGCTTTACTAGGAAAGACAGCTATTTAAGTGGTCAGTGATCTTTTTAAATTATATTCACTAGTTCAAGGGAAAATTCAGCAGCCTGAACTTCAGAGAAAATACAAGCAGAGAAATAAAGACCAACAGACAGGGCTTCTGAGAAATTAGCACAGATTGACAGATAGATCCAACTGTCTGACCAAGGCAATACATACATAGTTACCAGAGAGAGAAGCATCAACATCTGGGTTTTTCAAAGCTGGGGGGAGGGGTGGTGGTGGTTTCCTTAACAGCTATCTAGAAATCTAATCTGGTCAAATCACAACAAATCACAACAACACTCTTCCAACGAGTGAGCCCCAAAGCAAAATGCTAACCTCAGAGTATATATATATATATATATATATATATCTATATACACACACACACACACACACACACACACACCCTTTTTGGAGCCAGAGGGCATCACGACCCTCATGACTCAATACCAAATTAGAAATTAACAAGAGGTGTGAAAGCCTTCCTACAAGCAAGCCTCCCTTAATGGGCTCCACATGAGGCCTATTAATGGGTGGGGAAAATCTTATATTCCATTAACATTACAGCTGATGATTCTCAAATCTACTTATCCAGCTCTAAACTCTCTGCTAACCTCTAGTCTCTCATCTCCAACTGCCTACTAGATATTTCAAACTAGATTTTCTGGCAGATATCATAAACTCACTATGTCCAAAACTGAACCTGTCTTTTCCACCAAACCCTCCCCACTTTCAAACTTTCCTATTATTGTCAAGGGCACCACCATCCTCTAGTCATTCTCTCACACACACCTTGCCCCTTCAATCTGTTGCGCAGGCCAGTGGATCTTTCATAACATCTCTTAGATGCTCTCCCTTCTTTCTTCTGAAATTGCCACCCTGGGTGCAAGTCTTCATTACTCTCATGCCTGAACTATTACATAGCCCACTATTGGTTGGTCTGCCTATCACAAGTCTCTCCCCACTCAGCTGTCAAGGTGATCCTTTCTAAAGTTCAGGTCTTACCAAATCACAACTTCAGTAGCTGTCTATTATCTCCAGGATCAAATAAATAAATAAAACCCTCCATTTGGTGTTCAATATATTCCTTGGACAAGACACTCCATTTCTGAACTCAGGGCATTTTTTTTTAATCAAATGCTTTATTAACTTCTAGTTTACATCATTCATTTCCGCAAGATTTTGAGTTACAAATTTTCTCCCCGTTTTTCCCCTATCCACCGCCCCAAAACATCGATCCCACTGGATGTCCCTCCTCCAATCTGTTCTCTCCCATATCTTCTCCCATACCCCCTCTGACTTTCCAGTAGGGCACGGTGGATCTCTATGCCCAGTGCCTGTATATCTAATTTCCCAGTTACATGTAGAATAATATTAATAATAGTGTGTATTAAACACTTGATTTTAAAACTGTGAATTCCAGATTCATTCCCTTCCTCCCTTGTCACCCACCCTTACTGGGAAGATAAGCAATTCAGTATAGGCTGTACATGTGTAGCTAATGCAAAACATTTCCATAGTGGATATATTGTAAAAGACTGACTATACTTCCCTCCCTCCTATCTCACCTCCTACTTGTTCTATTCTCTACTTTGATACTGTCCCTTTTCAAAAGTGGGTGCTTCCAACTTTCCTTCCCTCCAGCCTGCACTCCCTTCCATCATCACCCCTCTCATCCCCTTCCCCCCTACTCTCCTGTAGGGTGAGATACCCTATTTAGTGTGTATGTCATTCCCTCCCTAAGCCAAATTCAATGAGAACAAGGTTGACCTATTCACTTTGGCCTTCCTGTTCTTCCCTCAGAGCATCAAATTCCAGCTAAAGTCTCACCTTGTACAGGACATTTCCCAAACCTCCTTAATTCTAGTAACTTCCCTCTGTTGATCACTTCCAGTTTATTATTTTGTATATAGCTAACTTTGTACATAGTAGTTTGTGTATTGTCTCCCCCATTACAATGTGAGTTAATTGATAGCAGCAACTCTTTTTCACCTTTTTTTGGTAGTCTCAGTGATTAGCATAGTGCCTACTACCTAACAGAAACTTAATAAAGATTTAATGACTGACTTTAAATACATGGTCTCTGTCTAAAAATAGTTGTGAGGAACCTATACATCTTTTGGTCACTAAAAATCTATGTGAAATAAAAGGTGTGAGATGAAGTTACGAAGTTTAATGACAGAAGAATTTTAAGAGATTTCTTCTTAAGAAACCCAGCTCTAAAACATAATCATAATGATTAAGAGTTTCTGTTGCTTTGATTTCCAAGATTTATTTTCACAGAACAACAGATTTTCAGGAAAGGGACCTCAGAGTTTATTCCAACCCATATCTCAAAACTAATCCCTTAAACAAAACTGCCAACAAATAGCAATCTAGTCTTTGTTTTAAAATCTCCAACAGGAAAAAAAAATGGCTATTTTATAAGGCATTTCATTCCATTTTTGTATTGCTCAAATTGGTAAGACATTTTTCCTTACATTGAACTTAAATTTGCCTCTTTGAAACTTCTATTCACTGATTTAATTCCATTCTCTTCAGTTTTGTAACTTGGGACACTGGCCCTTTCTCAGTCCTGCAGCACCTTGATTTTCCAGAGATCACTAACAATAGCTCAGTAATCACATCTGACAGTTCCTTTAGTATCACAGGGTATGGTTCATCTAAATCTTATAATTAACTCATTAAAGATTATTAGTTGTTTTCCTATCATCTCCTTAGTCAGTCAGTTTTGCTATAACTTGACACACTTGTTCCCAAAAAGCACCTCGCTATGAATAATTATGCAATAAAAACTACAGAGGTCATGGGAAAAATGAGGCCAAGGCTTGTAGCACCAATGCAATATTCGAAGTACTGACAGTGACTATGAATATGCCAGCATAGGTCTCAATAGCAAAATATAACAGACTCTCCACATATAAGACAGAAACAAAATATTTATTCAGACACAAGAGAGCCAAACTCCAACACCGGGAAACCAAATCCATCATAGCAACAAAGAAGTTAATCCACTATAGCACAGCAGAAAGCCACATCACCCTTTAGCCTTCCCACAAACACTCACAAGCCTAGCTGTCACAGTAGGGGGAAAACAAACACTCACAAGCCTAGCTGCCTCCTCCCTCCAGCTCCAACTGCTCTGACTCCTAGCTTTCTGTGGGTTCTGCTGCATCCTTCCACAAGTTCCTCCCACCACCACAGGCTCCACGTGATTACATTCAGCCTGTTAGGGAACAGGGAAGACCTCTGAATTCCCATTACCATTACAGGGCACAACACTCAAAAAACTTCATCAATGATATATATAAAAAAAGATAGGAACCAAATAAAATCAGTAGCAAAGTTTTATATATGTTAAATGGTTAAAAGTAGATAAATTCAATACTTTCAGCAATCTTGGGCTACTTCTTGGCCTACAAAGTGTCCCCTCAGGTTGAGTTGGTCATAATTCTAAGCCTGGGGAGAGGGAAGGGAGCAAGGCAGAAGATGGGGAGGAGGATCTGCAGACCAGCACTATTCTGCCCATAGCTCCTACTGCACCAGAAGATATATAATAAATACGACACTTCAACTTGAAAAACACCTTAAGTTTGCTTGTGCAAGTAGGCATGAAAAGGGTTGCAGCCTGCATTCTTGATGTTTCTTGAGGAAGAAATCACAAATCACAAACCAAAATTCATTTTATGCTCAAAATGTTCCCTAATATCAATCAAACTGGAACAAATTCACATTTTGAAAACAAACATTATAATAAAACTGATTGTATTTACATAATCAACTCCCTATTAAACATCTTTGTTCTGTGTTTTCTCATCCAGAGAGCTTTCCTGATTCTTCCGAGACCAGGTCATACTTCTGTATTCATCATCCATTACTTGCCTTGCTTCTATCTTTTCTGCATGTCTCTTAAAATCTCAGTTTCCTGTCTATAAGCCTTAACCACCAATCACTTTGGATAATGCCCCTTTTTCTTTCTCAACAGAACTGGGTTTTGTGGGGTTTTTGTTTCTTTAAAATTTCATTTTTGAGAGGTTCCTGTTCTTTCTGGTCTGATTTCCCCTGCAGAATCTTATTAGTCCATGAAACCCTACTTATCCTTTCTTCAAACCTTAAAATCTTCTCTCTAAAATTTTAGGGTACATCTAAGACTATTTTCAACTCTCATCACGAATTCTAGGATGGAGTGATCATTTCCACTCAAGGTTTCCATTATTTGTATCCTGATAACCAATTCCTCCTTTCTGGAAAAAATCAAGTCCAGAATAGAATTTCTTCTCGTTTTCATCTTTTGAAGGATGGTATCACTAAAGCAAATCAGGAAAGCATTAGCTGCCCTACTTTGGGCAAAGAAAGAATTTCAGCAAGCATCCAAATATTTGAAGTCTTCCACTACTATCAGAACTCTGTGCCTGGCTTATGATGTTTTCCAAATTCTTCCATTTTCTCTTTCTGACCAGGTGTTTTGGAGTCAGAAGACCAGAGTTTATTTAAATCCTGTTTCAGACACTTACTAGCTGTGTGATTCTGGGCAAGTCACTTAACCTCAGTCTGCATCAGTTTCCTTATCTGTAAATTAGGGATAACAGTGTCATCTGCCTTGCAGGGTTGTTGTATTAAATGAGATAGTATTTGTAAATCACTTACTACAGTAGCTATTACAGTGCTCTGTAAGTGTTAGCTATTATTATTAGTAGTAGTTTACTCTGGTAGCACTATTATTCAGTTTCCACTTCCACTGATCTTTTCCTTAAAGCTTTCTTTCCACTATGTTTCCCCACTTTTTTTCAGGGGGGGTGTCTCCTAATGTATCTTTTTTGTTTGTTTTTGCTTTTTGGAGGGCAATTGGGGTTAAGTGACTTGCCCAAGGTTACATGGCTAGTTTTTGTGTTAAGTGTCTGAGGCCAGATTTGAACTCAGGTCCTCCTGACTCCAGGGCTGTTGCTCTACTCACTGTGCCACCTAGCTGCCCCTCTAATGTATCTTTTTAATATGAATATATAAAATGATGCCTTGCACCTCTTTTCTCTGTTCTATTTCTTTTTTGAATAATACCCTCCTAGAACCATTTTTCCATCACGGGTATCATCTCACCAAGTCTCAGTGATAATAACTCTAAGGTCAAATTTGACTCAGGTTAGGATCTGGTTCATCCTGCTTGTTACTTATACTTTGTGCATTTATATATAGATGTCTGAAGTTATGGGTTTTATTATTACCTTCTTTTTTGGATTTTCACCTGCTGTCAAGTTCTGGGTACCTTAATTATTCTTCCCATACTGTAGCTTTTCTATTTAAACCTTTCATATTAGGTTTCCAAGTTTCCAGGAAAATATATCCTTACCAGTTCTTATGAAGTATGTTCCAAACCTACCCAAGACCATGCCATTCATATTAAAATAAATGACCATAGGTCAAAAATCCAAATCCCATTCTTAGAAACTACCTTAATTAGCTCTTCACTTTTGAAATATGTTTTTCATCCATGGACTCTAATATAGTGCAATGATTAAAACACTATTGATGCCCCTGAGGTTGATAGAATCAAATCGAGGACTCTGTAATCGTTAGTAATGTTTTCTAGGTTCTTCTGGAAATATCATTTATGTCTAACTTAATCAGCAGATGTGTAGTTATCATTGTTTTGACAAGTCTTGGGAGGTTTTCTGCCTTATCCTGCAGATATGCCCTGGGAAAGCAACAAACCTTTTTATTACTATTATCAGGTCAATAAATGACTGCCTCATTACTCCTATCATGAAGTCAACTCTACTCAGATCTTCTTCCTACGATCCCATTTCATCTGATAACATCCATTTCCTTGGATAAAAAATAACCATTTCCTTTTCAAAGCGTCCAACCCCATTCTTCAGAAAGAGCTTCATATTTGTTTCTAAGTACCAAGTCTTATTTCCTTCTTTGTGTAACATTCTTCCTCTTTCCAATCTCTTGACAAAGGTCAGAACTGTCCTCTACATCTTCAGATAATTTTTCTTTTTTGGTTTTAAATTGAAGCCTTCTGTCAGCCCTTGGTCCTTCTAGGTTTCTGAGGAATGCTCTGTTGCCCTTGATGACTCTGCAGGTAGTGAGGAATTTCTCAAGCACATTTCCTTTCTTTTCTAGGAGGGAGACCAATCTACACTTTGAAATGTACACATTTCTACCTTTAAATAACACACTTTCACTCCTTGGTGACAGAAGATGTATTTTACCTTGGCTTACTGATACAAGTGCATTGTGATGGAATATAAAGTGAAATGTGAAATGAGATGCTGCCTGTATTTCTAATTTGCTGGATAGGGGGGTCTGATGACTTTCTTTTTGTAGCTGGGTTTTGGTCTTTCTTCCTCATGTTTTTCTTGTGTTTCTTCTTCCCTGATATCTCTCCACCTACTCCCAATAAATAAAACCAGTCTTCTTGCTATTATCACTGGCTTCAATTTGCAACCTACACAGAAAACCAAAATAGGGGGGATAAAGGTCCTTCCATCTCCAATAATCTTCCTTTCCTCAACTCCTTCCTTTTCCCCTCCCCAAGGCTGATGAAAAGCTGTCAAATGTGGGTTTGAAAGTTTAAGCTTTAAGCACCATAAACAATTTCAGTTCTAGGACAATGAACCTGTTGTTTATTTTATGAATGATATGTACTAAGCATTAATCTAATGTAAGAGAAAAAGTACTATTTATGACATCTATACAACTTTACTAAACTCCAACTTTACTAACTAATAGAGTTCAAGATTCTTTTCAAATTTTCATCTTTAATAGGCAGTTTTTCCTGTTATTCTTTAAAGAGGAAGTACAAGTCACAATTATGCAAACCACAATACTTCTGTTGAAGAAAGTGATAATAAACATAGCATGTGCATGTTTTTAGTCGGCTTTATATTCCCAAATACTCATTTATATATTGGATCACACTATCAAGAAGTTAAAAAAATTGTTCATTGCTGACCTTTCCAAACTTGTGTTTAAGTGAAAGTCCTACATTCTGAAAAGCTGTAATTATATCTGATGTATAATCTTGTATAAAAATCCCCAAATCCACATCTTTGCTGTAAGGAATGATACTGCACTGCCGATACCAGCCTAACAAAAAGGAAAAAAAGAGAAAAAAATGTAAGCGATTGATACAATATCAACTATTCTTTACTAATTTTATAATACTTGGGTTCTATAACATTTAATATCTTGGGACATATTACTGTCATTAAATTTTTTTTAACCTAGTATTCCAGGCCAAACATTATTTAACTGCCTATGTATGCCTGTGGTATAGTTGTTGGGCTTTTTTTTAATTAGGTCTAAACTCTCTAGAAAGGAGTTCCATTTAAATTTTTTAATAAATTACAAGTCTAAAAGTAAATACTACTACTAAAGTACTAATTTTAACAACAACATACCAAAAAGTATTCCCTGGGTTCCTTCAAGTCTCAGTTAAAATCTCACCTTCTTCAAGAAGCCTTTCCTGATTCTCCTCCCTCCCAACCTGCCCCTCCCCCCCAAATGCTAGTGCCTTTGCTCTGTTGATTATTTCCAATTTATTCTGTATATATTTTGTTTATATGTTGTATATTGTTAGACTGCAAACTCCTTGAGGGAAGTGAGGGGGGTGTTTTTGCTTTTAATTGTATGCCCAGAGTTTAGCAATTGTTTGGCAAATAGTAGGTACTTAATAAAATTCTGGTTAATTTATGAATACTATACTGAATGGAAGAACAGTTCACTGACAGATGAAGAAACTAATCCTGGCTTCTTTTAAAAAATGATTCAGTAGTTTCCCTCCTTCATTCAACAAGTACTTTTTTTTCTAACTAAATTGTTTATAAAGTTTAGGGAGAACTCTGACTAGACCAAATGCTGGCAAGTATAAAAAGAAAGGCCTAAATTTTCGATATCATCATTGAAAAAATTTCTGAGTCTTCACTACATACACAGCTCTGTTAGCAGTCTTATACCAGCAAAAAAAAATCCCAACAAGCATTTATAAGAACATTTATTTATTTATCTTTATTTCTTGCTTTTTGGAGGGCAATTAGGATTAAGTGACTTGCCCAAGGTCAGATGGCCAGTTTTTGTGTTAAGTGTCTGAGGTTGGATCTGAACCCAGGTCCTCCTGACTCCAGGGCCAGTGGACCATTCACTGCGCCACCCAGCTGCCCAAAGAACATTTTTTAAAAAGGTTTACATTGTTGATATATTTTTTCCCTAAAGATCTCTAAGCACTGGGCTCTGAAAAATTTATCAAGAATAAAGGCAAAAAGCACATAAAAAAATCCTTGGTTCAGTTCACAAAGGGGATTTATGTTGATAAGGGATTTCTCCAAAAAGGAGAAATTTCCTTTCTCTTCTCTAGCTGACTCTTTCCTATAATATCAAGTAAAGCTAAGGACCACTTCCTGGACTCAATATAGTATACTTATCATAAAATCATTCTCTCTCTTTGAAATTTAGTCTAGCTTGTAATTGTGAAGTTTTCTTGCCTGAGACACAGTATACCTGATAATTTGGCCCTAAGCATAAAGTATGCTAATCTATAGTGACTTGGTTTGTTGGTTAACTGCAGACAAGTCACTTTAATTTAGTGCAAGGAAATATTTACTTAGGAAAATGAAAACCAATTTAAACCACAAATGAGTGTCTTGCATAGAAAAAGTACAGAGTAAAGGACTTTAGAATCTTAACTTTAAAAACACTTACTTCCAACTGAACATTGAGAGTGAAGACAAGGTAATTCTTTTTTTTTTTTGGAGGGGGGAAGGCAGGGCAATTGGGGTTAAGTGACTTGCCCAAGGTCACACAGCTAGTGTGTCAAGTGTCTGAGGCTGGATTTGAACTCAGATCCTCCTGACTTCAGGGCCTGTACTCTATCACTGTGCCACCTAGCCACCCCACAAGGCAAATCTTGGTTTATATGCCAAATAGTAGTACATGTAAGCCTTTGGTCATTGTTTCATTGCTACTGGCCATATCACATATTATATCATATATTATAGAATTAAGAATTTGGAAGAGATATTAGAGATAATCCAATCTTCACTAGATAGATGAGGAAAGAAAGGCCCAGAGAAGTTATGTGACTTACCAAAGGTAACACTAGTAAGCCAGGATTTGAACATGGGTCCAAATCACGTACCCTCCTTCTACTATGTCATGTTATGTTTAATTTCTTAATTGCCTAAAGACTCCTCCTTCCTGAGTTCAAATGTGGTCTCAGACACTTGCTGTGTAACGCTAGGCAAGACACTTATACCCTGTTTGCCTCAGTTCCTTCATTTGTAAAATGAGCTGGAAAAGGAAATGGCAAACCACTCCAGTATTTTTGCCAAAACACCCCCAAACAGAATCACAAAGTTAGACACAACTGAAGAACAAACTGCAATGTCAAAAAAACTACTGACAATTATTTTTTAAAATATCTAAATTTTAAACAATACTATAAAATGAAGTAAAAATAAGAACTTTATGAAAAACAAAGGAGTCTAAAGCTAAAGGGAAGTTCATGTATTTTCCTAAAAATTTTCAGTGGGTTTATATGTATAGGCAATGTTTTTAATAATGCTGTGAAATCAAAGATTAGGATGCAGAAGAAAAATAAGTAGGACATCAGTTCTTTATGCATTCAAATAGAGACAGGAACTGTTGGGAAGAAATGGAGGAAGGGTGGAACTATTGGGAGGTGACAAATAGAGAAAAGAATGGGAACAATTTCTTGGATGCTTCAGAGCAAGATCAACTTTGATGTCACAATTTGCCAATCTCAGACTAGTGTAGATAGAGATAGGGCTCAAAAGTACAGTTTATTACCTAACTATCTGACATTTAGATATGGATAACATTTTTAAGGACTATGTAAGGTTCCCTTTAAATTATGCTTTATTCTAGAAATGTAGAGAAGTCTTGCTCTTGAATGGGCCTCCTGCTGCTTCTAATTTCTGCACAGTCTGTTCTCATCCCACAAACTTCCCTGGCTCTCCAAAAAACTCCTCTGGCTTTCTTCTCTAGAGTACAGTACAGGGTTGGGCATGGGAGTAACCATAACTAGTAAATATAATTAGTTGTGCAATTCCAGTTCCTTTTCCTCAGGCTAGAAACCCCAGGATGTGGGATTTTCATAGATTCATGAGATATCTTGACCTTGAAGGGTTCCTAAAGCTATTTTGCTTAAACATTCATTGAAAAGTTTAATCTCTATATTATTCAATGGTTCACTGATTTTTGGTTATTTCACATATTTAATTATCACTTATGTTTACAAAAAAATGGTCATTCATTAAAATTAAAATTAAGGAAACTAAATCAAAGAATTTTCTTGAACATTAGTAAGAAAGGCAGGTACTACTTTTAAATGTCAAGTTTTAACTGCTTTTCCTTCTGATAATTATGTGAAAAATCCTTTGTCCATCCCTCTGCCTTAGCATTATGTGTAACCTTCCTTTTATCCTGAAATTTTTAGTGTAATTTAAATGAGTGAAGAAAAATTTTTGTGATTATCTTCAAGGAAGCAATAATAAAATGTTAACTAGAAGACTGCAGTATTATTTAGGCACAGGTGAATTTTTTTTACAAACTGCCTTTTCCTATAAACACAACTATGTTCCTTTTCACTATGGCATACATTTTAATAATAATTCCTGGAAAAAATCTAAGTGGTAATCATTATTCCATGGTATTTAACAAATTCCTTCTTTTTTCTCATAGAAATTGAATACTTCCAACAAACTTGAAATGTCCTAAAATTACTCTTAAAAAGTCATTTCTAGAATCAGAAGTTGAAAATCTATACATCTGACATAACAACAATTTAAGCATGAGGATTTTGACAGAAAAGAGTCAAATAAAAAATGCAAAGATTTTACCAAGACAGGTCCCACTGCTGAGCCAAAATCGGACTCCCAAATCCTTTAATGTTGCAGCTGCCTGGTGTAACAATATTCTTGCACTCTTCTGAAACAGCATTGCCTCCACAGTAAAATCTTCATGGTACTTCTATAGATTAATAAATATTTAACTATTATTTTCATATTTAAGAAGAATATCATCTATCTTGTTTTTCTTTACTTTATTATTAAAAACAGAATGTCATACTTTATTGGTATAATTAAAAAGAATGAGTATGTGTGATGAGTAAAAGAAGGAAGGAAAGAAATAGCTTTATCTGATTTCTTCTTTGCTGACAAGAGTTGAGGCAGCACAGGAGTACTGGGCATCTAGAGGTGACGAGATACTGGATACTCACAGCAGGCACAGAACTATCTACTTCTCAAGTTTATCGATTATTATTATTTATTTATTACTTTAATTACTAATTAATTAATTATTATTATCATCTCAACTGTCTACTTCAGGGAACTGTCTACTTCTCAAGTTTGCATAGGACCTAAGGGACTCAGTTCTCTGGTTGAGACCGACCAGTTTGTAGCATCAATGTAGAGAAGTGACATTCTTCTCAATCGCCAACAGCAATGGATTGATATAGGGTCAGAGTACTGAACAATGTGGATTATCATAATGCTGTAAAAGTCACAGTTTCTCCAAACAGGTTGTCTTCTCTAGAATGCCCAGCTCCAGACCCCACCACTTCAGAATTTTTAGAATCCATGGAACATAGATTGGTAGATCTCTTTCAAAGGACAAACCCATCTCTAGTTTACATCTCTAGAATGGCATATCCTTCTGACACTAAGACACTTCTGTTTCCAAAGCACTTCCCCTACAGTACACATTGCCCTGGAACATACAACCAGAATCTGAGAAACCTCTTCTATCATCCCTTGATAGTGTCAGCATGGTGATGAACTGAATTGAAATACATTGGGACTGAGCAAAAGGAATTTATTTTCTAACCATGATTTTGCTGTGAACTAGTTGTACAACCCAAGGTAAGTCACTTAACATTTTTTCGCTCCAATTTCCTGCCTACATGCCACACTGAGCTACTTACTCTGAGAATAAATGAAAATCACCAATTTGGCAAAGTTTAAAGTGCTAGGATCTGTGAGACAATTCAACCATTTTGGAGAGCAATTTGGAATTATGCCCAAAGAGTTATTAAAACACCTATATGCCCTTTGACCCAGCAATATCACTATTAGGTCTGTTTCCCAAGATGATTAAGGAAAAAGGAAAAGAACCTATATGTTCTAAACTATTTATAGCAGCTCCCATTGTAGTGGCAAAAAGAAATGGAAATTGCAGGGATGCCCATCAGCTGGGGAATGATTAAACAAATTGTGGCATATGTTCATGATGGAAAATTACTCTGCTATACGAAATGATGAGTTTGATGATTTTAGAAAATCATGGAGTGACCTGCATGAAATACTAAAGAATGAAATAAGCAGAACCAAGAGATTACAGAGATTAACAGCAGTACTGTTTTAAGAACAACTTTGAGCTACCAAGTTATTCTATTATAAATACCCAAATTAACTGCAAAGATCTTATAAAGGAAGATGCTGTTTGTATCCAGAGAAAGACATATTTGTGTCTAATGGTAGACATCTCTAGAGTGGGTGGGAGGGGGAAAAAAAGGATGTTACACAATAACTTTATTATATATTTGGAAGGAATAGCAAGTTGCACATAATGGATCTGCAGTTTCATATGCAATCCTCTATTTTTCTACTCCACTCTTTTTATTAGAAAAAAAGTTAAAAGTGATATATAGGGGGCAGAGCCAAGATGGCGGAGTAGAAACAGCTCATCCAAGCCACTCTGCCCCCAGATTCCCTCCAAACTATGTAAAAGGGGACTCTGAACAACCTCTGGAGCCCCAGCACCCACAGAACGACACAGAGAAGATATCCTCCCACTGAGGACAGCCCAGCAGCCCTGCAGGAAGGACCAGCGCAGCGCTCTGGGAGCCGGCAGCACACGGAGCGAGGGAGCCGAGCCCAGCCCTGCCGAGCCGAGCACAGGTCCTCGTGAGCCGAGGTTTTAGCCCCAGGGCAGCAGGGCCAGCAGCCGGCTGGAGAGACCCCAGAACACCAGCATCTGCGGCGACTCCAGAATTATCAACATAGACATGCCTAGGACAAAGTGAGAGATTAGTGACCTATGGACTTTGGGACCAGTATTTGGGGAATGCATCGGCTCCCCCCCGGGGGCTAGAAGCCACTGAGGAGACACTCCCATTTTGTAGTTTTCAGAGGCAGTTCCAGCTCCTGGCCTGCGAACTGTAGGGAGATCCAGCGATCAGTCTTGGGGGTAATCGCTCTTGCTTTAACCTCCCTGGATCTGGACTGTGATCTAGGGTGGAAGTCGTGGGTGGGTTTCCAGCTTGCCAGAAACGGAAGTTTCCCCCCACACGTTCAGGACGAAAATTCCTCTAGCTGGCCTTAAAGCCATAGTGTGGCAACAAGCCCAAAAGTCAAGTAATTAAGTGGCAACATGCCAAGGCAAAAGAAACAGAAAAATGCAACCCTAGACTCCTATTTTGGGGGCATAGAGCAGGAAAAGGACTGTGAGGTCAGAAGTCCTGCTCCAAAAGCCCCAGGGGAAAACATGAGCGGGTTGCAGGCCATAGAGGACCTTGAGAAGGACTTTAAAAATCAAATAAGAGAAGTGGAGGAAAAATTGGAAAGAGAAATGAGAAGGATGCAGGAAAAGTATGAAATGAGGGTCAACAGCCTGACTGAGGAAAACAACACCTTAAAAAATAGACCAACTCAAATGGCAAAGGAGGCCCAAAAGGGCAATGAGGAGAAGAATGCCTTAAAAAGTCGAATTTGCCAGATGGAAAAAGAATCTCAAAAGTTCACTGAGGAGATTCATTCCTTCAGAGTTAGACTGGAGCAAATGGAAGCTAATGACTTTATGAGAAATCAAGATGCTGTTAAGCAGATCCAAACAAATGAAAGAATAGAAGGCAATGTGAAATATCTCATGGGAAAACCACTGACCTGGAAAATAGATCCAGGAGAGACAATTTAAAAATTATTGGACTACCTGAAAGCCATGATCAAAGAAAGAACCTAGAAATCACCCTTCAAGAAATTCTCAAGGAAAACTGCCCTGATGTTTTAGATCCAGAGGGCAAAATAGAGGTTGAAAGAATCCACAGATCACCTCCTGAAAAAGATCCCAAAAAGAAAACTCCCAGGAATATTATAGCCAGGTTCCAGAATCCCCAGATCAAGGAGAAAATACTACAAGCAGCCAGGAAGAAACAATTTCAATATTGTGGAAACACAATCAGAATAGCCCAGGACCTGGCAGCTTCTACACTGAGGGATCGAAGGGCATGGAATATGATATTCCAGAGGGCAAAAGAACTGGGAATGAACCCAAGGGTCACCTACCCAGCAAAACTGAGTATTTTGTTTCAGGGGAAAATATGGTCATTCAGTGGAATAGAGGACTTTCAAGCATTCTTGAGGAAAAAACCAGAATTGAATAGAAAATTTGACATCCAGACACAAGAAGCAAGAGATGCCTGAGAAGGTAATCAGGGAAAAGAAATCAAAAGGAACTTATCAAAGCTAAACTATTTACATTCCTACATGGAAAAGCAATAACAGTGACTGATGATATCTTTCTCACTATGAAAACAATGGAAGAAGGGTGTGTGGTCATATGAATACATATGTGAATATGTGTGTGTGTATGGTTACAGTTATATATGGATAGAGGGCATAGGTTGAATTTGTTGGGAAGGGAGAATACTCAAGGGCTGAAATTATGAGGTGAGAGAGGAAAGTGGCAAGAGGAGATGTAGAGAGACAGGGTAGGGTAAACTATCTCATGTAGAAGAAGCAAGGGGAAGTGGTTACAAGGGAGGAGGAGAATAGGAAGGCAAAAAAGGCAAAACCACATTCTCACTGAATTAGGTTCAGGGAGAGAATGACATACATACTAAATGGGATATCTCAACCTGCAGCAGAATAGGGGGAAGGGGGATGAGAGGAGGGATGATGGATGGGAGGGCATTCTTGGGGGGAGGGGAGGTTGGAAGTACCCACTATAGAAGAGGGACAGGATCAAGTAGGGAATGGACCAGGTAGGGGGTGGGATGAGTGGGAGGGAATTATAAGCAGCCTTGTACAATATATCTACCATGCTAATGTTTTGCATAGCTAGACATGTACAACATATACTGAATTACTTATCTCCCCAGAGGGAATGGGTGACAAGGGAGGAAGGAAATGGATCTGAAATTCGAGGTCTTAAGATTAAATGTTTCAAATATATATAAATACTATTATTAATACTCTTGCTTATAATTGGGAGATAAGATGTGCAGGCATTGGGACACAAAGATTCACCTTCCTCTAATGGAAAAGTCGAAGGGGGTATGGGAGAAGGTATGGGAGAGAGCAGATTGGAGGAAGCGATATCTTGTTGGACTGCTATTCTGGGAGGTTGGGTAGGGGAATAACAGGGGGAAAATGATTGTAACTCAAAATCTGGCGGAAATGAATGATGTAAAACAGAAGTTAATAAAGCATTTGTTTAAAAAAAGTGATATATAAACTTAAAGTAGTATCATCATAATTATTAACAGCATTTTCCTCAACCCACTGAACTATCTCTTAAGCTTGATCCAACCCTATCTATAAACTAAACATTTTTTGCTTTAGGATAGCTCCTGAAATTCTTTTCTTAGAGCTGCTGCTCTGTAAATTTCTGATACTTACATTTTGAATGAGGCTTATTAACTCCTTAAATCAAGTAAGACTGTCTTTGGAATACTATGATTATAAATCCCAATTGAGGTAACATTTCTTTAAGATGATTTCATATTTGGCAAGAAAAACTTGGAAAAGTAAAAAACATAGAACTCCTCCTAAAAATCATGCAGTCTTAATATTCCAGACAAAAACAGAGTGCTGGGCCTAGAGTCAGGAAGACTCTGATCTCAGACACTTACTAGCTGTGTAATCCTGAGCAAGTGATTTAACCCTGTTTGTCTCAGCTCCTCATCTGTAAATGAGTTAGAGAAGGAAATGGCATATTACTCCAGCTTTGCCAAGAAAACCTCAAATGGGTCACAAAGAGTTGGACACAACTGAAAAAAATGACTTAACATCTAAAAGATTCTCTTACCCTATTCCATTTATTTTAAGAAATTTAGCAGTATTATTTAAATTTACTTGGTACTATCAAGTGTTAAAAGTAGTATGCAAATACCTAGGGTAGTTACAACCACAGTTTTGAAGGCAGCAAAGACACAGAGAATAAGAGTAGGGTAAAGATAAACATGATATGTGGAACATTACTACATCTCAAAGCAGAAATACCAATATATAAAAACGAGAAAGGGAAATGTTGAGTCTTAGGCCTATCTTCTGGACATGATGAAGAATGAATGAATGCAAAGCTCTACTGGATTTTGTCAAGAACAGAATTTTCCAGGCAGCATTACTATCTTGCATATTGATTTTGCTTAAGGAAAAAAAAGGGCAAAACAAAGCAAAACTAACTGTACCCAACTAGGATGGTTACATTCAGACTTCTCATGCATCATTCATTTCCTTTCTTCAGATGCTTCCTGGGTGCTTTCCATTAAAACTTGAAATTAAGATGGCAAATATACTGGAATTCAAATCATGAATTCTCATTATGGAACACCTTACATATCATACTGACCCCTTCCAGATAGACAGATAGATAGATGGATGATAGATATAGAGTCCTACATAGATAAGGATACATATAGATATATCCATGTATATCTATATCTACACAGGTAAATCCCCATATAGATAGATGGATATCTACCAGAACGTAATAAGCTTAGACAACTGGATGGTAGGTAATAAAATAGACCCCTAAATAAAATATTCTGCAGATGTCACTTGATCTAGATGATTGTTATTCCCAAAAGGATATCTTTGGTCATTTGCTCACTACTGTGAAACTCTATACTGACAATATAGTTTATTTATTCCTGTTCCCCAATGGGAAATAACTTTTTTTTTTTGGCTTTTTGGAGGGCAATTGGGGTTAAGTGACTTGCCCAAGGTCACATGGCTAGTAAGTGTTAAATGTCTGAGGCCAGATTTGAACTCAGGTCCTCCCGATTCCAGGGCCGGTGCTCTATTCACCATGCCACCTAGCTGTCCCTGGGAAATAACTTTTAATAGCTGTTTAATAAATTAGGCTTTATAACAGTATGATCAAACTCCCATATCACATTGTTCCTCACATTCTGCCTCGAATTATAATTATTCCTGTACTTTTTTCATCTTCCCCACTACAGTAAATTGCTTAGGGATTAGGACTACCATATTACACTTTGTATTTGCCAAAACAACTAACTGTATAGTACCTTATGTGTAATAGCTGCATAATATTTGTTGAATGACTAAATGTGTTCCCTGTGTATAGAATGCCCTTACTAGAAAGAACTATTTCAGTAAATACTTTCTATTATGCCTGTCAATTAGGTGCAACAACACTAATAAATGCATGTATTGCTAGGGAAAATATACAAAAGCTAATAAAAATATTTAGGGGCTAAATGTTTTTGAAGTAATAATAAGACCGTACCTGCAGAACACTGAATATTTGTTGAGCTTCAAGGAGAAGCAAGTGGGAACATTATAGATTTATCAGTTAAGAAGCATGTTGTTAACTGCACAGGACTGATTTTCATATACTCGTAGCTACCTTGTTTTAAAATAGATTTTCTGAAAACATGTGGATAAAATGTTTATGTTCAGTGATAAATCTCTTTTAAAAATATAATTTAAAAAGTCATCTGAAAATGACAAGAACAAAAAAAGTCAAAATTGAACACTGTATAATTATAATGACCATAAGTGGGTCCTTGAAGATTAGATGAGTACATCTACCTCCCTTAATTGCTGAGGTGAAGAACTATAGATGTGGAAGACTATAAATTCTCTGATTTAGGTGATATGTTGTTTAATTTTGCTGAACTTTTTCCCCTCTTTTTTATTCTTTGTTATAAGGGATAGGTCTCTGGGAAGAGAAAAGGGAAGATTATATACTTTCAAATGAAAATGGTATAAATAAAAAATTTTAAAGTTTAAATGAAGAAAAAAGTGAACAGAATGCCAAGATTTATCTAACTCTTCCCCATTCAAAAAGATTGTTCTTTACATTATGATGAAGAAAACAGTACATTTAAGAATTAAGCCTAGGGGCGGCTAGGTGGCACAGTGAGTAAGAGCACCGGCCTCGGAGTTGGAATGACCCGGGATCGAATCCGGCCTCAGAAAATGAGCACCCATACATAAATAATGACTAGCTGTGTAACCTTGAGCAAGTTACTTAACCCCAGTTGCTTAAAAAAAAAAAAAAGAATTAAGCCTTATTCCTAAATGTATGTAGTATCTAAGAAAAAAAAAAAGAAACTAGAAAAACTTTTAAAATACTGTGAAAAGGATATTGTTTGTTATATGGGATGGTTCTTTGGAAGTACAGACTAAGAGGAATACAGAAAAAAATTAGGCAATGTAAAAAGTTACTAATAAAATTTCTTTTAAAAATATTTTAAAGTATTACATAAAACGGTTTAAAAGTTTCTAAAATTTCAAAAATTAATATTTCATTTAGATGATCTTTCTCTGGTCACTGATGGAAGGTACTATAGCACTGAAATTTTTAAAAATGGCTAATACTCCCCAGGTAATTTGGATTTTAAATATATTATTTTTTCCTGCAATTTTCTCTGATTTTGCTTAGTTATACAGACCTCGAAAATAGCTTCAGAGGGACAACGTGCCAATCCAAATATTAAAGGAAATATTTACTTTTATTTTGCATTGAAATCAATTTATCTTCTCTGACCTACACTCACTAATGGAGTATAGAGGAAGTCAAGAAGAGTGTTAGGGAGCAGAAGAAAATCAGACTGGAATTAAAATTTTGCAGACAAACCATAAAATAGATATAAGTTTTATATATTTTCATCAACAGCAGCTTTCATTTGGAAATCATTAATAGTTTTACATATGCAGTGTCACTGCTCTACAGATGGAGAAACTGAAGCAGAAAAATGTTAAGCAACTTTACCAAGGTCATCTACAAGTGGCTTAGGCCATATGGCACTAATCTTCATCCTGGTTTTTCACCCTTCCCATTTAGGAGGTCATGTAGGATTACGGAAACACATGTGCTCACCAAACCTGGTTGTATGAATGATTTGTGTATGTGTGTAATACTTCTATTTCATGTCCTCCCATAGAGTTCAATTTATATGTCCTTCACACTAGTGAAGAATAAAGCTCAAAAACACCGTTCTCATATTTCATTTATCTTTAAATAATATTACAAGAGTTACAAAATTAATCCTCAACATCACCCTTCTGAGAAGATTTTCTTCATAAAGTGTTACAATATTGCATGATGAATGATCCTTCATCCTTTGACACTTTCAAAAACAGAACAGACTACATTACATATATACAATTAATGGGCAGTCCTATCTGGAAACAAGAAGCTGAACTAACTGACCTCTTAAGGTTCTTTCAAGCTTTTATATTCTAAAATTATGCCTCAAACATGTGTGAAGTGCACAGAAAAGAATAAGTGATTTTGAGGTGTTAAATAAAAATAATGAACTTGCCCTCACTGCTCAAAAAAGGGCCTCAAAAGTATCAAACTATCTATTTGGAAAGAATTATATTCCCAAAGGTAAACCATACTTTTTCATTAAAACAAAATATCCAAAAGAGACCATTCATGAATCAACAATCCTGCTGACAGAAGTTTTAGTTTCTGCTTTTTCATAAATTTCTATACTTTATTTAATATTAACATTAGGAACTTATTTTAATTTTAAAAGTTACACTTTCTGAGTGTCACTAACCTGAAAGAAAGAGTGAGCTTCTTTGAACCTACATTCAATAAACCTAGAGTGTGGCACTTCCTCTAGAAAGTGGTTAAGGTCCTTTGGAATCTGTACTTCAAGTCCATCAACAGAAACTTGTAGCAATTCTGGTCTGAAGAGAAAACAAAAAATTTAAGATAAGATTCTGACCCAGAACACTGTACCCATAACAAACTGCAGCCTTTCCTAACATATCAGCAAACATAACATCAGCAAAAATAGTAAATCTTAAGAATATTTTCACCACAGTCAACTTAGTTACAAATTAACAACTTGAGGACAATCTATAAAACTTTACCCAAAATGAGTGTATTTATGTATTTTGTGTGAAGAATTTTGAAATACTTTTGTACATACTCAGATATTCTCAAAGGTTTCAGGAGGGAGCCACCAATTTACTTTGAATGAAAGCTGTTTATATTGTCTAGCTCTAGAAACTTAGAATTAATGACATGAGGAAGAGAGGCAATCTGAGCACAATGCTGAAATGCTGAAGACTGGCCATCAGGTTAACGAATTATATTTCCATGTTGGAGATATTCTAGTGGAGTCAACATCATACCTCTAAAAAACTAAAAAAATAAGACAAAGGAAGGACAAACTTTTCTGCCCTCACAGAGAGCTTCTGTCTGAAGGTTTACAAAGCCATGTTCCCACCAACAAAGGTGTAAAACTTAAGTTCTGCTTATGTAGCAACAAACTGAGTGTTCAATACAGTATCTTACACTTACCAGATGCCCAGAGAACGTATGCTGATTAACTCAAGACAATTAGAACCCACACTATACACCTGAATGTAAATTTCAGGAGATCAGGGATCTCATTTGATCCCTAGTATCTATGACAATATCTAGCATATAGCAGGAACTTAAAATGCTTACTGACTTTTCGATACTGAATGGTGACTAAATGAATGGATTTAAAACTAGAAAGAACTACAAAAACTATCTAGTCTAACTCCTTCATTTTACAAATAAAGAGAAGTCCAGAGAAGTGACTTGGCCTAAGGTCATTCATTCAAGAGATATCAGCGGTGGGATTTGAATACAGATCTTCCAACTACAAATTCAATGCTCTCCATCTCCCAGTGTCTAGCCCAAATCATTGTATAGTATCATTGTTGTTCAGTTGTTTTCAGTCATATCTGACTCTTTGTGACATTTGGAGTTTTCTTGGCAAAGAGACATGAGTGGTTTGCCATTTTCTTCTCCAGCTCCTTTTACAGGTAGGGAAACCAAGGCAAAAAGGATTAAATGACTTGCCCAGAGTCACACAGCTAGTTAAGTGTCTGAGGCCAGATTTGAATTTAGGAAGAGGAATTTTCCTAACTCCAGTCCTAGCACTCAACCCACTGTACCACCTAGTTGTAACTTCTGCATAGCAGGCTCATAATATTTGATAAATGAATGAACTAGCCCTAGGCTTTTAAAAAACCTCCAAAATCATGTCTTCCCAGAACCAGATGCTTTCTATCCCTGACAGTGTCCTCGTGGACTCTCCCTAAAAAAAAAAGGAAAGGGGTGAGATGGAGACAAGCACAAGGGATGGGATGTTCAGAATAATGGGCTATTATTTGTCCATCTATGATGGAAGTCAATCTTTCAAAATATTTTGACTAAACTGGTCATTTTAATACTTGGGCAGGGTCAGAAAAAAAATCTACATCTACATGCAAGAAAAAAGTATTGGTTCAGACATTGTTTCATTCTGAGTTAAATATTCAACACCTGAACTCTGATTAAAAAGGTTAACTTAAGCAAATTATCATTCTTCCGGGACAGGAACAACTCTTCTCCTTAGAAATTGTTGTGCCTCAGAGTTTGATACTGGAATTCTACCAAATTTAAGAAATTCTCATTGTCAGAATTTTGTCACATGTAAAAAATATGGTAGAAGAGGCATGTCTGTTTCTAGTTTTATATGTAGGCCCCTCAGTATTTAAAGCAGATTCAGTAATGCAGTAAATTCAGTAAAGGGAAAAGATTTAACAACACAAGAGAAAAGATTTAACTTTCTGATATAAAAGCATGGCTTTTATATCTTTTTTTTTTTTAAATGTTGTTTTATATCTTGAGGGCCCTCCATGGAATCTTACCAGAGTATTAGGGACTCTGAGTGCTACTGTGACTACACTAGTAGTTACTATTTCCTGTTGTTTCTGAAGTATTTGCTGAGGGTTTTTGATCACCCTGGGGTTTCCTCTGTTTTTGCTGCTCCCAGATACAGAGCTCTGCAGGTTATAACATATCTTAGGCCCATATCTGGTCACAGTAGATTACTGGTTTATCTGCCTGAGCTGATGCCAGCAGCCTCCTTTCCTATCACCTGTAACCTTCTAGCTGACTTAGTGTGCAGTTCTGTAGTCACTGTAGTTTCTCATTGAATTTCTTGATCATTTGGCATTGGTGCAATTTTTAGGGTTTTAAAGCTGATCTGCTTGGCCTTCATTCTGGCAGCCAAATTGGCCAAAAGTTGACATCTTTTAATGACCATAAACTCATACCATTAATTATAGAATTTTATACAAAAATTTTAAAATCCCATAAAAATAACCATTTTTCAAAGGATTTAATGTTCTCACTTCTAAATGATGACTGGGGACCCCTTGGATTTTCAAACTGGACATTAATAAATCCCAAAAGGTACATTTTTTCTCCACAGTTTTTTATGAAGTTAACACTAAGCCTTTAACTCTTTAGTCACAATTCCCATTGTCCAGATTAAAGCAGAAAACTACTAAATTGTATTTGTAATATCTGAAATAGAATGGTTCTAAGGTACTAGAATAAGTGAACCACCAGTCAACAAGGGAAATGTTCCATCTCGTCTGCCTCCTCTGGCAGTAACAAAAACAAAAACAGATGGCTAAGTTTCAGTTGCTGTCCTCCTGCCCCTGAAGAGGTACTATATTAACAAGGAAATAGCCAAAGCAGACAAAAAGAACCGAAGAGCATGGACAACTCACAAACTGGACAACTCACTCCCAGAAAGTATAAAACTCTTAGCATAAGTTAAAAAAAAAAAGGAAAGCAAATATTTGCCTTCTTCCTCAAAAGAAGAGCTAAAATTCCACTTCTCTATGACCAATAACTACTTACCTGCTATTCCTCAAAGGAGTAGAAAATGATGCTTTCACTAGCTATTTTCACATCCATGCTTTTATTCCAATTCTAATACTTAAATGTCATGAAGTGACTAGCTGTTACTCCCTATACATACTGAATTATGATTGTGTGTCCTTGATCTAGTGTGACTATTGTTAGCATTTAACTTGATAATCAGATTTTTAAATGTTTTTGAATTTTAGAACTAGCATATATTAGTTTTATACTACATTTTTTCACACATAAAGAAATGTCATTCAATGAGGTCAGCAAACATTTCTGATTTTCTCATGTTGTTTAACTCACCTGTCAAAAGCTCCTGGATAATGACCATACTGTAACTTCCGAAAAGGCACAAACTTTCTGTCTGAATGTCTTTTGAGTCGTAACTGTCCATGCCAGAGGTAGTTGCCATTTCTTCCATAGAAGATCACCAGGTGGATGGCATGAGTTGCTAGTTTGAGGATAAAGTGCAGGGGGATTTCACTTCCAGAGAGGAAATCTATTCCATCTAGGCGGGGATCTTTGCTCTGAATCTTTAGGCACTGGAATCCCATTCTCTCAGCTATCCGAAACCAGTTCTCCTAGAACCAAAGAAGTTTCCTTTAAAGCTTCAGCTAGGGGCAGCTAGGTGGCGCAGTGAGTAGAGTGCCCGCCCTGGAGTCAGAAGGACCTGAGTTCGGATCTGGCCTCAGACACTTAACCCACACAAACAAAAACCTAGTCGTGTGACCTTGGGCAAGTTACTTAACCCCAATTGCCCTAAAAGGGGTGGCTAGCTGGCGCAGTGAGTAAAAGCACCGGCCTCGGAGTTGGGATGACCCGAGATCGAATCAGGCCTCAGAAAATGAGCACCCACACACAAAAATAATGACTAGCCGTGTAACCTTGAGCAAGTTACTTAACCCCAATTGCTTAAAAAAAAAAAAAGCTTCAGCTAAAGCCAAAGATGAACAGCAAAATGTGACTGGTGTTACTAAATACATTACTAAATACATCCTGGAATCAAAAGAATAACTAGAAAGAACTTTAGAGATCACACAGGTCCAAATCTTCACCTTAATGATAATAAAGTGAATACTAAAGTGATGACCAAAAAAAAAAAAAACAACAACCTAAAGCCCAGGGAAGTATCTTTCCCACAATTGGACTGTACAAGTGATTTCAAGGGATCCCTCAGTATTTCATATGAAGATGGTCCTCCTCCCCTGAAAGTCTTGACATTGAGAGAATAGATGGCGTACTGATGCCAAAGACTGGAGGCAGGGTGGAAAATTTTACCAGGGACACAGCTGGTATCTTTCAGACACGAGGCTCATTTATATTTCAAAATGCCTGTGAGATACAGAGAAGCAAAATATTTGGAGGTCACAATATACATTCAATGCCTCCATTCTCTTATTTCTTACTTATTACACAATTCCTTCCCTACTACCTGACTAAAATTACTCTCTTCATGGTCACTAATAATCTCTCTATTACTAATCCCAATGATCTTTCCTCAATCCTATATATTATTTGACACCACTGACCACTCCTTTCTTCTGTATAATTTCTATTTTCTGGGTTTTGTTAACAGGATCACAGATTTTGAGAACTGGAAGAGACCTCAATGGCCATCCAAACCCATCCAAAATTCAAAAGGAGTCCCCATTATAATATAACTGAGAAGTGGTTGTTTAGCCCAGGTCTTCTTAAACTTTTTCCACTCCCAAGCCCTTCAGCAATTTTTTTTTTTTTTAAAGCAATTGGGGTTAAGTAACTTACTCAAGGTTACACGGCTAGTCATTTGATTTATGCGTGGGTGCTCACTTTCTGAGGCCGGATCTGATCTCGGGTCATCCAAACTCCGAGGCCGGTGCTCTTACTCACTGCGCCACCTAGCCGCCCCTTTAGGGCAATTGGGGTTAAGTAACTTGCCCAAGGTTACAGGGCTAGGTTTTCCTTCAGCAATTTTTAAACAGAGTTTAGACCCATGGTTTAAGAAGCACTTGCTCTAGCCTCCGCCTAAAAACTTCTATCTAATAAGGCAGAACCCAATACCTTTCAAGGTTGTCCATTCTATTTTTGGACAATTCTAATCATAAGTTTTTCCTGACATAAAGTCTGAGTTCATCTCTTTATGATTTTTTACCCATAATTTCTATCAGCCAGACCTATCAATCCTTCTGTGTCCTTCACATGCCTTGCTTTCAATTCATGGGTGTACTCCTGGGGCTACATTCTGAACCTCCTCCTTTTCTTTCTCTACATTTGGTTCATGGTATTCTCACCAGCTCCCATGAACCATCTCCATGGGAATGGCTACCAAATCTACACATCTAGCCTTCATATCCCTCCCGAGCTCTGTCTCACCTCCAACTAAATGGTGGATACTACCTATATCTCCAACAGCCATCTCAAACTCACCATGTCCAAAACCAAACTCTTTTCCCCACCTCTCCTCCTAGTTTCCTATTTATGTCAATGGTTGCATCATTATTCTAGTTACCCAGGCATGAAACCAAGGAGTTATCCTTGGTTCTTTACTCTTACTCCCTATGTAATAATCAGCTGCCAAATCAGGTCTATCCTTCTGCTTCAACATTTCTCACTTCAATCTCCTTTTGTCAATTCACACCATAATACCTCTAAGTTCAGAGCCTCAACAAGTCTCACTTGTGTACTATTATAATCTCCTAATTAATGAGTTAGTCAACAAGCATTTATTAAGTGCCTACTATGTACCAGGCTGGGATAAGTGCTGGGATTACAAAAAAAAAGTCAAAAACCAGTGCCTTTTCTGAAGGAGCTCAAAATTTAATGGGGAAGAAAACATGCAAATAGGTGATATACAAACAAGGTAAATTGGAAATAATTTCAGGGGGAAGGCACTAAGAAAAAGGAGGACTGGGAAAGACTTTTAACAGAAGGTGGGACTTTAGGTGAGACATGAGGGAAGCCAGGAGGCAGAGACAACAGAAAAAGTTCCAAGCACGGGGAGGGGGGGCGGGGTGGGCAGCCAGTGAAAACGCCTGCTACTAAGGAAATGTGTATGATGTATGAGTGGTATAAAGATTGCATCTGGTCTATCTCCTCTCCAATCCACTCTCTACACAGCTACCAAAATGATATTCCTAAACTCAGATCTGAACATGTTGCTTCAATCAAAGAGCTTCAGCAATTCCCTACTATCTCTAGAATAAAATTCAAACTCCTCTTTTTGACCTTTAAAATGTTTTATAATCTGGCTCCAACCTATCTTTCCAGGTTAATTACATATGATTTTTCCCTCATGGACACTGTAGTCCTGCCAAAATGACCTACTTTTCCTTTTGCTTTTCCCCATGCCTGAAGTATTCTTTCTCTTGCCTCCTGAACCCACACTCCCTATCCCCCCCCCCCCCTTAGTTCTTTCAAGGTATAACTCAAGTGATACATCTTTTAAGCTGCCTTTCATGGTTCTCCCAGTTGATATGATCTGTCCCTGAATCACTCCTTTCCATATAGTTTGCATTTACAATAATACTGTGGTATCCTTCCACCAAAAGGTAAGCTCTTTCGGGGCAGAGAATGTCTTGATTTTGCATTAGTATCCCCAATTTCTGGCACATAATAAGTAGGCACCTAACAAATACTTGCTGACTGACTGTTCATTTCATCTGCTCCTCAGAATTCAGCAGAAAGTATAAATAAAATAAACATTAATAGACTTCTCACTAATAATACTTAAAGTGAAAGTTGCTGGTCTAAATTCAGTTATTAATAACTTTACATGCCTGTAGCACTTCAAAGAATCAGCCCTTTCATGAACACCCTTATATTACAATTTCTTACTGTAACAGAATACCATTATAAGAGAATTTATTACATGGATCTTAATGCGCTGTAGCCCAATTTATCTTTCCCAACATAATTACATACAGTGAAAACATGCTTCAAGTAATAATGGTGCAAAGAGGCCAGACAGTGGGCACTGGAATCATGACAATGGAGCTATACCCACCTTTAATACATCCTGGCTCTGTGACTTGGGGCAACTCACTTAAACTCTCAGTGCCCTAAGCAACCTTCTAATACTGTGAGCTGAAGAACAGTTACCAATCTGCATCAGCAGAAGCATGTTCCTCAAGAATCTCTCTACAACAATAAAATCACAGGTCTGGAGTACCCCCCACCCCTATTAAAACCCCCACCCCCCAACTGATCAGAACCTCCTCCAGAGGGAGGAGATGGACTCAGAGTGAAGACTAAGGCTTATTTTTTAAATTTTTATTTTTTAAGATATGGCCAATACCAGCATTTGTTTTGCTTGACTAAGTATGTTGGTAACAATTCTTCTTTTTTCTTGCTTTCTCAATTGGGGGTGGGGGAGGAGTGGGAAGAGGAGAGAGAGTGAGCAGGTAGATAAGAGCATAATTGGCCTATAAAAGTAGATGTTAGTATAACTGACAATAATGACGATTCACATTTCTATAGTGCTTTAAAGCTTACCTCACAATAGTCTTGTGAGTTTACCTCCTCACTCTTATTATTACTATGTCATCTGCTGTTTACAGATGAAAAACTGGAGATCAGAGTGGTTAAGTGACTTGCTTTAAAAAGTCACAGAGCTAGTAAGGAGCACAAACAAGATACAGTGTCAGGACTCTTGTTCTTGTCACTACACCAGTCAGCTTCTCTCAACACCACTTCTAGAAAACACAATATTAATTCTATGTTCCAGGAGAATGTAAACTCTTTGGGAGCAAGAGCTGTTTCATTTTTGTCTTTGTATCTCTAGTACCTTGCAAAGTGCCTTGAATATGGTAGGTGCTTAATAATTGCTTTTTAAAGTTGAATTATCCTATGCCTATCTAAATGTTTTGGCTTCACCCTTGTATACCATATACGGCTTTCCTCCCCAAACCTCTTGGTGCATATAATTACATGCCCTGCCTTGTAATACTGGCAAAATATTACCTCTAAATTTTCAATTTCAACTTAACTCCATTCCTATAGAAACTACCTATGGAATTTTTCCTTTTCTTCTTATCTAATATAACATCTTAAATAAGGCCTACTACAAAACTATCCCCCTTTTCCACAGCTATCTTTTTTTCCTATCCCACTTAATTCTAGTGTCTTCCCACTGTTGACAGTTTACATATGGCTTTATGGTACATAGTTATTTGCCTGTTGTCTCCCCCTTGAGACTATGAACTCCTTGACAGTAGGGACTGTCTTTTACTTCTCTTTGTATCATCAGTGCTAAGAATAGTGCCTGATACAGAGTAGACACATAATAAATGTTTACTGATTGGTTTGTTTGAAAATCTTCTCAAACTTTGACTATAACAAAATTAATAAAGGTAAAGAATAGTAGTTGAATACTGTCTGTATTAAGTATCCAGAGAACAGGAACAGGCACTTTTTTTAGCATAGGTTGGGTTCTCTTGTCATCTCAGAAATCTTCTCTGGTTTGTATTCATCTAGACCTTGGAGAAGGAGTACAATTTTTGGTCAAACCTAGAAGGTGTCAAACTTACTCCACACCTCATATCTAACACTCCAAGTAAACTGTTTAGTATTATATAAATGTGATTATCCTGTTATTAAATCATGTTTAGTCCATTTACTCTTCTGTTTAAACTCTGCCAATTAAGTAATCTATCTTTCATACTGAATACACATCCTTTTAAATCTACTTTTCATTATACTAGTTTTTTTGATCTGCCAGTTTTCTATTCCCATCACTTTAGCTGAAGGAGTATGTCATCAGCAAAGCCTTCTAAATCCTCACTTCATTTTGATCAGCTGGCAGTCTCACTGTAGCCATCTCAACCAGGTGTCCTATCTCGCTCCTAGTCCATTCTAAGATCCTCTACTACATTCTCAACAAAAGTTCCCACAATCAACCAATACTCTTTCCACTATCTTACCTTAACTGAAACACAGCTTCCTCCAAGTATACCACATCCCTTGCAACTTTCCAGTAGAAGCCACTCCTCCCTCTTCCTCCAATTAATGGGGCTAGGAGTGTAAGCTCATTTATTCTTTGTTTTCCAGAGCTATTTTCAAATTACTCCTTTACCTTAATGCTAATGCCTTCCCTCTTTTAATGATTTCCAATTTATTCTGCATCCTGTTTGTACATAATTGTTTCCACGTTGTTTCCCCTATTAAGACTGTGAACTCCTCAAAGAGCTTTCTTTGTATCCCCAGCATTTACCACAGTGCCTGACAGATAATAGGTACATAATATATGCTCGTTAACCTGACATAGCCTGCTTTTATACACAAAAAATGTACGTGGCCCACTATCTAAAGTAAACCATCTTACCTCATTTTTCAATAGATGGTCAAGTAACGCAAATGTAGTGAAGTCCCTTTTTGCACATAAATACTTGCACTCTGAGACACTGCCATAAGAAGAGTTTTTAACCTGTTCAAAATCTTTATTAATTGCTTCCAGAACCAAAGGATCAATAAGAAACACTGGCATATCTTGGTTTGATACCAGCTTAAGAAATTTCTTAACTGCACGCTGTTTAGGGAAACAAAAAAAAATCCATTTTAATTTCACATTTTCACTTCATTTGGTTATAAGACATATATATATATCTTATATTAATATGCATATTAATATATTAGATATACAAATTAATCTCACACTAAAGAATATTTTTTTCCCAAGAAAGAAAAAGGCAAAAGCAGACCAGATCTTCCAACTTAAAATGAGTTACCTAGGATGAATACCTTCTCAAAACTGGTAATTTAATTACCTGTACCCTTTTTATTAAAAGATTGTCTACCCTATAAATATACCAAAGGTTTTCACTATTGTCTATATTTTCTGTGCAAAAGACTGTGACCAAGACATTGTCTTTGACCTGACCAGTCTACATTTACTTTTAACTTTTCAAGCATCTTTCGAAGTACTCTTTTACAAGGACAACAGAGCCCTCTGCTGGAAAAAGAAACGACAGCATTAGTATATGTCCTTATCTAGCAGTATGAATATGAATAATAAAATTAAGGATTTATTAGGCTACATGGCACATTTCAGTGAGATGCTCATTTACCTGTATTTTAGAAATGTCTAGGAATTGATGTCTGTTAAATAGTCTGAGGTTCTACAGGAAATTTGTCAGCCAATAAGAAATCACAGAATTTTAAATTTGGAAAAAAACTCAAAAGCTACCTGTGCTACCAAATGTAGGAATCCATAATCTACCCTGTGTTAGAACATATCCTAAGAGAGGAAATCATAAAGTCTCATTTCACTCTGGGCTTTAGTCTTCCCCATACTACTCTTACAGGGCTGTGCCATTGTTTGGCATTCATTTTTGGTGGAATCTCTTTCCTTATTCTATACATGCTCTTTTTGAGTTTGTCACACTGGGTTCCTTGGCATCTCTTCCTTTTTCTCTCATTGAAACAATTTGTTATGGTAGAGTCAGAATTTTTTAAAAAGCCTTTAAAATCCCTTTTCCCTTTTTTTAGAGTCTCCGGCTAGAACATTTCTTTTAAATACATTTTCATATCTTTTGTGTTTAATATCAACTACTTTTCCCATTGTACCTTTCCTCAGAAAGATCAGGAGGGACATCCTTCTTGAACATTTTATATGCTCTTATGTCTATGTCAGAATTCCCTTTCATGGTTATTTTTAATTCTAAGATAATATGGTCACATGAAATGATTAAACATGATGTCACAGGACCAAGGATGAAGAATGCTACCCACCATTTAACGGAGAGGTGATGGACTAAATATGCAGAATGACACACAGATTTCTGGACATGGCTAATATAAGAATTTGCTTTACTTGACAATGCCTATTTTTTCTTTTATAATGGTTTTATTTTTATCTTCTAGTGAGAGATATGGAAAGGAGAAAATAAATGCCTGTTAATTAAAAATTTTTAAAAACATAATATGGTTACTCTCCCCCAAGGTTCTCTGTAACTTTACATTACAATCCTGTTTTTCCAGTGTTTAGAATTTGTTTTATAATAGCAGTTTCCTTCACTTAACAGTTCATATCCTAGAAATGAATTGTTAGCCAAATGTTAAAAATGTATTGGACTTTTCACTTTGAGCAAAATGAAACTTAAAGCAACTGTATGGATAGTTAAAATTCACCATCACTAGCATATCATGTTTCTGTCAGTTTTATAATGTTAAGAAAGTTTCATCCAGATTCTCCTGGTAGCCAAGGGGCTGACAATATATTCTCATGGGACTTTTTATTTTTATCTTCTTTAATCCACATTCAAATTTCTCTATCATAACCCAATTTTAGTTTAAAGGTGATTTTCTAAGTTTTAGTTAATGTAGTTTATTATTTTCAAAAATCTTTTTCTTTCAAAATATATGGAGACAGAGAGAGGGAAGGGAGGAAGGAAAAAAGAGAAGAGAAATTTACAGACCAAAAAATTTAATTTGGATTCCCGGCAAAATTCTAGAATGTATAATTAAATGAACCATTAATGAGCATCTAAAAAAGGGGGGTGGTGGGGAGAGAAGGTATGACAAAGAGTCCAAATGGCTTCATCAAGAACAGGTCATACCAGACTAATTTCTTTTACTTTGTTGGCATTGTTTCTGGACTGATGGGTCAAGAGAATGATCTAGATAGAACTGAGTTAGATTTTAGCAAAGCATTTGACAAAATCTTTCCTGCTATCTTTAGACAAGATAAAGAGTTGTGATTGGATGGAATGGAGTTGAGAAGGATAGATGCTCATGATGAACCACCTACATAAAATCAATGTGTATATCTAAGTCCTAAATATGGATATGCCTTATTGATTGATTGATTGTCTTTCTTGCAAAGCTTGATCTGTGTATCATCTTTCCCCCCTATTCTCAAATACCATAACTTTCAACACCTTGAAAAATGCAATCAAAAGCTAAGAAACAAGAGTCTAGGGCTAGGAAAACAGTTCCATCTACAAGTATTTATTAAATTTCTACTACGTGCTAAAAGAACAAAGAATCAAACAATCTCCCTTCATAGTAATCTGATATCCTAATGGGGGAGACAAGGAAATATAAAAGTACATATAATAGAAATGTTCAATAAAACATATGAAAAAAATTTGAGATAAACTATAAGAAAACAATATGTCGGGGGGGAGGGGGTGGCTAGGTGGCACAGTGAGTAGAGTGCCGGCCCTGGAGGCAGAAGGCCCTGAGTTCGGATCTGACCTCAGACACTTAATCCACACAAACAAAAACCTAGCCGTGTGACCTTGAGCAAGTTACTTAACCCCAATTGCCCTCCAAAAAAAAGCAAAAAAAAAAATGCCATTTCTAGTATCTGTCCTGTATTTTCCCACTCCTATGCTCTTGTTTGAGTTATTCATGATCCTCTAAATCCCACTCCCTATTCATGTATTACCTGTGAATGCCATGATCTCCCTTTGTATATACCATAAGCTACTGACTTAGTGTCCATAACACCCCTTACTCTAAGCTAACCTTGTGCTTACTGAGACAAGTCTATTATGTCTTTTTGGTTTTCCTGGTTGAACCTGGTAACTAGCCTCCTTCCAACTTCATGAAGATTCTCCAAATACTAGTTCTTAGTGCCAAAATGCTTCAGTGACTTAAGAAAGGGTTGGGTTTCATTCAACTGACCAAAGAAATAAGTAAAAATAGTTTCTTAAGCTTGGGAAGATTTATATGAACTTAAGCAAAGTGAAGTGAGCAGAACCAGGAGAATATTGTACACATTAACAGTAATATTGTACAAATAATAAACTGTGAAAGACTTACTCTCATCAAGTCAATGATCCAAGATAGGATCCATGATGAAGGCCCATGAAGGACAACATCCAGAGAGAGAGAACTGACGAAGTCTGAGTGCATACTGAAGCATACTTTTTTCTCTTGCAACATGGCTTTTACAGAAATATTTTGCATGACTTTACATGTATAATCGATGTTTGCCTTCTTAAGTAATGGGAGAGGGGCAGAAGAGAATGTAGAACTCATATTTTTAAAAATTGTTAAATTTTATATGTAATTGGTTAATATTTAATGAAAGAAATAAAAAGATATTAAAAAATTAACTTAAACTACCAATACTGACTCAGCACAGGTGACAATTCTTACGTTCTTTACCAGAAGCAAGGCAAAGATTCTCAGCAAGAGTACTACAACATCAATGTCTATTTTCAGTTCCCTAGGTATGATGCATTTCTTTTAAACTGGGGGTTAAAAAGTTACCATGCCTTAGAAAAGTATGATAGGTGACCAGAACATCTCATTCACCTATTCTGATAGAAGTGAAGGGTAGGGAGGATAGATGGAACAGGGGAATGGCTGCCTCTGTGATAAAAGAGGTTATTTTTATTTGATTATTTTGATCCACCATCATAAGACAAATGTAGCCACAGAAGAAACCGGGCCCCTCTAGTGAGTGAGAAAAAAGAGCATATAAAATGTCTTCTGAGTTTTCAAAGTCTTTGCCTTTTCTGTCATATACGCCACTATTCATCCACCCTTTCAACCTGGATGCTCTCCCCTCCACCTACAGCAGTGGATACAGTTCTTTTTTTGGTCAGCCTCCAACATAGCTGATCAATCTTTCTCACTCCTTTTTACTGAATCCTTTTGCTCCTCCTAGTCCCTAGGTGTGGATGGCATCTGAAGTTCTGTCCTAGGACTTCTCTTCTTCCGATGCCCTTCTCTCTATGATGACCCCATTCACTCTCACGGCTTCAATTATCATGATTATGGGTGTCCCAAAAAGGCTTAGTACATTTTAAGCTTTAATAACTAAAAACTTCTATAGCTAAATAACTAAGACTCTGATGACACTGTACTTTGCTGGCTTCCATACATCCATTTCTCAAGCTCTGCAATCTCTCTTTTGACCTCTAGAACATCATAAGATCACAGATTTTGCATTAAAAGAGAGCTTAGATATTACCTAGTCTAATCCTATTGTTTTATAGATAAGGAAACCAAGGCTCAGAAAGTGTGACTTTTCCTAAGTCACACAGGCAGAACTAGATTTCAAACCCATGTTCTCTGACTACCAATCCAGTGTTCTTTCCACTACACAGTTCTGCCCCAGTCCTAGATTTCTAAAGTACTGATTTACAGAACTACTTGGATGTTCTCACAATATCTCAAGCTCACCATGTTTAAAAGTGAACTCATCATTTTCTTACAAACCTGCCAATATTTCTGTTGACAACATGAAACATCATTTTCCTAGTCACCAAAGAGCTAAATCTCTGAGTCATGTTTTACTCTTCCCTCCTCTTAATCCAATCAAAGGCCAATTCATATCAATTCTATCCTTATCTCTTGCATAAATTCCCTCTTTTCCTCTACAGTCCCACCCTAGTTCAAATTCCTGTCTTACAAAATTCTTTTGATGGCTATAAATTATAGATACTGTCTATAAAGTCAACCAAGTTCTCCCATAATAACACATCAGCTATTAAAACTTTTTTATTTTTTAAACATACTACTTTAGTATATTCATGTGGGCTCTCAAGAGCTTGAAAATTTTGTATTCATATATGCATATCCACATTTTTTAAATTTAGAAAAATTATTTGGTAGCTCTCAAGTGCTAGGGCTTAGATGGGTTGATGAGCATCAAACTTAGCAAAAAGAATGGCATATGGACACAGTTCTGTTATATTCCATTTTGCTTCAAGGGGAGAGTACATTACATGTCTAGTATTCTATTTAGTCGTATGGCTCTATATAGCTGAGATTAGATTACTAAATATCTGTCATATTCCTCTTTTCCCAAAAAAATCCTAGAAAAGTCCCTATGATAAAATAAATTGCTATGTTAGATCACTAAAAGTATATACCTACATACATACATACATACATATATACTTGTGTGTGTGTGTGTGTGTCTAGACTAGATCAAGTGAGGAGTTTGGTAATGGAATGCCTGGACTTTTACCACTTAAATAGCAATTTGGTTCTGACTGGTGTCAGCAGTAACCCAGAATTTATGACTACTTGGTGACCTAAAAGCCCAGTTCTAATCTAAGTCTTCTTCCTCACTGGTAGCAGAGGAGTCAAAGATTGAATTGTATCATTAATACTGAAATGTCTTGTCATATCACTGATGCACACTACTAGGATATGTGCGTTCAGAAATGGCAAACCTGGCGCCATGAAATTGACTTACAAAAAATTAGGTAAGAATACATCCCAAATCTGGACACTGAGTCTGAAATATGCTCCATGGCACTTGCTGGTTTTCTTGCAAACGTAGTTATATTTTCAGAGTTCATACAAATTGGCCTATGTCCATTTATTGCTTCTCAATATTTTCCTTACTCATTGTTCAGTTCTGTTTACTTAGTGACAATGTTCATTAAGATATTAAGTGGTTATTATACTTACCCACTGTGCATTATTGTGTCCAACTTTACTTCCTCTAGTTCCTGATAAACCAGCTCCATTCTAAGATAAAAATATTTTGAAAAAATTTAGCAAGTTCATAGCTTGTTAAGTAACCTTTCCTTTAGGGCAGCTATAGGGGAAAAATACAAATCTGACAAACTGATTCATTATTATAAAAATTTTTTTTAGCAAATGTCCATATAAATATGGTCCTATGCAAGACACTATAGTTACAAAACATTGTGTGAGCCCTCTATGAGCTTTCAATCAGAGAACAATAATGTAAAATAGAATAAAAACTTTAAATCAAGATGTGGCTGGATAGTAGAGTGTAAAGGACTAAAGTCCCTGAACAAACTTATATTTACCAATGACTGGGAAACTAGTAGAATGTACTCATGCTGATGCTTCTATATTACAGACTATGTCTATATTATGGAGAACGATTTATTTATTCTTCCATTCACTAAACATTTATTGTTGATTGTGTTAGGCATGGGGTAAATACAAAGTTAAAATAAGATACAGTTCCTGCTTTCATCAAGTTTGCTGATTACTAAGTAAATAAAGTATAAACACAGATAATATACAATGTTACATGAAAAGAGTTGAAAAACAAAGTGTTATATGATTTCTGAAGGTGAAAATTGTTATCAACTATGGACACCTGGGAAGGCCTAGTGGCAGAGGTAACATACAAGCTGCGTTTTTGAAAAAGGGTACAAATTCAACAGGCAAAAATGAAGAGGTAGGGCATTCCAAATATAACAAAGAACATGAGTAGAGGGAGGAAAGGGCAGGGAATATTTGGTAGGAATGGAGGAGGGGTGAAGGGGTGGAGTTCATAGTGACAGCTAACAATTTATATGGTGCTCTAAAGTTTGTGAAAAGCTTTAAAAATACGTCATTTGAACCTAACAACCTTGGAAGATAGGTACTATTATGTCCATTTTATAGATGAGGAAACTGAGGCCAACAGAAGTTAAGTGACTTGCCCTGGGTCACACTATTAGTATCTGAGGCTGGATTTAAACTCAGATCTTCCTGACTCCAAATGAGAAGGCAATGGAAAACCACTCCAAGATCTTCACCAAGAAAACATCAAATGGGGTCATGAAGAGTTGGAAAAATGACTGGTTAAACTTTCTAACTCCAGGTCCATTGTTCTATTCACTGAACCACTTAGTTGCCTCTTCATGTCTTCTTCCCTTACACCAAAAGAAGTTATAAAAGATAAGGCTGGAATGATGGACTGGCAAAAGATTGTGGAAGGAATCAAATGCTAGGATAAGAAGTCTAAATTTTACTTGGAAAGCAGTAAGAGGCCACTGAAGATGTTTAACAGACAAATGGCATGACAAAGAAGTACTTTGTAGGAAGACTTGTTAGTAAGCTATTACAACAGTAAAGGCACGTGATAATGAAAGACTAAACCAGGGTGACAGAAATAGGAATAGAGAAGACGACACATATGTGTGAAAGGCATAACTGGAAAGATTTGGTATCTCAATGGATATGAGAAGCGAAAGAGAGGGAAGTGTCACATTTTTAACATGGGAGAGTAGGTAATGGCACAGACAGAAACAGTGAAGGTGGAAGAATGGTAGTAAAAATTAAATTAAGCTTGGTTTTAGACATGTTGGGTTTAAGATGTTGGCAGGACATTCAGAGGTAAAAATCTTATAGGCAGCTAAAGATGTGGATTTGGAACTCAAAGACAAGTCAAGACTAGAGCTACAAATTTAGGAGTCAACTAATGACTCTCAATCTAATCGTGAGTTTATAGCCGAAGCTTTCTTCATCTCTGAAGGGGAGATTAAAGAGAGAAGAGAGCCAGTGACAGATTTTCAATGTTAGGGAAGAAAATTAAAAGCTAGTAAGTGAGACAAAGAAGGAGTTGCCAAAAAGAAAGGAGGAAAACCATATAAGTATTATGTCTCTTCCCTATTTTATTAAATCTCCCATCCTTATCAGAAGATCCGAACATCAAAACCATGTCTGTTGAGTCTTGGAGAGTAACAAATTATACCTGCTGTTTTCCAAAACTAACCATAATTCCTTTGAAACATTTTGAGATGTGTGTGTGTGTGTATATAAAAAGTTTATTAATTTGTACTTTTTGTGTTAGTTTTTTGTAAATGCATAATTGATTTAACAAAATTGCTGACTGTGCATTCTTCTGAACTTTGTTTTTTTGGTATATTTTTTCTGCTTAAATATTTTCCCATTAATTCATCCCCAAACAGGAAGCAGCCCTCTCTCATAATAAATATAATCCAGCAAAACAAGTCAAGCATTTAATATAAACTGTGCTTTCTAGTGATGAATTCAAAATAGTCTCTGCTCATTGCTATGTCTATACTCTCTATCTCTATCACTCGGCAAACTTATCTTCCTTTGATAGCTATTAAAATTTATCACCTAATTGAGATTCTGGTGGCCACTAGACTACACCCAGGACATTCTGCCTCCTTCCTCAATGTGCTTACTGTTGGGCTCAAGAGACTTTTTCTCTCCCACCTGCCACCATACATCCGGATATTCCCTTAAATACCTAAATTTCCCAGTTCCTCAATATTTTCAACTCATATTACTCCTTCACTTTACCTCAGTTATACACAAAGATGGATTTAATCTTAGTAAAGCATCACTTATAAGTGTTGAATCTCCATGTTCACAAACTGAAACTCCTTTATATGATCATAATCTGTTATTACATTTTCCCATGTGCTTTACGACCCCAAACTTCATCCTCACCATTACTTCAATTCCTTCTATTCCTCTGTTTTTTCTTGCAGATCATCATCCATACACTAGTCTACACTACACTACTCCTTTCTTAGTTTAACCCCTTGGTGAACTGGTTCAACTCTACACTGTCCTCTACACTCAAAATCCTCACCTTCTTCTCTTATCAATCACACCTTGCCAAACCCCAATTTTGGATTACTCTCACCATCTACCTCCATCACTCCTATTTGTACTGTACTGAACAGAACAGAAAGAACACACACAAATGACTGAGAACATTACAAATTTATGTTACCTAATCTCAACTGGGTTCTCACTGCAACAAGGCACTTCTTTTACAGCTCCCTAATCAACAGGCTATCTCACTCAACTAACAGTGGTTATTTCTAAACTTTTTATCTCTCTTCAAGCTTCCTACAGTACTCCCTCAATCCAGCATCTCAGCTAAGGACCTGGCCTCCAATTTCACCAAAAAAAAAAAAAAAAAAAAAAGAAAAAGGGAAGCCATTCTCCATAAGTTCCATCTTTTTCCCTATTCATAACACTCAAAAGTCTTCCCCCACTACCTCCTTGTTCACTCCTATCTCAGCAGAAGAGATGGACCTTCCTCTTGTCAATTGCTCCACATTTATCAAATGAGATATTATTTGTAAAGCATTTAGCAGAATGTCTGGCACATAGCAAGTTCTTGATAAATGCTTATTTATCTTTCTTTCCTCCCCTCTTTCCCTTTATGTTATCTAGATCTCATCTACTCCTATGGATTCAATTACCATCTCTATGCAGATGATTCCTAGATCTAAACATCCAGCCTTAATCCAGAGTTCCAGTCTAGGACTACCAACTGCCTTTTAGACATCTCAAATTGAATGTTCCACAGACTTCTTAAAGTCAACATGTCCAAAACAGATAAGTCATTATCTTCCCCTATAAACCCTCTGCTTTGCACCACTTCCTTATTATTGCTAAGAAAACCATCTTCCTAATCACACAGGCTTGCAACCTCCTATCACGCTTTACTTGAACTCATCTACCTAGCCAGTTCACTATCAAATCTCTTTTCTAACTCCACAGCATTACTCATATGCATCCCCTTCTTTCTGTTCACACAGCCAATATTCTAGTTCAGGCCTTCATTACCTCTTGCCTGGCATACTGAAGTAGATTTTCAATTGGTCTCTCTGCCTCAAGTCTCTGATTCAGCTGTTAAAGTGTTTTTTTTTTTTCCAAAAATTTTTTTTTAAACTTTAAACTTAAATACTAAAACTTGAAAAAGAAAAGAAAAAGAAGCATTAAACATATAAATACTGAAACTTAAGCACAAAATAAAAAAAACATTACCATGTGCACAGAAGAATGTAAGAGAGGATTCAAAATACACAACAATAAATTTCCATTTCAAGAAAGCCTATATAATAAATGCTACATTGTGCTCAGAGCTGTCCATCTTTGCTTTGCTTCTTTGTAAATTTCCTTTGTTCTTTGCAGTGCACATTTTACTTTGTCTTTTCCTTCCCTTTCTCTTCCCCCTCCCCCAAGAAGGCTACAATTAAGCAGATACACACACACACACACACACACACACACACACACACACACGCACACGCACACGCACACATACACACTTATATATCTATAACCATACTCCTGTATAGACATTCATATGCATCTACGTAAGACTGTACTATACTTATTTGTCCTGTTTCTCTGAGGGTAGGAAGGAAGAGGATAACCTTTTTCTTCATAAGTCCAAGTCTTTCCATATTTTTCAAGTCCACCAACTTGTCATTTCCTACACCATAGCAATATTCCTAACTTGAACTGTCAAGTTATTTTTAATAGTCTAAAACAATATTAATATGGCTGACATATAGTATAGTTTCCCTATTTTTCTCTTTTGATTAAATCTCTTTTAGCTTTAATTTTGTCTAAGATAATGATTACTACCCCGTTTTTCCTCCTAATAAATTGTACTCCTAATCTTTATTTTATGTTTTTATCTTGTTTCCTATCCTTCCTGACTCCTATACTTTATTTCTACCTGCTACTTTGCCCTAATACATAACCTACCCCCGCCCCAACGATCCCTCCCTTATCCTTCCATTCCTGTTAATCTAAACACCCTGCTATACACTCCCCCTTATCCTCTTCAATTTCTCATCCTCCCCTCTAAAAATCCCTCCCTTATCCTCTTAGTCTTTTATTTCTTTTTGAAATTAGAATATTTCTATACCCTTTAAATATATACATATATATTATTATTCCTTCCTAAATCCATTCCTGATGAAAGTAGGTTCCAAAGCTGCCAGTCTTCCTCCCCCATCTAATTCCTCTCTGTCAGTTCTTCATCTCACATGCCTTTTCCTAAACAGTTTTACTTTTTAGAATCCTATCATACTCAGGTCTACCCCAATCTTTATTCTGAACTACCCAATTACTAATAACCATCTCAGACAGACATTTTAGATCTCCTCATATAAAGAATAAACAGTCTGCCCTTATTGATTCTCTTGTCATTAGTCTTTGATATGTGCCTTATATTTTGCCCGGATTTTACATGTCAAATCTTCTGTTAAGTTCAGTAGTTTGTTTTATTTTTAAAAACAAAATCCTGAAAGTCTGGCAATTCATTTAATATCCATTTCTTTTCATTGACGATTATACTTACCTTTGCTGGGTATGATATTTTTTAAATGTGATTTTTTAAAAAAGCATAAGTTTATACATATCACCTCAAAACCAATAAGCTCCAGTAGTTCCCCATTACTTCTAGGGCTAATGATTAGCATTAAAGCTTAAAAAATTTGGTGTTTTTTTTTTTAATTTTCCTAGATGTTTATTAACTATTTTTTTTCAAACGCTTTATTAACTTCTGGTTTACATCATTCATTTCCGCTAGATTTTGAGTTACAATTTTCCCCCCATTTTTCCCCTACCCACCACCCCAGAATAGTAATCCCACAGGATATCCTCTCATCCAATCTGCTCTCTCCCATATCTTCTCCCATACCCCCTTCAACTTTTTCAGTAGGGCAAGGTGAATCTCTGTGCCCCGATGCCTGTATATCTTATTTCCCAATTACATGTAATACAGTATTTTTTTTTTTTTTGCTTTTTGGAGGGCAATTGGGGTTAAGTAACTTGCCCAAGGTCACACGGCTAGGTTTTTGTTTGCGTGTGTTAAGTGTCTGCGGCCGGATCCGAACTCAGGTCCTTTTGACTCCAGGGCCAACGCTCTACTCACTGCGCCACCTAGCCGCCCCATGTAATATAGTATTAATAATGGTATTTATACATTTTTAAATATTTGATTTCTCCCTTGTCACCCACCCTTACTGGGAAGATAAGCAATTCAGTCTACGTTGTACATGTGTAGCTATGCAAAACATTACCATAGTAGATATATTGTAAAAGACTGACTATATTTCCCTCCCTTCTATCCCACCTCCCACGTGGTCTATTCCCTACTTTGATCCTGTCCCTTTTCAAAAGTGGGTGCTTCTAACTTCCCTACCCCCCCTCCATCCCTTCCATCATCCCTTTCTACCCTACTCTCCTGTAGGTGAGATATCCTATTTAGTATATATGTCATTCTCTCCCTGATCCAAATTCAATGAGAATAAGGTTTTGCCTTTTTGCCTTCCTGTTCTTCCCCTCCCTTGTAACCATTTTTCCCTTGCCTCTTCTATATGAGATAGTTTAACCCATTCTGTCTCTCCCCATCTCTTCTCATTATATTCCTCCTCTTAATTTCACATTTGAAGTATCATCCCTTCCTATTAAATTCGACCTGTGCCCTCTATCTTGGAATACCTGTAAACATATATACACACAGTCACATATGTATTCATACGCCCATATACCTTTCTTCAACTATTTTCATACTGAGAAAAGTTTCATCAGTTATAATTATCATTTTTCCATGTAGGAATGTAAATAGTTCAACTTTGATAAGTTCCTTATGATTTCTTTTCCCTGTTTACTTTCTCAAGCATCTCTTGCTTCTTGTGTCTGAATGTCAAATTATCTATTCAACTCAGGTTTTTTCCTCAAGAATGCTTGAAAGTCCTCTATTTCACTGAATGACCATATTTCCCCTGAAACATGATACTCAGTTTTGCTGGGTAGGTGATTCTTGGTTTTAATCCCAGCTCCTTTGCCCTCTGGAATATCATATTCCAAGCCCTTCAATCCTTCAGTATAGAAGCTGCTAGATCCTGCTCTATCCTGATTGTGTTTCCACAGTATTCAAATTGTTTCTTCCTGGCTGCTTGTAATATTTTCTCCTTGATCTGGGAATTCTGGAACCTGGCTATAATATTCCTAGGAGTTTTCTTTTTGGGATCTTTTTCAGGAGGTGATCAGTGGATTCTTTCAACCTCCATTTTGCCCTCTGGTTCAAAAACATCAGGGCAATTTTCCTTGAGAATTTCTTGAAGGATGATTTCTAGGTTCTTTCTTTGATCATGCCTTTCAGGTAGTCCAATAATTTTTAGATTATCTCTCCTGGATCTATTTTCCAGGTCAGTGGTTTTTCCCATGAGATATTTCACATTGCCTTCTATTCTTTCATTTGTTTGGATCTGTTTAATAGCATCTTGATTTCTCATAAAGTCACTAGCTTCCATTTGCTCCAATATAATTCTGAAGGAATGATTCTCCTCAGTGAGCTTTTGAGATTCTTTTTCCATCTGGCAAATTCAGCTTTTTAAGGCATTCTTCTCCTCATTGCCTTTTTGAGCCTCTTTTGCCATTTGAGTTAGTCTATTTTTTAAGGTGTTATTTTCCTCAGTCAGGCTGCTGACTTTTCTTTCATACTTTTCTTGCATCTTTCTCATTTCTCTTCCCAATTTTTCCTCCACTTCTCTTATCTGCTTCTTAAGGTCCTCTATGGCCTGTAACCAGCTCTTATTTTCATTTGGGGCTTTTGGTGTAGGAGTTCTGACCTCCGAGTCCTCCTCCTGTTCCATGCTTCAATCCTCTTTGCCCTCAAAATAGGAGTCTAATGTTGAATTTTTCTGTTTATTTTGTTTCCTTTGCCTAGGCATGTTGCCACTCAATTAATTGACCTTTGAGCTTGTTGCCACCATAGGATTCTGCCACCAGCCAGGGGAGCTTCTGTCCCAAACATTGGGGTTTTCTCAACTGCCAGAGGTACCAGTTGGGTGCCCTCTCTGAAGCCTCCACATGCTCTGGCAAGCTGGTCACACACCCCAAGACCTCCATCCCAGACCCCAATCCAGATCCAAGGTTAAAGCAGGAGTGCTTACGCCATAGACTGGTCTCCGGATCCCTCTACTGTCCACAGGCCAGGAGCTGAAGCTGCAACGTGGTTGGCTCCTCACCCCCAGGGAAAGAGGCCAAGGTACTCCCAAGTACTGGTCCCAAAGTCCATAGGGCACTGACCTCTCACTTTGTCTCTGGCACCTATGTGTTAATAATTCTGGAAATGCCACAGCTGCTGGTGTTCTGGAGTCCCTCCAGCTGGTTGCTGGTCCAGCTGCCCTGGGGCTAAAACCTCTGACTCACAAGGGCCTGGGCTCAGCTCCCAGAGCACTGTGCTGGCTGTTCCCTGCCAGGCTGCTGGGCTGTCCTCAGTGGGAGGTTAGCTTCTCTGAGTCATTTTGTGGGTTCTGTAGCTCCAGAGTTTGTTCAGAAGTCCCCTTTTATATAAATTGGAAGTAGTGGGGGCCAGAGCTGCATGGAAATACTCCGCCATCTTGACTCTGCTCCCAAAATTTAAGGTTTTTTTTTTTACATTTCTAGTCTTCTTACACTTTACTCCCTTCAACAAACTCTATGATCCAGCAATGCTGGAGTACTTACTATTCCTTGAATATTACAATCCATTTCCTAACTCCTAGCATTTACAATGTCTGTCCTACTTACCTAGAGTGCTTTCCCTCCATACTTCCTCTTCCTCCTGCCTTACTTCAAGATTCAGCTCAAATCCCATCCTCTATAAGAGGCCTTTCCCACTGTTCTCCGGCCTGCTTCCCCCACACACTGCTACTACCCTCTCTCTGAAATTACCTCCCATTTACATTATATATATCTATATCTATATATATGTATGTATGTATCTTATCTGTGTATCTTCATTTTCACTTTGTCTCCTCCATTAGAAGACATGACATACTTTTGTCTTTCTTTGTATTCCCAGCATTTCAAAGTGCCTAACTTATAGCAAATGCTTAATAAATGCTTGTTGACTAACAAGTTTTCAAATTCTCAGATTTTCCCACAGGTTCATGTCTATATCTTTCCATTTCTGTTCTTGCATTTTACCTCATAGCATATTTATTTGAGGACATGCACTGCTTCCAAATTCAATTTTGAACTCCTTGATAGCTGAGACAGTGCTGGGTCTTTATATCTGTATTCCCACTACTTAACACTAGGTACTTAATAAGTATTTGTTGAATTATAATGAATTTCCTTTTCCCTGCCTTCTCCAATGCAGCAAATTTAGGATCTTGCTTTCTATAATTTCAAAAGCAAAAAGAAATAAAATGGTCAAATATCTCTACTTAAAAATTAGTGTATATTATGGAAATGTTTTACACTACTACACATGTATAATCTTATCAAATTGTTTGCCTTCTCTATGATGAGGGGAGGCTGTGGAGGGAGGAAGGGAGAGAATCCGAATGTTAAAAATTGGTTTTACATGTAATGGGAAAAATAAAATACTAAATAAAGAAACAAAAAAATAAAAATTAGTCTGGCATTTTATATACAATTCCTATTTTTAAAAATTCCCCTTTGGAAAAAAAAAGAACCTCTCAAAAGATGCAGAACATAGAACACCCACTCTTATTAAAAAAACAAACAAACACCAGAGAATATAAGAATAAATGGAGTTTTCCTTCAAATGAAAAGTAGTATCTTTCTAAAACCATCAATAAGCATTATCTGTGATTATCTGTGATGTGTAACTAGAAGCCTTCCCAATAAGATCAGGGGTAAAGCAAGGATGCCTATTAGCACCACTTTTATTCAATATCCTACTACAGTAATAAGAGAAGGAAAAGTAATTGAAGTATTTAGAATTAGGCCAAGAGGAAATAAAACTATCACTCTCTGCAGATGATATGATGCTAATACTTAAGAGAATCCTAGAGAATCAACTAAAAAGTTACTTGAAATAACAACTTTAGCAAAGTCCAACAGTGAGAGAAAGAGAAATTCCATTTAAAATAACTTGAAACAATAAGAAATATTGAACTACATGAACACAATTACAAAACACCTTTCACAACAAATAAAGTCAAATCTAAAAATTGGAAAAATATTAATTGCTCATGGGTAGGCCAGGTCAATATAATAAAAATGATAATTCTACCTAATCTACTTATTCAGTGCCATACCAATCAAACCCCAAAAATTATTTTAATGGAGCTAGAAAAAAATATCAAAATTCATCTGTTAGAACAAAAGGTCAAAAAATATCAAGGAAATGAATAAAAAAAAAGTGGAGGTATGGCCTAGCCATACCATATCTCAAACTGTATTAAAAAGCAGTAATCAAAACAATCTGGTCCTCATTAAGAAACAATGGTGGAGCAGTGGAACAGACTAGGTACACAATACATTGTAGTAAAATGATCACAGTAATTTAGTGTTTGATAAACCCAAAGATCTAAGCTTTTGGGACTATCTGACAAAAATTGCTGAGAAATGGGGTGGCTAGGTGGCACAGTGAGTAGAGTGCCGGCCCTGGGGTCAGAAGGACCCGAGTTCGGATCCGGCCTCAGACACTTAATGCACACACAAACAAACAAACAAACAAAAAAAAAAAACCTAGCCGTGTGACCTTGGGCAAGTTACTTAACCCCAATTGCCCTCAAAAAGCAAAAAAAAAAAAAAAAATTACTGGAAAACAGTCTGGCAGAAACTAGGTATAGACCAACATCTCACACCATATACCAAGATAATGGGTATGAGATTTAAATAAGGAGAGCAAGGAATAGTTTACTTATCAGATTTATGAATAAGGGAAGAATTTAGGACCAAACAAGAGATAAAGAACATTATGAAATGTAAAATAGATAATTTTTATTATATTAAAAATGGTTTTCCACAAACAAACTAATGCAACCAAAATTAGAAGTAGAAATCTGGGAAAAATTTTTTTTACTGTAAGTATCTCTGATAAAGCCTCATTTTCCAAATATTTAGAGAACTGAATTAAATTTATAAAAATACATGTCATTTCCCAATTGATAAATGGTCAAAGGATTATGAACAGGTAGTGTTCAAAGAAATCAAACTTATCTATAGTCATATAAAAATGCTTTAAATCACTATTGATTAGTGAACTACAAATAAAAACAACTCTGAATCACCACTTCACACCTATCAGATTTACTAATATGACAGAAAAGGAAAATGATAAATGTTAGAGGGGATGTGGGAAAACTGGGAAACTAATGCACTGCTAGTAGAACTGTAAACTGATCCAACCATTCTGGAGAGCAATTTGGAACTATACCCAAAGGACTATAAAACTATGCATACCTTTTGATCCAATAACACTATTACTAGGTCTGTATCCCAAAGAAATTAAAAAAGTGGGAGAATGAAGAAAGGCTCCTATTTGTAAAAGGGTATTTATAGCAGCTCTTTTTGTGGTGGCTAAGAATTGAAAATTAAGGGGCTGCCCATCAATTGAAGAATGTCTTAAGAAGCTGTGATTTCAGAAATATCTCTAAAGATTTGCATGAACAGATGAGGAGTGAAGTAAGCAGAACCAGCAAAACACTGTACACATAATAGCAATACTGTATGATGAATAACTGTTAATGACTTAGCTATTCTCAGCAATAAATGATTCAAGAGAAGCTAAAAGGATTCATGAGGAAAAATGCTATCCACCTCCAGAAAAAGAACTGATGGCATCTGAATACAGACTAAAGCTTACTATTTTTTCTCCTTCCTTTTCGTTTTGAAAGAAATTTTTTCTTTTTCAAGTTTTCCTGCACAAAATGATTCACATGAAAATAAATTTTACTTGACTGCACATGTATAACCATTATCTACTGTCTCAGGAAGAAACGAGGGTAGGAGGAAGGGTTAGAATCTAGAACTCAAAACAAACAAACAAACAAAAAAAACTTTTTACATGCAATTATAGAGAAACAAATATTTTAAAAAGAAAAGAAAATGAAAAAACCTCTCCAGTTGGGGTGGAGCCAAGATGGCAGAATAGAAGCACAAACTTGTTGTGACCTCCTGCTCCAATTACTTCCAATACATGTAAAAAAATGACTTTAAATAAATTTTAGAGCTATAGAATTCACCAAGTGACAACGATAAACAAATCTCCCGCTGAAGGCAGCCTGGGAGATCAACAAGAAGTGTCTATCGCACCGGGTTGGGAACCACACGGATCTGGTCCCAGGGTGGCCCTGATTAGCTGCAGCCAGAGTAGACTTCAGGACAGTGGATCACGAGCAGCTGTGGTGGTTTTCTGACTTCTCAACCCATAAACATCAAAGACAAAGTAAAAGGTCAGTGTGGAACTCTGTTGGAACAGGGGGACAGAAGAGTGTGGTGCAGCTCCTGTCCCTGGGGCAAGAAGTGGTAGATGCATGGTGGCTGTAGCTGCTGCTGTGTGGCTGCCTCCAGAGCTCCTGGCCTGCAGATCGTAGGGGGACCATTCAGAAGGTAATCACTCTTGCTTTAACCTGCTTGGAGCTGGATTGCAGTCTTGGGTGGTGGTCCCTGGGTCTATGGCCAGTATGCCAGAGCTTGTGGGGGCTGTATAGAGGGGCACACACCTAACAGCTCCAGCAGCTGAGAAAACCCCAGAGACTTGGGACAAAGCTCTCTCCATTCTGGAAGCAGAGTTCTATAATGGCAAAGAGCTCAAAAGTCAAGTAACTGACTGGCAAGATGAGCAAGCAGAAGAAACGTAATCAGACCACAGATTCATTTTTTGGGGACAAAAAGGATCAGAGCGTGGAACAGGAGGAAGACAATGAAGTCAGAACTCCTGAATCAAAAGCTTCAAAGAAAAATATGAACTAGTTACAGCCCATGGAAGAGCTCAAGAAGGATTTTGAAAATCAAATAAGAGAAGTGGAGGAAAAATTGGGAAGAGAAATGAGAATGATGTAAGAAAATCATGAAAGGTGAGTCAACAACTTGCTAAAGGAGACCCTAAAAAATACTGAAGACAATAACACCTTAAAAAATAGACTAACTCAAATGGCAAAAGAGGTCCAAACAGCCAATGGGGAGAAGGATGCCTTAAAAAGCTGAATTTGTGAGATGGAAAAGGAATTTCAAAAACTCAATGAAGAGAATAATTCATTCAAAATTAGATTGGAGCAAATGGAAGCTAACGACTTTATAAGAAATCAAGATACCATTAAACAGATCCAAACAAATGAAAAAATAGAAGGCAATGTGAAATATCTCATTGGAAAAACCACTGACCTGGAATATAGATCCAGGAGACATAATTTAAAAATTATTGGACTACCTGAAAGCCATGATCACATGATCAAAAAAAAAAAAGCCTAGATACCATCTTTCAAGAAATTGTCAAGCAAAATTGCCCTGATATTCTAGAACCAGAGGGCAAAATAGAAATAGAAAGAATTTACCAATCGCCTCTTGAAAAAGATCCCAAGAAGAAAACTTCTAGGAATATTATAGCTAGGTTCCAGAGTTCCCAGGTCAAGCAGAAAATACTGCAAGCAGTCAGGAAGAAACAATTTGAGTACTGTGGAAACACAATCAGGATAACACAAGACCTAGCAGCTTCTACATTAAGGAATAGAAGGGCTTGGAATATGATATTCAGGAGGACTAAAACAAAGAATCACCTACCCAGCAAACCTGAGTATAATGTTTCAGGGGAAAATATGATCATTCAATGAAATAGAAGATTTTCAAACATTCATGATGAAAAAACCAGAGCTGAACAGAAAATCTGACTTTCAAATACAAGAAGCAAGAGAAGCAGGAGAAGGTAAACAGGAAAACGAAATCATAAGGAACTTATTAAAGTTGATTTATATTCCTACATGGAAAAATGATAATTGTAACTCATTAGACTTTTCTCAGTATGAGAATAGTTGAAGGGAATATATGTATGTGTGTATGTATATATGTATGTATACATACGTATGTATGTATAAGAGGGCATATATGTATATGTGAGTGTGGGCATATGTATGTACATATATATACATAGACAGAGGGCATAGGATGAGTTGAATATGAAGGGATGATATCTAAAAAATAAAATTAAGAGGTGAGAGAGGAACTTATTGGGAGGAGAAAGGGAGAGATAGATTAGGGTAAATTCTCTCATATAAAAGAGGCAAGAGAAAACTTACAATGGAGGGGAAGAGCAGGAAGGTGAAAGGGAATGGGACAACCTTACTCTCACTGAATTTAGCTTAAGGAGGGGATAACACACACACTCAACTGGGTATCTTACCCTACAAGAAAATCGGGTGGAAGGGGATAAGAGGGAGGATGATAGAAGAGAGGGCAAATTGGGGAAAACAGTAGTTAAGAAGCAAATACTTTTGCAAAGGGACAGGGTCAAAGGAGAAAACAGAATAATTGGGAGGTGGGATAGGATGGAGGAAAATATAGTTTTTCACAATTTAACTACTATGGAAATGTTTTGCATAACACATGTACAACCTATATTGAAATGCTTATGTTCCCAGTGAGGGTGGATGAAAAGGGAAGGAGGGGAAAAAATCTGGAACTCAAAGTTTTAAAAACAAATGTTTAAAAGAAAAAAAAATTTATAATTTATAGACAACTGGGAAATAAGATATACAGGTACTGGGATACAGAGATCCATCCTGTCCTACTAAGTTGGGGGGGGGGGGATGTGGGAGGATATAAAGGGCAACAGTTTGAGGGAAGGGGTATTGAGTAGGCGTGCTATTTTGGGGTGGGAAGTAGGGGAAAGACAGGGAGAAAAATTTATAACTCAAATGAATGGAAATAAATACTGAAAACTAAAAAAAATAAATTGGGAAAAAAATCTTTTCCCAAAACAAAACAAAAAAAAACCTCTCTCAGTTACAGAAATCTAAAGTTAATAGTTAAAGTTAGTACCTTGGTAACTAAAATAATCCCTTCATTCTTTAAATGAGGAAATGAAGATCAAGAGAGGTAAAGGGACTTATTGAGAGTATTATGGAGATCATGGGATGAGAAGAATATATTGAAAACTCTTGCACAAAAATAGCTTTTGAATCTCAGGGAAAAAAAATGATCATTCCATTTTTATTTCCAGGCTACTTATGTACACTACTGCTCTATATAGTAAATATAGTAAAGAGATTCCTAAGGATCCTGTCAGTTTACTTACAGGTCTATGGGATCCAGGCAAGAGTGTAAACATAATAGGAAAGGAGGTATTAACCACGAAGAGCATATTGAGAGGGAAAAAATAGAAAACAAATATGCAGTTTCATGTGGAAGATACAAAAATAAAGACTGGAGTCTTGGAGACAGTGCAAAATATTAGCAGTTGAAGGGAACAGAAAAAACCTTTGGAGTAAAAATTAAAGGGAAACTGTAAAGCAGAATTAGATGCTAAAAGAAATTTGCTTAAAAAGTCTGATGGTCTTTGAACTTTACTTATTAACATAAAGAAAATGAGGCATATATTCCCAAGCTTGTTACTGAGTTTAGAATGAGAATGAGGCTATGAACTTGAATGAAAGAAAGAATAGTGGTGCAAATAGCCATGAAAAGACTAAACACTTAACAATGAGATCCAATCAGAATTATGGTGGGCTATTACTGTAGTAGACTCTCCCCACCCCCCACATAAAAGCTTAAGAAAGATAAACAAATTTGAACAATTCAAAAGCTATAAATGACTGCTACTTAATGTTTACATTTTGAAAGGAAGAGACAGGAGTGCCATCTTAAAGGGTGCAGTAAATAGAGCACCGGCCCTGGAGTCAAAAGGACTTGAGTTCAAATCCAGCCTCAGACCCTTAACACAAAACTAGCTGTGTGATCTTGGAAAAGTCACTTAACCCCAATTGCCCTTCCTCCCTCTCCAAAAAACAAAAAAACAACCAAAAAACAAAAAAACAGAATACTATCTTAAGGGTCAGTGAGGGAACAAATCAATCAAAAGGCATTTATTAATACACGGGGATAAAATATATATGTATATATACACAAAGAAACAACCCCTAACTCAAAAGGAGCTTACATTCTAACAAAAAAACAAATCCAGTCTGGGCCTGAATAATAATACAAAAACAAAACAGTCTAGGCAAGGAGAAAAAAAGAACAGAAAACTTATTATTTCTTTTTGTTGTTGTCTTTTGGAGGGGGGAATGCAGTGCAATTGGGGTTAAGTGACTTGCCCAAGGTCACAAGGCTAGTAAATGTTAAGTGTCTTAGGCCAAATTTGAACTCAGGTCCTCCTGACTCCAGGCCTGTGCTCTATTCACTGTGCCACCCAGCCACCCCAACTGATTATTTCTTAAAACTGGGATACCACAGGTGGTCACTGAAATACAGGTATTTTAAAAAGCATTTCTAGATATATTATCTATTGAACCTTAATTAATAACAGTCCACATATGTATAACTTTAAAATTTGTAAAGCACCTTACATATCTCATTTGATCCTGTCAGGTAGACCTTGTCAGGGAAATATCATCCCTATTTTACAGATGATGAAAGGTTGATGAAACAGAGCTTAACTGACTGGACTTGTAATACTTTGCCTACTATACTAAGCTATCAATTTGATTATGTGTCCTCCTCTCTCCATAATTATCTTCAATAAATGTTTTTCACATTTATCCAAGAAAATTCTTTAATATTTTAACGGATTAATTATCTAAATGTAGGTATTCCTGATATAGTGAGACTCTTACCAGTACAGATGAGAAGTGATTTATACCTTTCCATAGTTTTTTTCTTGCTCACTTCTTCCAGTAACCCCTCCACAGAAAACCCACTCAACAAGTATACTAGCTGCCTTGTCAAATTCTTTTAAATACTCTATGGATAACACCTCAGAACCTTGAAAAACTTTAGAATTCTGATCAATAAAATGACTCATAGCTTAGAAGACTTATGATGCAGGATGCTTCCCACTTTTTTATGTAGATAGATGATGAATTAGACAGAAGAAGACATTTCTAAACATGGCTAATGTGAGGATTTGTTTTGCCTGACTATACTTATTGGGAGGAACTGTTTTTGGGTAGAGGGATATATTTGGTGGGTAGTAACCATGATGTGAAAAATAAGAAAAAAGTATCAATGAAACATTAAAAAGATAGGGAAAAGGAAGTTCAGAAGTGGACAAACAAGAAGGGCAATTTTATTACTCTCATGTTTAACAACATACCCTTTAACAACCCAAACTGTACATATTAAGGTTTCACAGTGCTGCTTTTGTGTCGTTCTTTGTATGCTTAAATGTTTATGCTTGTTGAGATTTAAGTCCATAAAAAAGTAAATTTACAATAAAAAAATCTTTATATTTTCAGTTGCAATGGTTAAGGCCCTTTTAAACAAAGCAGAAGGCATGTCACAGATATATTTAGAAAATTTAGTTGTAAGATAGATTTTATTTTTCTATAGCAAAATTTAAGATACAATCTGATGGGGAAAAAATACCCCCAACAACCTGAATTGAAATTTTTTATTTTTGTTTTTTTGGAGAGCAATTGGGGTTAAGTGACTTGCCTAAGGTCACATGGCTAATTTTTGTGTTAAGTGTCTGAGGCCGGATTTGAACTCAGGTTCTCCTGACTGCAGGGCTGGTGCTCTATTCACTGCGCCACCTACTGAACTGAAATTCTTAAGCAAGGAATAAATTAAGATATCTGGCAAGCTTTCCGGACTGTCAAGTATGCCAGAAAAATTATATCTGCTGCTCAGAAATCTATAGTGCCTTTCCAACTTTGATTTTCCTTCTGAATTATAAAAGCTTTTCCTATAATAACTTCTATTGATGAAATAATTAGGACAGCTAATAAAAGTAGGCTGCAGTATCACATTTCACCAGTATGTGATGCCACCTAATATCTAATATTTCAACCTGAAAATTTTTTTTATTAGGTTATGCAAACAGATTCACTCTCTACCTCATCAGTTATGTAAATTCAATTATTTTCTTAAACAGGGTTACTTAAAGTCAAAGAAATCTCTATAAAAGAATCTCAAATCTTCAAATACCCTGGGTCAACATCAGACAGTTCAGTACATTTAACTCTACAGAAACTTATTAACACCTTTGTGTTTTGATATTGTATAACCAAACCAACATCTAAAAGTTTTTATCAGGAAGAAGATCTCAAAATCTGTATTAACCTACTAAGAAACTGATTCAAAGTACATTTACAAAGATTTTTTTAGAACTAGTTAATTTTGTAATACTACAAAGACAATAGGCTTGCTGTTCTCATACTACAAAATCACACAATTAGATTGTCTCCAATAGAGAAAAGAATAAAAAAAAGTTACCTTTGGAGATAAATAGTGCTTGTAGTAGTATAACTGAAATAGTAGAAACACTGAACTTGTCAGAGTTAAAAGAGCCAAAATCACGTTTTTATTGATTTTACTCATTTGTCTTCAGGGTTCATTGGGTTGTCATTCGAAAATAATTCAATCTTTTTCATCATTTTCTATTAGTCGACAGTCTTGCTTTCTGTGAACAAAATAATATATCTAAAGAACATTTACATGAGATCTTTCACCTCAAACAACTAGCAAGTGGCAATAAGTTAAGGGTCTTTGAAATGTGATAGAATTACTATTACCCTAAAACACCTCTCGCTCCCTATAGGTATGTATACCCTTGCCTTATATTTTCCCTATGACCTTTTGCTGAATTTCAGGTGGATTCAAAGTTATATGGATAGGTGGAGAAAGGCTTACCTAAGTACATGAGTAGAAGGTATAGTAAAAATGACAGAGAGAGAGGAAGAAAAGGGAAGAATTGGAGGAAATAGGAAAAAAGGTTACCTCCTTTCCAGAGGTATCCCCTCACCTATAAACACTATCTGATACAATGCCTAACCCTAGACTCCTATGCCACCAAAACAATTTCTTAATATTAAACATTTTTCTTTCGCTGTCACTTGGCTTCTTGGTGTTCAAAGCAGCACTTAAGCTATAAGTTGCTGAGATATTACTGATCTGCATTGGTAGAAGTTTCTCCACCTAGGAATTCCCTGGACCACTGAAGTCATAGATTAAGTCCCTACTCCTAGCCTATAGTCTCATTAAAGTATTCAGCAAATTATGAAGTCATACTCTTATAACTTCATATATGAAATTATACATAAATGTATTACTGGCAAATGAAGAAACTGAGGCTCAAAGGAGCTGTTATTTACATACCTGTGAACAGAAAGAACAGGCAGCAGACTAACATTATCTTAATAAGCTCTTACTAATCCCCTCAAACCCAATACGCCCCAAATAGTTTCCAAAAGCATAACAATTCATATTTACATGGCACTTTCAGGTTTGTTTAAAAAACAACTTTACTCACACAACTCTGTTAGGCAGAGAGATTATCATCACCACTTCACAATCACAAAAAATAAAAGTTCAAATTGACTTACCCATGATCACAAACTAGTAAGAGTATTAAAGCCAGGATTTGCTCCTAGGTTTCCTAATCCTTGTTTAGTTTCAGAGTTGAATGCTATTCTTCCTGATACTAAGCTTGCCCATATCTGTATTTCTGGTAATTCTCTTCTGGTTAGAGCCCAAGGCTGAACAGAAAAATCCTTATTTCAGTGGTGGTGGTGGTGGCGGCGGCGGCCTTAGTTGTTAACTCCTGAAAATCCTGTTGGCATTCCTTCCCTAGGGCAGCTAGGTATCACAGTGGATAGAGGACTGGATTTGAAGTCAGAAAGACCTGAATCAAATGCTTACTAATGGTATGACACTGGGCAGGTTACTTAATCTGTGTGCCTCAGTTGCCCCAACTGCAAAATGTGGATATTAAGAGTCTATCTCCCAGGGTTGTTGTGAGGATAAAATGAAATATTTGTAAACATGCTTTGCAAACCTCAAAAGCACTACAAAAATGATGACAATGATTATCATTAAAAGTAAGCTCAAAAGTCTGATTTAATGTTGGGCCACTTGGATCAACTAATAAGCTAAGAGATGCTTTGACACAGTGGATAAAGTGCCAGGCCTGAAAAGACCCCTCTTCCTGAGTTCAAATCCTATTTCAGACAAAATATGGAAGAGCCCTTCTATGTCAAGTCAGTTTCCAATGAAAATTCTTACAGTAAGTTTAATTACCACAACTTTTTCTCTATGATGCTTATGATGGACTTGAGTTTATGATGGACTCTAAATATATTAGCTCATTTGATCCTCTTAACAATCTAAAGAAGTTGAAGTATTTACACTGGGGCACAAGAGGTTAAATTACTTTCCTAGACCTTGAGTAAGGGAGACCTGGGTTCAAATATGATTTCAGACACTTACTAGCTGCAGAACACTCAGCAAATCACTTAACCTGTTTGCCTTATTTTTCTCAACTATAAAACAGAGAAAATAATAGCACCTACCTCCCACAGTTGTTGTAGGATAAAATGAGATATTTGTAAAATGCTTTGCAAACTATATAAATGCTATTATCATTATTGTTATTACTTGTCAAAGGTCACAGTGCTTGCTAGTCAGAAGAAGCAAAATTGAAATCTATGTACTTTGACTCTAAATAATATTTTTACTCTTTCATAACTGCCTCAGTATAAAAAAATGAACCCTGGCCTCAAGCAGCTTATCATCTAGTTGGAAAGATAATATTAACACAGACTATATATGGAATAATGGCTTAACAGCAGAGTGCTGAGTTGTCGACAAACTAGAAATGCTGTAGCAGTTCAGAGAGAAGTTCAATGAGATTTAGTGTGGCTTAAGTCAGACTTTGAAGGATAGTGAGGATTTGGGCCAATGGAGAAGAGTAGAGGATCTTCAAGAGAAAAGGCTGGAAGGCAGAGGCAAGCATAACATGTTCACTGGACAGTAAGTACTTGCTTACAAAGCATTTTATTTATAATACCCTTGCAAGAATCACCATTCCCATCTGATGAGGAAACTGTGGTTCAGAAAAGTTATTGAACTAGTATGTATCCCAGACGGGACTAGACCCTAAGTCTCCTGACTCCAAATCCAATGCTCTTTTCATTACATATGAGTTAAGAAAGGAAATGCACATAATTGCATAAATTTGCTATTTCTGAACAACTATGGAAGCAAAGGAAGTTGAAAAGCAGAACTAGATCTTGTTAATGAATTACTGCATACACAGATATACAAGTATTTAAATGTATATTTAATGCTTTAATGGATCCATGAGTTTACTAATGCCAGTACTACTGCCAACAGTGCAGATTATAAACCATCCACAACTCTTTGTGCAACTCTTGCCCATGTCCTGCTGTAAATCTTTCATCAAGAGTCCACCAATAGGCCAGTGGTCTTCCTCTTTTTTTTTCCACTCTTCAGCATTAAGCAGATAACAGGGAAGCCTTTGGGCAACATGGTAGGATAGAAGGAGTGCTAGATTAGAAGTAAGAAATCTAAGTTCCAGTCCTAGCTCTGCTGCTTATGCCACTATAGCATTGGGCAAATCACTTAACCTCCCTTTGGGCCTCAGTTCTTCACTGTAAAAAGAAGAGTTTGGACTAGATGAATTTTAAAGGATCCTCCTGTCCAAAATGTACAAATCTTCTCTGGAAGAATTCTTGTTGGAGGAGAGCCCTTAAGACTGAGTTCTACTCTATAAATTTTTTTTTAAAAATCAGCAAAAAACATAGCAAGATCTTGTTTTTTCAGCATCTTTCTTTAAGTGTGAATGCATAAAAATGAAGTTTGCTATCAAAAATCATTTACAAAAATCTACCTATTCCCTTATCAGTTTTCATCAGATGTTTTTGACATGTGTGAAGGTTATCCTGATAAAGATTTGCAATGAGAAAGTCAGTATTATTTTTATATTACTTATGTCCTCCTTATTACTTTTATTCATTGAGAAAAAAAATCATGGACAGTATTAATATTATATTAGATTACTCTCTTCCCAAGATCAGTGCCTTCAAAATTGCACCATCTCCAGCACAGATTTTCTCCATATACACTTGGTTTCATTTGGCTGTTCATACCATCATCGTTTTCCTTAATGATATTTGTACTTTCTCATGGGAAAAGTTCAGGTGCAGAGCTTATTATTATCTTTCTCTCTTCCAAGCTCCATAATAGATTCTTGATGGAAGAGTAAAGACAGAACATCCCACCAAAAGTCCATGTATTATAATGTCCAACTGTTACAACTGATGGGGGAAAAGTAGGCAGGCAGTCTCATTACCAGTATCAAGATAGTTTTTGTTTTTCCATTTCCTACTTTTCAGCATTAATAATTTCTTTGACAATGCCAACTTGAAGCTACCATTATTGAATGTTGATTCTTCTCTCACCTTCAACATTGTTTCAGAATTTTGTTCTAACAAGGCAATGATCTGACTAAATTTTAAAAAGCCCTGATTCATAAAGCAGAAACCAGTCATTTATGATTGTTAAAATATATTAGATTTCATTGTTATGTTCTTCTTCAGTGTTCACCGTATCTATTGCCTTATAACTATATTCTTTTTTTTTCTGCTTTTTGGAGGGCAATTAGGGTTAAGTAACTTGCCCAAGGTCACACGGCTAGGTTTTTTTGTTTGTGTGTGTTAAGTGTCTGAGGCCGGATGCGAACTCAGGTCCTTCTGACTCCAGGGCCAGCGCTCTACTCACTGCGCCACCTAGCCGCCCCTATAACTATATTTTTAAAGCATGATATGAAAGCATGAAGCTTTTAGTATCTTTCATTTCTTAAATCTAAACTGTAATTTTTGCCTATCTCTCCAAATTCATCCTTGGAATGAAGTCATCAAGGACTGCAGTAAAATTAACCTGTTTGAAAAATACTACTTAAGTACTTTGTAGAATCTCTCGAGTTTTCATCCTCTAAAACACACATTCAATTATTTCCACTTGAAACTGCTTTGTCACCAAAAGATTTCTCTCAGATCTCATACTTCTTTATCCTTCCTTAATATCTGACATTGCTGATCACTATCTAGCTCTTTCTGTCTACTCTGACCATTTGGGACTTTTTCTCACCAGGATTGTGACCATTCCTTCTTGGTTTCTTCTGTAGGTTCATCATCCATGTCCTGACCCCTACATGTGGGCATACCCCAGGGCTTTGTACCTTCTCTACTTCTCAAGTTTATTTCTTTCTCTAGAATTTTATCAGTTCTTGTGCATTCAACTTTTAAGTCTATGAAGTTGACTCCCAGATGTACATATTCAACCCTCATCTATCTCCTCAATTCTAGTATCTAATCTCCAATCACCTGCTGAGCATCCTCAAACTCATCATATCCAAATGAGAATGCACATTTCTCTTCCTCCAAACTCACTCTTCTCAATTTCCCCATTTTTGTTAAAGGTACCACAATTCTTCCAGTCGTCCAGTTTCTCGAGTCATTCTCAAATCACCCTTCATCCCCCAATCCCAATCAGTTGTCATCAGTTGTCTATTCTACTTGAATATTTTTTACATCAATCCTCTTCTCTACACAACTTTTTTTTTTTTTTTTGCCTTTTGGAGGGCAATTGGGGTTAAGTTACTTGCCCAAGGTCACATGGCTAGGTTTTTGTTTGTGTGTGCATTAAGTGCCTGAGGCTGGAACCGAACTCAGGTCCTTCTGACTCCAGGGCCAGCACTCTACTCACTGTGCCACCTAGCCGCCCCTCTACACATCTATCTTAATTGAGTACTCCTCATCTGACTGATTGCAACAGCTTCATAATCTGTCTCTTTGCATCCAGTCTCTGCCTTCTATAAGCTATCCTTATATAGCTGCTTTCTTAGGCCTGGTGCAAGCTAGCCCCAAATGCATGTCTATAATCTAAAAAAGTTAAATCAATGAGGCAAATAATTTAAAAAATATTTTTACTAATATAAACGCTCAACAAAGACATATAAATAAACTTTCAGCAAGAAAATGCAGCTTCCACTAAGTCCCCACCCACAGGGACATAACTCAGGTCAATAAGCAACAGCTCACACAGGAATAAATAGCTCATCAAATCCAAAGAATTATTCACCTTCTTCATATTGTTTCACTTAAGATTCTCCAAAAAGCAGGGCTTAGTTCATTTAACCTATTTCTCTTTGAGGACACCAAGACTAAGGGTTTCTTGTGGGTTTTAAATCATCTGTAACCTAATTATCCCCATAGGTCCCAAAGTTTGTCTGAATAATGCCCAAGACAGATGAAAAACTGATATTGCTAAATTTTAGAGGCGCATATATGTCGTCACTCTGCTTGACAATATGGTGACACCTCCCCTCCCCCATTTGCCTTTTAGGACAAAATCCAAACTTTAAAGTCCTTGACAATCTGGCTCTAGCCTAACTTTCTAGGCGGATTACACGTTACTCTCCTTCATTCACTCTATGCTGCAGTCAAACCAGCTTACTTGGTGTTGCCCACACACATCCTCTCCCCCACTCCAAGAATAAGCTACTTTCTCATCTCCGTTTCTCAGAATCCAATTCAAGAGAGCTTTCCCAGTTCCCCCAAATGTTACAACTCCCCCCCTCCCAATCAAGGTGGATTTATTTTTCATGTAATCTGTATTTACTTACCTATGAATCTGCTCTACCCCAACCCCCACAGTAAACCTCCCCGAAGGCAGGAGCCTGTCTCGTGTAAATCTTCAGTTACAACTTCTTCACCAATGTACAGTACGGATGTTAACACTGCCGTGGCTCAGCTTCTCCAGCCGGGATCTCACATGGACAGCGTGGAAATTAACGTTTACACTGGGCCTAACTCGCCTCCGCTCCCGTCCTACCGCCGCTCTGCCGCAGAAGCCAGGGAACCGGCCGCTTAATTTGTTCCTTTAGGTCCCTGACAGGAGAAAGCCCCCATCACCAGGGGAGGCGCCGCCTCACACACTTCTAGGCCTGTCCTGGCAGCAGCCAGTCTAGCGCCCTTCCTCACCTCGGGGCCAGGGTCACAGCCCTACGACGAGAGACGTCGAAAGAGGGCTTGGCTGGATGATTTATAAATTTAAAAAGCAAAACAAAAGGGGTGTGTGTGTGTGTGTGTGTGTGTGTGTGTGTGTAAATGGAGGAGAAATCCAAAGTCTAAACAGTTTCCTCACGTGAAGAGATGGTGGCCGCCCCGCCCCCCACCCCCGCCCCTTACAGGGCGGTAAGGAATGTCCAAGTGCTGGATACTAAAAAGGCGAGGTGGAAGGAGCAGAAGGGGCGGATGGGGAGAGGGGGGAAGGGAGGGATAACGGGGGAGGGGCACAGGGCATAAGGGGAAGTGCCCAGGGGACAAGCGGAAGATCGCGACAGCAGGCCAGAGGGGCACCTCAGGAGCCGGGACTGACCTGGGGGTCTTAAGGAGGGGAGGGGGGGTTGGGGCGACTGGGTCCTGGGGATCCCGCCCCTCGGCGAGCTTGGAGCTCCTAGAAGGCAAGCGTCAGAGGCCCACGAGGGGCGCTGAAGAGAGAAAAAGGGGCGCCCCAGGCTAGGAGGCCCAGTGCTCAACGGCCAGTCTGGGGCTTACCTGCAGAGCGCGCTGCAGAGAGCGGCGGCCAGACGAGGAGGCGGGTTTGCTTTACGGCACACGCCGCCGGCGTTGGGAAGGCTGCAGTCGTAAGCCGAGGAGGCGGGACCAATGGGCCCCGCCCTCCCGCCTGTGTCTCCAGACCGAGATCTTCGCCGGCTTCGGGAGCTGTCCAAATGTGGGCGTGGCAGAACGAAGTGGGGCTGGGCGTTCCCGCCCAGCTGCAGTCCATTGTTTCACGACCACAATCTGCTCTATTGGAGGTAGGATGTTTGCTCAGGTCCAATGGAATCCGAGAACCAGCGGGCTTTAGAGGTCGGCTTCCAGTCCAACTCAAACCCGGCAGGGATAACAACGGCAAAGGAGCTAGTCAGAGAAACAGAGCCTCCCAGAACAGCCCCTTAAGAGGCAAAGAAGAAACAAAACCATGCTTCCCAATGATTCAATAAGTGTCCGTTAAACTCCTATGATGTTTTCAAAAGGAGAATTTTCCAAATATGAATAAGGCGGCTCCTTACCTTCCATGAGTTTGTGCTTTAGTCAGGAATACAAGAGCTACCAATTGGCTTGGGCCTATGGGTATCGATAAAGATAACAGAAATCGATGTAAATAGGTACAGAAACAGATGTATATGCATATATACAATATGTATATTTGTCTTATATATGCATATCTAAATTTTTAATTGATGCTTTTTTACATAACTCACTTCTCAACAACTTCCCTTCTCTGGCCCACCTACCATAAATACTCCCTGGTAATAAATAATTACAGTTAAACAAAACATATCTATATATGGCCAGGTTTGAAAATATCCACTACTTTCCAGTCCTGTGCCTCTCTGCTGACAGTCAAGACATGTCAAAGTCCTCTGAAATCACTGCATTGATTAGAGTTCCAAAGCTTTGGTGTGTTTTTCTTTTCTTTATAGTAGTAATGGTGAGTTGTTCTCCTTCCACTTATTTTGTTCCTAAGTCAAGAGTCTTAAATAACCTTTTATTAAGGGTCTGCTATGAGCTAGGCACTATAAGATGTGGGAATACAGAGAAAGATAAAAGACAGTACTGATTCTTAAAATGGAAACATGAAAGTAACGGTAATGAAGGAGGTAACAAAAACATCTGTGTACAAACAAGGTATGTACAGGATAAAATGGAGCAGACCAACAAAAGGAAAATACTACTAGCATTAAGGGGAAATTGGGGAAAGCTTCCTATAGAAAGTGAGATTTTAGCTGGGATTTGAAAGAAACCAGAGAAACCAGCAGGTGGAATGAAGAGGGAGACAATTCCAGGTTTGGGGAACAGCCAGTAAAATGCATGAAGTCAGAAGATGGATTGTCTTGTTTCAGGTACATCAAGGATGCCAGTATCATTATATTGTAGGGATTATATTGAATGGAAAGGTAGAAATGACTTTGAATGTCAAACAAGTAATTTTTATTTAATCCTAAAGGTTAACACCAAAGGGTGCCACTAGAGTTTACTGAATGGGGGAAAAGGGGTAACTTAACTGGACTAGACTTGAGCTTTAGAAGGATCAATTTGACAGCCAAGTGGAGAAAGTCTTGCAAATTTATGATCCTTCATATTGATGAATTTTATGGGTTAACAATTATTTGCCAATATTCCAATACATTCATTAGGTTAGGATCTCCACAATGCAATGAACCCAAAGCTGGATCTGGAGTCAGTAAACCTGTATTCAAACTCTGGCTTACCATTACTACCTAATATTGTTTTTTTTGTCCTTCATTTTTGAAGAGAAACAATGACATCTATTGATTCCTGTATGAATTGGATTTAAGTGTGGCAGAATTGCACAAAGTCAATGGCCTCACTCTTGTTCTTATCTGCCCATTTCTCCAGGTGATGTCTTCACATGCTTGGTGTAGACATCCCCCTAACTCAGTGATGTTTAAAGCACATTAGTAACCCTCAACTTGGTTTAGCTCATCTGCCAAAAGTTTACTAGGGTGTGACTGCTGTGCATCCTAAAGCCTCTTGGAGTCACAACTGAGACTTGAGTGCCAAGTGGGCGATAAAGGTGGATGAGCAATGCAGAAAAGGGCTGGGAAGCCCTTACACCAGAAATGTTAGTCCTCCTTGAACTCCATACTTCCTGTATGACTGTAGGCAAATTAATTAACCTCAGTAGGCCTCAGATTCCTGATCTGTAAAATAAGAAGACTGCACTGTTTTTCATTGTCTTTTCTTTCCCATACCTAGCACAGTACCTTGTATGTGGACATAACGAATTCATATGAGGCTTGATTGCACAGGAGGGTCTTAATGTAGGCAAGTGGTGTCAAATTCATATAGAAATGTGGGTTACTGTGGGCATAATACCTTAGGAAAATCACATTATTAGTATTTTTTATTTCATTTTTATTCATTTTGTTAAACATTTCTCAAATACACTTTAATATGCATCCTGGGCACTATATATTACTATGACTTGCATGTCTGACACCTCTGCTTTCAGGAACAGGGATCCACTAAAGGTTTTTGAGTAGGGGAGAGACCTGTGTTTTATAGGAAGATGATCTGGATAGCAGAACGGAAGATAGATTGTAAGAGAAACTAAAAACATTAAAAATAATTAGAAGCCTCTTTTAAGAGTACAGAAAGGAGGTGCTGAAGGCCTCAGCTAGGTCTGTATCTGCTGGAGTAGAAAGGTACAAGAGTTGTAAAGATAAAATCAGCCTAAATCTTGACAACTAATTAGATAGGGTGAAGGAGAGGAATCAACAATGATTTCAAGGTTGTGAATCTGGGTACCTGCTAATATAGTAGTATTCTCAACAGTAATAAGGACGTTTTGAGGATATGTAAGTTTAACAGAGAAAACAGAAAGAATGTAAAAGAGATAAGGTATGAAGAGAATTTTGTTAGTTAGTGGGGATTCCAGAGGGCACAGTAGAAAGAGATGGCAAAGGGGCATAGAACAAGGAGTAGTAGGATTGCACTGGATGGTGATGAGATTGCAAGTTGTGTTTGTCCATTGTTTTCAAAGAGGACCGTGGCATCAGGGAAATAATGATATTACTTGCAGTTGGCTTTGATTTGAGTGAGGGAGGGCTATGCAAGGTCACCAGTCTCACTTTCTCCTCTAGAGTCATCTTGACCCAGTGACCAGATAGATGACCCAGGATGCAATGGGAGACCCTGGTCCCTTTTCAAGTACTCACTTAGAATGAGGTAACCCTCAACTGGGGGTTGTTCAGTGAATACAACCAGCCCACTTGCTTCCAATGCACATCGTGAAAAAGATGATGACATGAGACCTTAGGTAAAAGCCTAGTGTGGCCTCAGTCACAACTACAGGAACCAGATTAAAATTAGTGAATAGGTCTCTTTAATAAGTGAATCAAGGGATGATCCCTTGAATTAGAAAAAAAATCAAGCTGGGAGGGAAAGACCCTCAGGGTTGTTGTTCCAAAGAGAAACAGTTACCATTGACATTCACTCTAAGCCAAGAGGGCCCAAAATATAGCCATTAAGGGGATGTTGGGCAGGAACCTATTGAGCTTCAGAGTGATTGGGTTTAAGGTTTTGAGGAAGAAAGGAAGAATGGAAGGAAGGGAGAGAGAGAGAGAGAGAGAGAGAGAGAGAGAGAGAGAGAGAGAGAGAGGAAGGAAGGCAAAAAGGAGGAAAAAAAGGAAGGAAGGAAAGAAGGAAGGAAGGAAGGAAGGAAGGAAGGAAGGAAGGAAGGAAGGAAGGAAGGAAGGAAGGAAGAAAAGAGGGAGGGAAGGAAGGAAGGAATCTAGGCAGTAAACCCCAAGTGGGTGACTTCTGGCCATCAAAATTTACCTTCCTTTGGAGAGGAGGAAGAGAGGGAGAGGAAGAATGGAATTACTCAACTAGCTGGGTCCCTATTCGGTCTACTCACAGTTTGTATTTGTCCTTTTTTGAAGAGGACCATGGTATTAGGACAATGATGACATGACTTGCAGTTGACTTTGATTTGAGTGAGGGAGATTGAGTGACAGAGAAAGGGAGTTTTAGCCATGATAAATGGCAACAGTGAATCACTAGGATTCAGGGAGCAGGAGGAGCTACTTTCCAGGGTCCTATTATTATGGAGGGTTGTGTGGATGTATTCCTACCACTCTAAATACCAGGGAGTTGAGGGTGGGAGGTGGAATAGTGATGGCCAGGAATTTAGATCCTTAGATAGGGGTCTTCAGGGACTGGTGAACAAAACTCATAGTTCAGTACCAGTTCAGTAGTTATATTCCAAAATGGCAGTGGATACATTCAGAAAATATTCTAAATACAGAGTATATTCTTGGCTCTTTGCCAGAACAGATGTCTAAGATCATAGTCCTTATGGTATTCAATCTAGCATCTGAGGCCCCCCTGGTAATGCTAAGAGTAGGCATTTGCCTGAGGTCTCAGGCTTTCTGGTTCCAGTGGTGATGACTGAAGCCACACTAGGCTTTTACCTAAGGTCTCAGGTCATCATCTTTTCACAATGTGCATTGGAAGCAAGTGGGCTGGTTGTATAATAAGAATGATTCTAGCAAGAGGTAAACTGATGCCCTTGAGATACTTATTGTTCATGTTTTGTTCTTAAAAAGGACAATGACATCACAAGAGTGAAGTCTTGACTTGTACATGAATTGGATTTAAGTGAGGTAGAGCTGCACAAAGTCATAGCCTCACTCTCTCCTCCAGAGTTGTTGGAGTCTAGTGGCCAGACAAAGTGAAGATGACTGATGATGGCCCAAGATCCCTTGAGATACTAAAGGAATCAGAAATACAGGGTGTCTCAAAAGTCAGTGCACTTTTAAGCACTTAAAACTGCACTAAGATTTTTGGAATATCCTGTGTCTCTAACATAATGGGTCACTCCTTTATGAAGTATTTATGAGAAAACATAAGAATGGCACAAGAAGATGTGGAAGAGATGTTATCTACATTGATGTAAAGAATACATTTACTTAGAAAAAAAACACACATGTCCAGAAAATTTTTGGTATAAACTACAGTTTATTCCAGAAACTGAGGTACCAGGAATTAACCATGAGTTGATAGCTTTGCTAGGGTCATGGCAAAGCTAACAATAGTGTTTCAGGACATAATACAGTATTTTCTGAAATTTCCTTCAAATTACTTCATTATGGAGTAGAAGTTATATATATTCATAAAAATATTCCTAAATGTTTTCAACTTCTTGAATGTTGCCAAGTTGACACATATAGATAACTTCCCATCATGTTATTGAAACTAATGAGAATAACTAAAGCTAGTGAGATAAATTAGCAAAGAGTTGAGTTTTGGGAGTGACCTATAGTAGTCCCATCAGTCATGCTGAGCAAAAGTGCCTGTATTTTTAATATTCCTAACAATACCTAGCACATACTTAACACAGTGTAAATGTGAAATAATTGCTGAATGTAACAAATTTTCTAGCCTATTCTTCGGATTTTTTTTGCCTTTTTTTTTTGGAGGGGGAAGGCAGGGCAATTGGGGTTAAGTGACTTGCCCAAGGTTCTAGCCTACTCTTGAGTCTCAAAAGAACATTTTCATATTTCCATCTTGTGAATACATATCTTTTAGAACTACTGACAGGAACCTGTTTCTAATATTACCTATTATAAGTCTGCCCTTAAGTAAAAATGAAAAATATTGTTACATGATGCTCTTTTGTATAAAGCATCATTCTTTTCCAAGCTAAAATAGCCTCAGTTCTTCTAACTTTCATAGGCATTAATTTTCTAATCATCAGATCTTTTCTGAACCTCCAAAATGGAAATTCAAGAATTATTGCTAATTTAAAATTGTCTTAACTTTAAATTAAAATGGAACCCAGACATGTAAAGATAGAAACTGAGTTTCTGCCTTTTATTATAGTTATTTGTCACATTATCTACTCTATAAACTCCTTGTGGGGGTGGAAACTAGGCCTTATTCATCTTTCTATCCCATCACAACACTTAATAGACAATAAATATCTGTTCATTGAATCAAAGAATAAAAACAGAGGGTGAATTTTGGGAATTGCAAAGGTGATCATCTAAAGTTAATGAAATTCCTTGGTAATTTTGCACCACTGAACAAAAAGTATGTTTAAACTTAAAGTTGTTCATTTTAAAGAGCCAGCACTATGTTGGAATCTAAATAGGCTTGGAACCAGAAGACCTAAGTTCTAATCTCAGTTTTATGAATTACTTCCAGTCTAACTTTGAACAAGTCACAAACTCTACAGGTTCTGGTCTCCTCATCTAAAAATAAGATAATATCATTTCTTTTACCTCATCCCTAATGTAAGTGAAAATGCTTTTAAAGTGCTAGATAAATAGGAAAATTGTATTATTTTAATAATATGTTTTCCCTAAGGGAATTCCTAACACATGAGACAAGCTGCTGAAAATACTGTAGTTAAAGCAGGGGGTACATAAGAAGATTGCTAGTTAGCAGAATGTTTGACTTGAAAGTCAGGAGAGAACTGGGTTCAAATCCTATCTCAGATACTCACAAGCTATGGGGCTCTGAGACTCTCTTAATTTCAGTTTCCTCATCTGTAATAGGAGGATAATAATAGCACCTATCCCACAAGGCTGTGAGGAGCAAAGGAGATAACACAAATAAAGTGCTTTGCAACCTTAAGATGCTAATTAGGGTGTTGTTTTAAGCTTATTTTTTAAAGCTTCAACAGCTTAAAGCTGCGCTAAGAGTTGTGAAATATGAATGTGATGGAATACTATTATTCTGTAAGGAATGATGGAGGGGATGGCTTCAGAAAAAAAGAGAAAACTTATATGAACTGATGCAAAGTGAAATGCGCATAACTAGAAGAATTTGTACAAGAAAAATACTGTATACACAAACAACTTTAAAATACTTAGGGATTCTGACCAACACAATGACCAATCACAACTACAGAGGATTCATAATGAAACATGCTATCTATCTCCCAATAGAGAAATAATGGACTCACATGTGTGAGTGTATATATTATATATGTACACACACATACAATATACAAACATGATTAATAATTTTTTTTGCTTGACCATACTTGTTTGTAATGTATTTGTGTGTGTATGTGTATGTTTTCTCAATGGAGGGTGGGAGGTTGGAATGAAAGAATTGAGAGCAGAGAAAAAACTGAATCTTTTTTTAAAAGCAGGAAGTGTTGACTCTGGCAGGAACCAAATTCTATAACTATGCGTTGTCATCCTTAGGGAGACCCACAACCTAATTGTTTTAATCTTATAATACTAAACATGTTGGGAGATTTTGAGACTTAAACAAAAGGCCCAGTGGAGTCAACACATAAGAGTTTTCAATGGTTTGGAGTCTCAGAAAGTGGAATAAACTTATATTCAGTATATCTCCTGGCTAAGAGATCAGCCTAACTATGGCCTCAGCTCAGGAAAAACTCTGATAGAAACAAATGACAGCCTTGAATGTGGGCAGTAAAAATGCTATTCCAGTTATACATTGCAACAATAAGTACACTGTTGCAGTGTAGAAAAGCAAAAAGTCACTCATTTACCCATGTTGCTCAGATTAAGGCAACTAGGAATCTATGCTTTGCCATTTGTTGTTTATAGAGTAATTGAAGAATGTTAAAGGTATAGATGCTATGTTTATTAAATCTGAAGATGAACAGGCTGAAAAAGATAGCTAACATCAGTAGGCAGAAAGACTTTAACAGGCTAAAATGTTGGGCCAAATCAAATGTGATTAAATGTAATAGGGATGAATATAAAATTTCACACTTGGGTTAAAAATTAACTACCCAAGTACAAATTAGGGGAGGCATGGTGAGGCATTTGTCTGAAAAATGAGGGTTTTGGCAAACTGAAAGATTAATGAGTATATTAAGGCAGCAAAAAAGGTAATACATTATTCAGCTGCTTTAAGAGGTATGACTTTCTTCCCCAATTGATAAATGGTCAAAGGATATGAACAGGCAGTTTTCAGAGAAAGAAACTAAAGATATCTATAAGCATATGAAGAAATGCTCTAAATCACTATTGATAAGAGAAATGCAAATCAAAACAACTCTGAGATACCACATTTCTCCAGTCAGATTGGCTAAGATGACAAAACAAAAAAAGTGACAAATGCTGGAGAGGATGTGGGCAAATTGGAACACTAATGCATTGCTGGTGGAGTTGTGAACTTATCCAACCATTCTGGAGAGCAATCTGGAATTATGCCCAAAGGACTATAAATAATTTCATACCCTTTGACCCAGCAATACCACTTCTAGGGTTATATCCCAAAGAGATCATAGAAATGGGAGGAAGACCCAAATGTACAAAAATATTTATAGCAGCTCTTTTCGTGGTTGCAAAGAATTGGAAACTGAAGGGGTGCCCATCAATTGGGGAATGGCTAAACAAGTTGTGGTATATAAATGTAATGGAATATTATTGTGCTATAAGAAATGAGGAGGAGAAGGATTTCATATTTACCGGGAGAGGCTTATACAAACTGATGCTGAGCGAGAAGAGTAGAATCAGAAGAAATTTGTATACAATCAGAGACACATCATATGTGTGATGACCAACTATGACAGGCTGGACTCTTCTCAGCAATGCAGTGATGTAAGTCAATCCCAAAAGACTCATGAAAGAGAGAAATTCGACATCCAGAGATATAACTAGAAAGAACTGAGCTTGAATCCTGATGGAAGCAAACTAAATGATCATTTTCTTTTCATTGTTTGGTTTTATTTCTTCTTTACCATTTTTCATCCCACCTAGTACAATACACCTTTGTAATTGGACTAATGTCTAATATGAATGTATTTGCAGATCCTATACTGGACTATATGCTGTCGTGGGGAGTGAGGGGGGGGAAGTAAATGAAATTTGAAAATCAAGGAACTATGGAATTGAATCTTGTTAACTGAAAATAAACTAATAAATTAATTTAAAAAAGAGGTATGACTTTCAGGAATAGCTCTACCACACAAATTCCCCATTTCCTCCCATCAGTCCACTTCTGGAGTAACAATTTCAGGTAACATTTTAAGATGATGAAAAACTCAAGTGTCAAAAGGAAGGGAAATCAGGATAGTGAAAGGTCTTGATCTCATGTCATGAAGACTGAAGAAAATTAATATGTTTAGCTTAGAGAAGACTTATATGAAGTGTTGTCACTTTGGAAAAAGGGATTTCCTCTAAGAATTTTCCTCTAATAATTCCCAAAGAACATAATTACAAGTGATAGGCAGAGTTTAGAATCAATGTCAGGAAAAACTTCCTAGCAATTAGAGCTATCCAAAAAGTGGAATACTCCCTCATAGGTCTTCAAGCAAGGGCTCAATGTCCCCTTGTCCAGGATGTCATAAGAGATTATTTTCAAGTAAGAGTTAGATTAGATGGCTGTTGAAGTCCCTTCTAACTCTGTGATTCATTAACTCTTTTTTTTTTTCTTTTTGGAGGGCAACTGGGGTTAAGTAACTTGCCCAAGGTCACACTGCTAGGTTTTTGTTTGTGCATTAAGTGTCTGAGGTCAGATCCGAACTCAGGTCCTTCTGACTCCAGGGCTGACACTCTACTCACTGTGCCACCTAGCTGCCCCGATTCATTTAACTTTTTTTTTTTTTAAAGCAATTGGGGTTAAGTAACTTGCTCAAGGTTACATGGCTAGTCATTATTTGTGTGTGGGTGCTCATTTTCTGAGGCTGGATTCGATCTCGGGTCATCCCAACCCCGAGGCCGGCGCTCTTACCCACTGTGCCACCTAGCCGCCCCCATTAACTCTTGATATAGATGATATTTTAGAGTTATGGGAAAAGTTTTGATTTAGATAATAAGTGACTTACAAATGGCAGAGGCACAAAAGAGGCAAAACCAAAATGAAATAAATGTTCAAAAAATTTTAAGATTTCTTATGTTTCAACTACACCTACAATTTTTTTCTCCATTTCTCCATCACCTTATAAAATAATGCCAACAGAGAACCACTTTCAAAATCTGCTTTGGAAAAGTTGGATAACTAAAGCTAGTATAAAATACTAACATTTCCTGCCCAGACACAGCCTTGACTTGAACCCAGATTCTTCTGATTATCGAGTTCAATGTGTTTCCATTACCCAGTGTTGAATAGGTGTTGGTACTGCATGGCAGTGTCAGGACTCAAACACAGGTGCCATGAACCCCAAGTTCAGTGCTCTTTCCACACTGCAGAAACATATTTTAGGAAGCAAGACTCAAGTTGTGGTTCTAATGAAGTCAGTCATTTTTTTCACTTGTTCCACATAAGATTATGTGTATAATAATTTATAATATTAATGAGCAATGGTTCCTAAAGATCTGAAGGATTATACCAACTCGAAGACCAAATATCAGAGTTCATTCAGGACATCTTAACAAATGGATTCAAGGGATATAATAATGAGTATATTTTCATATCTATTTATATATACTTGAAGTTTTATATATATGTTGAGTATTACAGAAGGAAATATAATAAACTTTATTGTGCAGAAAAATGTTTGGGAAATTAAATGATTTGATTAAATGAATATTTTAGATAACAATAGTAGACCACTGGGTTTAGATATAAAAGAGATCTTAGAAATTACCTAGTACAGTGTGGTGCAATTTTAAAAAATGCTAAATTTGTTTTCAATGGACTAAAGTATGTAGATAGGCCCTGTCACTTGCTACCTGTGTGATCTTGGGTAAGTCCCCTTGATCCCTCTGGGACTGAGTATCCTATTTATAAAATGAAGGAAGTGAAGCAGATGACTTTCATAATTCTTCTCAGCTCTAAATAGGATTAACCACCTTCATTTTATACAGCTGACTAGAGAAAAGACATAACTTGTCTAATATCCTATAAGTATTAGAGCTGGGATGAGATAATGTATATTGATAATTGGTTTTCAAGGAATTTTAATATACATATATATATATATGAACATAATTTGGTATTTCACTGATGATTCATAAAGTTTTCAGCTTTAGGGGCTTCATTACCATGGAATAGTATTACAAAAAATAATTCTGGTATTTGGATTCTAGATAAATGAACATTTACATTTCCAAAAAATAATTAGAGGGTGGCAGAAGGTGGGAAGATGCATTTGAGAGGTTTGATAGGAGTTAAACTCATGCAATTTATACATGTTTTAGAAACATGTACTAAAAATATGAACTCAAAAATCAGACTTCTTTTTAGTTTGGTATTAGATGATTTATGATAGTATAGCTAGCATGTAATTCTACTCTTTCCATTTCCAGAATTAATGGAAATTTAGGTCTTTCATGTTGTTTTAAAAGAGAAATTAATTAACTAATAACTGATTTTGCAGAAAAAGTGAGCAAAAAAGGAATGAGATAAAACTCAACCTTATCTAAATTGTTACATTAAAAATAATTATTTTTCCTCATTTATTTTTTTAAACACCTTATATCAGTCAACCAAAGTAAAGTCACAAGATACTATGCATGCTTTAATTATGTAAATGGGCAAATAAAAGCAAACTCGTTTGTCACTTTTGACAATCACACTTGGAAAAACAATGCTGCTTATACTATTTATTCAAGCTGCCAAGCCCAGCTTTACTCAAATAGTGCTAGTCGGTTTATTTGTCCAAACAGTTTAACAACTTCCAAAAAAATTCCAACTCCAGAAAGACATGCCTCAATAGTGCCTTTATTCATTCTCTAGCATCTGGAACTTCTAAAGCATCCTTTAACAATTTATATTAACTCACAAAGTGCAAGCAACACAAATAATTATGAAATACTGCACAGGAATATACTTGCACACAGTCAGAAATCATATAACATAGGTCAGAGTGTCAAATTTCAACCTAAAAATGTTCTTATCTAAAGTGCTTAAGGCAACTCTTTCGTTTCTTTCCCTAGTTTATTAAAAACAGAAATGGTATTTAAAAGTTCAGGGGCTAAAAGATCCTAAAATAACATAATTTAATAATGCCTCATATATTAGTTTCGGTTCATCTCCCATACATTTCCAATATAGAAATCAGTCTTGTTTCAGTTTTCAAAATAAAGACCAGAATGAGCATACAGTTTAAAAAGGAGCTCTGAAAAGGAACTCATAAAAAGATTTATACACACACACATTCTGGACTTTAAATTTAATTTTTAAAAAAGCATAGCAAAAGCCTAACTGTACATTTATTTTATGGTAATACTAGAGGTAATAGTAAGTGTTACACAGGTGAGGGGAGAAACAGGATCCTGGATTTACTAAATTCATTTTCTTACTACAAAATCCTCTGAGAAATTAGATATTACACAATTTTTTTATCAATAGTAAACTTTTTCCAGGGAAATTTGTAATATTCTTCTCTCAATGATTTTGATATGAAGAGTGTCAAGAAGAGGACATTAACACATACAAGAACCTTAAATACTTCAACCCTTCTCCCCATCCCATCGTTTAAGAACGTCCTTAGAGCAAGAAACAAAATGTTCCCTGGCTTGAGTACTATCAGTTAAAACTGTGTGGGGCACTGGGAAAATTTAGAAGGCACTGAATTAACCAGATGATATCACCATAATGAGAAATTCTTGTAAAAAAATTAGAAAATTTTTTTTGGCTTTTTCTGTGTAATAACTATCAAGACAGCCACTTCCATAAACAACAGATTGACCAATGGTTTTTGTTTCAGGGTTCGCTTTTGGCAAATTAATTCTTTGTTGTTTCAAAAGTTCTCTGGTAGTCCCTCAAAATTAAGTCGAGCATAGTACATTCTTTTTAAATTGTGCCAAAAGAAATGGAAGGAAACCAGAAGAAAAGTGCTTTGAGAACTAGGGTTACCTATGTTCACATTTTAAAATATCCTTGTCTTCCTCATGCTCAACTATTAAACATCCTTAAAACTATCGCACATTAGATCAGTGGTATATATATTATCTTCTACTAGTACTATACATCACTGGATAGACTAATATCCTTCATTTACATTCATTGTATAGAGAGTAAAACAGAACACCCTGCATGTGAGTACTATACTTTTATTGAGAGAATACTTTATTTAAAGCATCATGATGCCTTCTCTAGTGATCAACACAGTGGAGTTTAAAGAATAGAAGGTAACTTCCTGGGGGGAAAGCTCTAATACCCTAAGGTATCTCAAATTAAAATAAAAAGTTTTTTAAAATCAACATTTCAAAAACAGGGAAAATACATATTCAGGTTTTTAAGTGGGGGTAAAAAATATTTGTATATCGTTTCATTTACTGTCATTTTTGTTTAGTTCCCAGGGACTTATATTTCAAGTTTACTTTGCCTTATAAGTTTTATCGCCCTCACTAGACAGTTTTTATTCGGTGTTAAATATGCTGTCATTAAGTATACATAAACTCTTAAAGAGTTGTACCTGCATTTGACTATAAGTAAATGCAACAAAAGAACTTGCACCAAAATTGTCTCTAAGCTGTCTTATTTGAAATAATTATAGGTACAAATTGTTTCAGAGATGTGTGGATTCTTTTCCTAAACTATTTTAGGTCATTTATACTTTATTAGTGAACACAGGTAAATATAATTTTAGTAAATAACAATAAATATGGCATTCCTAAAGGAATGAATGGCAAGCACTTTCTGTATTAATTTTTCTCTCCTCTTTTATACAAGTTTGAACTAGTGTGGCCTTTACAAATAATTTTGTTTTATGGGTTGCAAAGTTTAATATGTTATTTTAACCCTACTACAAAGCCTTAAATAAACAAAATACCTCAAAATCTAATTTTAAATTTACTACACATTTAACTTAAGTAGGAAATAATACCAGAAAACACTATGTAAAAGCCCTTAAAAATCCATCTATTGTCCAAACTGACCTACAAAAAGGAAGTCTAATTGAACATCAGCATGATAAGGAAAATCTCTGTATCACCCCACTAATGTTACAAAGTATCTAGATTATAGGAACCAGTGCAAAATGAAATCTCTTAAACTAGAATGTTTTATAAACTCACCTGTCCAATCTGTGTCAAGTCACAAGAATAATGTAAATTTTCTCTTAGCATTGTGCCAGTTTGGAAAGATAAACAAAGAAGAGAGAAAGGGGAGGAAGAGGAGCCTGATCTATTTAACATATAAAGCAAGGGGGAAAAAGTCAAAACCCTATTCATTTCCAAATTAAGGAGGAAAAAAACATTAACGTTACTGTAGACAAATCTTTATGGCATTCCCAACAGTCTCAAATATAAAACTTATAAGGGCTGAAAGTTGTTTAAAGTTTCAGTCTGAGGACTAAAAGTCTTTCTTTTCTGAAGAATCACAAAATTAAGAAAAGAAAAGCATAGGAAAGCTAAAAAAATTATTTTAGTCAATTAAGTGATTAACCTTCCTAACCAAGGCTATTCCTGCCTTTGGAGTCCTATGTATAAACAAACAGAAGAACCAACAAAATATCTAGAAAACCAAAAAAAAAAAAATCAGTTTTCTTCTAAAATAAAAACACTGTCATTTTCACCTTCATCTATTGTTCACTTAGTCAATCTCTAGTTTCATACTTGCTTCTACAAGATTTCACAGTAAGTTCCTGCTAATACTTCATTTCAGAAGCTTAATGTTAACAGTATTGAGGCCTTAAAAGCAGCAGAGGGCAGCAAACCCAAATGGTTAATCCATTGCTCATAAGCATCTGTGATTAGAAACTGCACAGAAAAAAACACCAAAATAAAAATAGAAGTAAACATTTCTTGAAGTGATATTACTGCATAACATTGTTCAGGCTGCTAGTTGAACCACTCATTCCATTTTCATGTTTCTGTAGTGTTTTCACAGCACTTGGAACCTGCAATCCAGTACTCAAAGAAAGTCTACCACACCAGACCTAGAAAAGATTATAAAAATTATTATAAAAAAAGATTATAAAATAGCCTTCAAATTAAATCAAAAGTTATTTTTAATTCTATTTCAAAAGTCAAAATAACATCAAAATCAAAATTACATTTGTTGCCAAACATTAAAATGTATCAACCCATTGTGGCAGGAGTCCTGGAGTTAATATAGGAAAGTTCATCCTTTCCATAAATAGAAGTTACTGGGCAGCCTGTAATATATTGGTACTAGTCTGAAATAGGAGTGTGTGGAAATGAAACTTAGTTGGTTTCATCATCCCAGCAAAATAGGAAGAAGAGAAATGAAAGAATGCCAAATAGCGTATGGAATAGCGTATAAAGTTTATAGAGGGCCTTAGAACTTGTGCTTAGGCATAAGCCCCAAGCTGTCACTATCATCCTCAGCCTCTAAGCCCTAAATAAGGTTATATCATGAGTTTTCTATACTTAAATTATGCAGGAGGTATCAATAAAGAGAGATATTCATAGGCAGAGAAGTGTCTGATATAAGTGTCTTATAACAATATCCTGATCCTAGTAAGCAGTTAAAATTCCTTGAATTGAATTGTTTATTTAAAAAGCTTCTATTATCAAAACAAATTCTCAATTTAAAAAACCTGTTACAAAAGTTTTTTTCTACACTATTTGACTAATGATCAGAAACTTTTTGTAATTTTTAAAAATACTTTAGTTATATTACTAACTTAAAATGATAAGGTTGAGGTTGAGGTGGCTGCTGGTTGGGGGAAGGGAACATATATAAAAAGCATTCTGTCACTTTTAATTTTCTAGTACCACTGTACATTTGAATTCATTTAAATTTAACGAAAATTAAAATGGACTTATTAATTAATAATAAAAATGGACAGAAGTTCAGGCCAGTAAATATAGATGAAAGTCAAAAGAACTTAAAAAATATGCATAGAAAGTTAAAACTAATGATGAAAAACATTTAAACAAAAGTACTTCTAAGCAGGGGTTCTTAATCTAGGGTCTGTGGACTTATTTTAAAGAAATATTTTGATAATTGTATTTCCATACAATTATTTTCATTAGTAATCCTATATATTTTTTTATACATTTAAAAATATTATGAGAAGGGGGTCAATGCTTTGCCAGACTGCCAATGGAGTCCATGACATACAAAAAAGTTATGAACCTGGACAAAATGACTAATGTGGAAATGTTTTACATGATTGTATATATAGAACCTCTATCAGATTGCTTACCATATCAGGGAGGGAGGGGGAAGGGAGGGATAGAATTTGGAACTCAAAACCTTAAAAAATGTTAAAAATTGTTTTAACAAATAATTGTGTGGAGAAATAAAATATTTTTTTTAAAAAGTTAAGAATTCCTGCTCTAAAGAGTGACTGAATACTGATAACATAAATTATATCATTAGCTGTTTTGATACTTATTGAGAACATAACAGATAGTTTACTAAGATTCTAACTTATAAAATCCACAACTATGAAATTAATGTTCTTCATTTTGGCCAAAAGGTTTTGTGTATTTAAAAATTACATATGCTGTGCATTCTCTTAATAGATAGTTGCTCACAAACAAGGTAAAAAAAAAAACCCAACATACCCTAGATATAAAGAAGGTCACCTAGAACAACTCATTTGTGAATTAAAATCTTCTCTACTGGAAGGCTTGGAATATGATATTCTGGAGGTCAAAGGAGCTAGGATCAAAACCAAGAATTACCTACCAAGTAAAACTAAGTGTAATCCATGAGAGGAAAAAAAATTGATATTCAGTGAGATAGAGGAATTTAATGTATTCTTGAAAAAAGACCAGAATTAAATAGAAAATTTGACTTTCAAATACAAGACTCAAGAGAAGCATGAAAAGGTAAACAGGATAGAGAAATCATAAGGGAATTATTAAAGTTGAACTGTTTACATTCCTACATGCAAAGATGATATTTATAACTCATGAGATCTTTCTCATTATTACAGTACTTAGAGGGAATATATAGACAATGGGCAGAGGGTGAGTTGAATATGAAGGGATGATTATCTAAAAAATAAAATTAAAAGGTGAAAGAGGAATGTACTGGGAGAAGGAGGAGAGGGAGAGGCAGAATTGGGTAAATTACCTCATATAAAAGAGGCAAGAAAAAGTTTTTATAGTGGAGGGGAAAAGAGGAGAGGTAAAAGGGAATGAGTGAACCTTACTCTCATCAGAATTAGCTTAAGGAGGGAATAACATACACACTCAGTTGGGTATGGAAATTTATCTTACCCTACAGGAAAGTAGGGGGAGGGAGATTAAGGGAGGTGATAGAAGGGAGGGCAGATTGGAGGGGAGGGTAATCAGAAGCAAATACTTTTGAGGAGGGACAGGGCCAAAGAAGAGAACAGAATAAACGGGGTGCAGTATAGGATGGCAGGAAATAGTCTTTCACAACATGACTGTTATGGAAGTGTTTTGCATGACTACATGTGTATAACCTATCAAACTGCTTGCCTTCTCAATGAGGGTGGGTGGGGAGGGAGGGAGGGAGAGAATGTGGAACTCAAAGTTTTAAAAATAAATGTTAAAAACTGTTTTTACATATAACTGGGGGGGATTAAATACTAAGTAAATAAAAAATAAATAAAATCTCCTCTAAAACATCTCCAACAAATTGTCATCCAACTTATGTTTTAAGACATCAGCAAGACATCTTCATCCAGTGGTTAAGATACTAGAAAATTCCCCAGGTTGACAGGAAACAATAGGATTTATCACCTATGCAAATGAGAAACATTTTAAGGGCAAACAAAACGAGATTGTTTCAAGTTATTCCCACAATATTACAAATTCTAATTTCAATCAAATCTATATTCATGCTTTTAAAACTGTTTTAATAAAATTGACAAAAGAATAAAAAGGAAATATAGGTACTCATATATAGATATATATGTCTACTCAAGAGATACATAATTCTAGTTGAAATTTGAACATATAGGAAAGGAAACCAGCAGGAAATCATCCCATAACCTTGTATGGATGCATAGATTAATGACCTAAAAAGTAGGCTTTTCTGACATCAAATTTATGCCAAACAAAACAATAACAAAACCCAACAAAAATACATCAATACTGTAGTTCAGTGATACTATGGAAAACACTCTCACACAAATAGCACCACATGAACCACTGTGTGAGAGATGTATACTAGATAATGGGCAAAGTGGATTCAAAAGAAATTGTATGACCAGTCTGAGAGATTAGTTAGTAAAAGACTGATATCAGTCTGAAGGGATATCTCACATGGAATTCCCTAGACATATAATACTGTCTCTGTGTTAATCAATATTTTAATGAATGACAGATGAAATCATAAACTAAGAGCTGATTATACTTGCAAATTATATAATATATAGCTAATGTAAGATTACAGAGGAAAAATTCAAATACCAACTAAATTTTTAGAAAAGTTTAGAAGATCCTAATCTTAATGATTAGGATATAAGAAAGGTCAAGATGAGGATGTTAACACGTAAAAGAATATTATTCATGAAAACTCTTCTCCTTATGTCCCCTACCAAAACAGCCTTTTATTAATAAAACACATTGCCTTGCCTTAATAGCATCATTTAGGATTTTATGGGACATCAGACTACAGGCATATTTTTTTTTTTGCCTTTTGGAGGGCAATTGGGGTTAAGTAACTTGCCCAAGGTCACAGGGCTAGGTTTTTGTTTTTGTTTTTGTTTGTGTTTGTGTTTGCATTAAGTGTCTGAGGCCGGAACTGAACTCAGGTCCTTCTGACTCCAGGGCCGACGCTCTACTCACTGCGCCACCTAGCAACCCCAGACTACAGGCATATTTAGAGGGAAAAGGCACTGAAAAAAAATCATGGCACTATAACAATACATGACACAGTCCAGTTTAAAAACAACCGCCACTATTACATAAGAACTTTTGGCTTGATCTGTGCCACAATGCCAAGATCCTCCACTTAGCTGTCTCCGTTAACAACAGCTGGAACACTGGATTACTATTTTGGTGTTTGCTTCTAGGAAACAGCACTGCAGTTTTTACATAGGTTCTCTTATAGCCTTTAAAGGTAACTACAACATAGATTATACTAGTAGAGATATGCTCCAAAGAAGTTTCCCATACACCAAAATATTCATAGGAGGTTTCTTGTGTTAGCAAAGAAAAATAACCATCCACAGGTCGTAGAATAGCTAAATAAATTCTAGTACTGAAGGGTAATGGAATATTATCGTGCTATAAGAAATAATGAATATAAAGAATTTAGAGAAGCATGGGAAATCTTATGTGAGCTCATGTAGAATGAAGTTAGCAGAATGAGGGAAACAATAAACACAATCACCAATATAAATGGAAAGAATTTGTAAAATGAAACATTATGTAATTGTAATGATCAAAACTGTCCCTAATATATCAACTTTCCTTCTTTACAGATACTGTCAGACTCACTTTATTGGGGGAAGAATGTGTGTGTGTGTGTGTATGAATTTTTTGCTGAACTGCTTTCTTTTCTTTTTTTTGTTATAAGGGATGGTTCAATGAGGAGATAAAGAATATATATTCAGAAATGAAAATTATTTAAAAAAATAAAAGATATCAATTAAGACAAAATATTTTTAAGAGGGGCAGCTAGGTGGTACAATGAATAGAACACTGGCCCTGGAGTCAGGAGGACCTGAGTTCAAATCTGGCCTCAGACACTTAACACAAAAACTAGCCACGTGACCTTGGGCAAGTCACTTAATCCCAACTGCCCTCAAAAAAAAAAAAAGCAAAATATTTTTAAGTGCATAGTAACTCTATTAAAAAAAAAAAACTACACTGTGAGAAATGGCAATTAGAAGGTTAGTGCCTTGAGATCTGGGACTAGCTATGTTCACACAAGTGAAGTGTTCTACAGAATAGTTTCCTAAGAACAAGTTAAGAAGCAGATTATGAGTTATTCCAAAGAAAGCAGTTTTTGACAGAATTGGAGCTACTGTGGTGGATTCTAGACCCATGATGAACCCAACATTCTAAAATTACTGGGCCTATGAGGAGAGGAAATAAGAAGAGTAGATAATGGTGACAGGTAAGCAGTTCAATGGTAACAGAATTTTCAGGAATATTCAGAAGTACTCCAAAACCAGAAGCTGAAATCAGTATGATCTGATAAAGAAACACATAAATGTCACTTATGGGACACATACACTATGTAGCCTAATATTCAAAATTAATGCTCTCAGTATAGACACAAGCATGTATCACACAGAGAGAGGATCTACTCCACTGAATAATGAAGCACAAATCATTTTTCTTAAATTGCCAAATGAAAATATAAATACTAACCATGAAACCAGGGAGCACTGGCTGTGTAAATTTTGTTTTAAAAGAATACAATAATTGCCTTGAGGCTGCATCATAGAAGGAAAGTTGACCTGAAATGAAAAAAAAATTAAAAAGCTCAGTTATAGAAAACCAACCTCAAACCCAAAAGAACCAAGGGGAAAACAATCTCAAAATATAATGGTTAAACACTAGAAAGTAAAATACATATTAATAGGAAAATTGTTTCTGTAAAATTGTAACGGGCTAAATTTTGAATATTAACAACAGCCCTTTTGTTGCAAACATCAATAGCAAAATAACTGGGTAAAGTTTTACATCTGAAGTCTCTAAAAATCTGATATGATTTGGCTATTTAGAATACACTAATTGAACGCTTGTATTCTAAGCTTACTTTCAAGTTCAAGTGTTTATAAACAAAACAAGAAGATACATTAATAAAGCAAGAGAACTGTGAAAAATGGCATAATTTGCTTAGTTTCTCTGATATTTAAGTGAATACCTCTCAGCCTAGCTCCAAAGTCCTCTATCATCTCCTGGCTTTAGCTACTCAAACATCACTTTCTTTACTAATTGATACCATCTACTCAAACCCAATCCTTATAATCTATATAAATCGGGTTCCCTCCCCTCTATATTTTTATTTCTAACACACTTCATCTTATTTTCAAATGATAACACTTCCCCCTTACTCTCAACTAATTCAAATCTTGTATTTAAAATCTTAGCTTAAAAACCATATCAAATGAAACCCAAAACACTTCTTCAATGACATGTTCCCTTTCATTATCCTTAGACTGTAATGATCATTTCTTAAATATGACAGTTACTATAAGGATTCATGGGGCAGCTAGGTGGTGTGGTAGATAGAGCACTGGGCTTAGAATCAGGAAAACTCATCTTACTGAGTTCAAATATGGCCTTAGACACTTACTAGCTGTGTGACTCTGAGCAAGTCACTTTAACCTTTGTTTGCTTCAGTTTCCTCATCTGTAAAATGAACTGGAGAAGTAAACTACCCCAGTATCTTTGCCAAAAAAAAAAAAACAACAAAAACAAAAACAAAAACAAAAAAACCCAAAATGTTGTCACAGAGAGTTGGACACGACCGAAACGACTCAACAACAATTCACAGAAAGTTAGAGCTGAAATGGATTTGACAAGATCATCCAATTGAATGTTCATTTCTTCAAATGAAGAAACTGAGACCTAGAAAGACAGGTTGCCTAGAGTCACATAGACAATCAGTGGCAGAACTGGAACTAACACCCAAGTCTACTGCTCTGAATTCAATGCCTTTTCCATTACCTTATGGTATATAAATTTATATACTGTATGTATGTGTGTATGTATGAAACATAAAAAATAAAATCATATACTGTATAAAATCACTCTATTTATTTTAACATTTTCCCCCTTACAATAGGTTCCTTGAAGGAAGTCTTCTATTTTTGTTATCAATTATAGTATCTCCAAAAAAACTTAGTATAGTAATGGACACAGGAATAGGTGTTCAAAAAAGCTTCTTCAGTCTCATTTGGAAGGAGAGATGAAAAGCTTTTTTATTTTTTATTATTCTAGCTGGCAAGCAATTATACTCAACCCCTCTAGAGCATATGATACTGATTACCACTCCCTCCTCTTTGAAATTCTCCTTTCCTTGGATTCATGACTCTACACTTTCCCATTTCTCCTATTTAGAAAGCAACTGCTTCCATCCCCTTCACTTTTTTTATTGCTTCTCTTGGCCCCTGAGAGTGCCTAGTCCCCCATAGCTCTGTCCTCTACTTTTTCATCTCCCTACACTTACTTTATTAAAATGACCTCCTCTATCTCATGGCTTCAAACTAAGAAATTCCAAATCTACATCTTGAACCCCAATTTCTCACCTAGGTACCATAGTTCTAATTATCTAAAGAACATGTCTGCCAGCCTAGCTGAAGAAACAAGATATTCTGAGGGAAAGACAGGAGGCAGCATGTGTCAGGCAAGTCAAGAACCTAAATCTAAGAGATCAATGCTTCCAGCACTATGACCACAGCCATCTTCCAGGAAGCTACTACAGAGACAGAAGCTGGCAGCTGCTCTTACAAGTGCTACCACAGCTACCAAAGCCCCAGAAAAGAAAGTTCTGGCCACCAAAGTCCTTGACAATGTCAAATAACTCAATATCAAAAATAGATGATTTTATCAGTGAAATGACATAAAAGAAGAAGTATTATCATGTTTTACCACTGTACCCAAAGAAACATAGAATTTTTCCATATGACTTATAGCTGAAACCTTCTGTATTTGTTGTTTCCCATTATGGACTGAGAGCTCCCTAAAAGCAGGACTTTCTGACTTTTTGGTTGTATACCTGGCACTTAGCACAGAGTTTTACACATAGTGAGTGCTTAGTAAATGTTTTTTTTTTTCCATTCATTCCTAAAGGGCAGCTTTGTCACTTCAAAATTAACATGTTAAACCATGTTGAGCACAAAATTGGAAGACATGTTTATGTAGATAGGGAAGAACAGAAAAAGGGAAGTTTCAAAGCGGGAGAGAAGGGAAAGAAAATAAGTTATTTTGGGTATGTTGAGTTTGAAATGTCTCTGGCACATCCAGGCTGTTGGTGATGTGGGACTGAATGAAGTTCAAGGGGGAGAGGGTGAGGCCAGATGTGCAGATCTATGAGTCATTTGCACAGAGATGAAAATCTCTCTCTCTCCTCTCCCTCTCCCTCACACCCAACCCTCATATATTTCCTTAGCTCCAGTTCTGCATGCCCAATCTAACTACTGTATATCTCTACATGTAAATCCCACAGCTAACTCACACTCAATATGTCCAAAATTTATCCCAATGACTGATCTTTTACCACTGACTCCTAAACCCATTCTTTTTTACTAACTTACCAAATTTTGTGGAGGGTACCACTACTCGTCTAGAGAGAATTTACAATTCTTCAGTATCACTCATCATACTCCCCCAATCCACATCAATTGCCAAATCATGTCAGTTCTACCTTTTCAACTTCCCATGAATCCATCTCCTTCTCCTTCCTCACATTCATTCTAGTTAAGGCTCTCATCACTTCCTGACTGAGCCTCTGCAATAATCTCCTATCTCTCTACATGCATCTTTTCTTCTCTTCAATCCATCTGCTACATAGCTGTTAAACTGGTATTCTCTACTTTTTTTTTTTTTGGAGGGGGAAAGGCAAGGCAGTTGCCCACGGTCACACACACCTAGTAAGTGTCAAGTGTCAGAAACTGGATTTGAAATCAAGCACTCCTGACTCCAGGGCTGGTGCTCTATTCACTGTGCCACCTAGCTGCCCCATAAACTGACATTCTTAAAGCCAGGTCTGATCCTATCATTCCTCTGCTCAAGAAGCTTCTGTGGCTCTCTAATGTCTGTAGAATAAACATAAACTCCTCTCATTGGCATTTAAAGTCTTTCATTATCGGTTTCAACCTATTTTTCCAAACTGAGTATATAGTATTTGTTCTAACACATTCAAGTCAACCTGGTCTAACCTACTGGTCTTTGTACATGGCATTCCATCACCTGTCTTCATAGGCTGACTCCCTTGACAGAAATGCTCTTATCTTCATCTCTGACTCTTAGAATTGCTAGCTTCCTTAAGGTTCAGCTCAAATGTCACCTATTTTAAGGGACCTTTTTTGGATTTCCCTCCCCTAGGTGTTAGTACTTCTCCTCCCCAAATAATTTTATATCTATTTCCTGCATATAATGAGCACATAATACACACAGCGGTTAAAATATCCTAAAATCAACACATAAGATGAAAATTGCATATTTATTATCTTTCAAATCTTGTAAATCACCCATAAAGTACATTATTGTAGCCACAGTCCTGGTACTGTATTTCCCCAGAAGATCTTGTTTCCCACTCCCAAAAGGGAAAAGGGGGGTACATCCAGCTAAGACTGTACCTAGTTCTATATCACATCCATCCATGCTTCAGAGCCAATCATTATATTGAAGTTATAAATCCAGCTTGACAATTTCTTTTAGAGAGAGACAGAGAGAGAGAGAGAGAAAGAGAGAGAGAGAGAGAGAGAGAGAGAGAGAGAGAGAGAGAGAGAGTGTGTGTGTGTGTGTGTGTGCGCGCGTGCGCACATTCAAGGATGCTTTTGACAAGAAGTAAAATGGGAGAAGTTGAGGAGGTGATTATGAACTTAAACTAAGCCCTTTCCAGTGGATTTTGAATGGGCCCTCTAGGGAGGAAGTAGGGGAGTGGGCAACACATGAATATAGTAGATGAAATGCAAGTAAATTTGTGGTATATGAAAGACCCAATATCTGGTCCTGCTCAATCACACCTGATGAACTGTAAAATATTAAAGTGAGAAAAAAATTTCTACACATGTAATTCTTTAAAATACACTGAAGCATAAACACCATTATAGTTGACCTGAATTATTAACAGGACAATTATAAGCATTCAGACCAAAAATATTCAATATAAAGCAGGTAGAAAATAACTAATTATCAGTCTTAACATCTCTGGCTCTTTTGATCCTTAGTGCCCTCACTATATCTTGTCTGCTTTATATAAAGAGAAAAAGTGTTATCAGTGTAGGTTTACAATAAGTACTGTCTGTCACAGAGACTACAAGAACTAATGGATGAATGAACTAGACTAGATGAACTCTTAAATCCCTTTTAACTCCAAGAGTTTTATAGCTTGTATTTTAGTATATTTTATGCTTTACAAAGCACTTTATGTTTGAGACTTTTTAAAGGGAGGAATGCTTAACTGTTATTTCCATTTTGCAGCTGAAGAAACCAAGGTCCAGAGAAGTTAAGTGACATGCTCAAAGTCACACAGCTAATAAATGTTAACACAGAAATTCAAACTCAGATCCTTTTTGGTTTCAAGATCAATGCTTTTTTCTCCTACACCATATTACATCTCTGAATTAAAGACATGTATTTGGTCAGACATCCTTTGAATAAGTGTAGAACAGCAGTTCAGTCAAGCTCCGGGAATCCACCACTTTTCCTACCATCTCCAGAAGTGATTCTTCCTATGGAGTTTGTGACTAGGATCCAGGTTTTCTTATCACAGTAGTAATGTTAACTATAGCCCCAGTCAATTTAAGAGGCACTATTAAAGGTTTCTCTGAAAAAAGTAACTATGAAGTTGTGTAATTACCTCCATCAAAATCACAAAACACTCCTATCCTTTCAGGAACAACAACATCTAAAGCTTTGGCTTTGTTGTTATGCTTTGCTGCAAAGGTGCTTTGTAGCCAGTTGTTGACATGGATACACCAACTAGTATTGGTCTTCCCCAACTGGTCAAACTTCCCCAAGGTCTTATATGCCAGTCCCACGCTGTAGGATTTACAGTCTTTCTGGGCTCTGACTTCCCAATAGTGCTGTCCACTTTCAATGGCAGTGTCTCCTGCAAAAGATTAAGAAAGTGGTTTTGGATCTTTTTATAGTAAAAAAAAAATCTTCCAGAAAAAGACTCTTTTCTATTACTCGTTTTCCTTAAATAACACTTAAATATTCTAGTTGCTAATCCTGATTACAGGGCAAGAACCATGGCAATGCATATATATTAAATATATTTAACAAAGAACAACCTTAATACAATCCCAAACAACTTGACTTTTGTTACTATACTTTTCCTACAAATAACTGCAATAAAACTCTTCTACTATTAACAAATGCAAGACCATACTCAATAAGCAACTCCTGAACATTATTTTGAAAACATGTGGGGCATTGTATAATTTCTAGAGGCAATATTCTAAAGAAGAGACGGCAAGTCAATTTGGGAGAATAAAATATAAAGGTGACAAAAATCTGAGGATTTGTAATGGGACGTTTTTAAAAAGCTCTACATTTGACATGCAAAAGTCTAGGTCCACTTTACCTGGGTGGAAAGCCCAGTAGTTTATCTATACTGCTTCCAACCTATATAAAACATGATAAAATCTAAAGTTTTACCCTACCCAATACTGTGTATGATTCACCAGTAAAACGATCTCTGCTGCCCCTTATAGATGATGGTCTGGAACCCACTGAAGTACGTTTAGGTGATGGTGTACCACTTCTATAAAACAGGAACAGAAAAAAAAATCTGGGATAAGGATGCTTGATAAAGCATAAAATGTCAGAGCATGGAATAAAACTTTCTACATGATCAGTTTTAAATTATGCTCATCAGCATCATTTTAGTTGGTCAGAACTGCTAACATGACAATGATAACCATTCAAATAAAAATCATTCAAAACAAAGCAGGCAAAAACAACTGTTATCATGCAGACTAAACAAAGATTAGATTCATATGAGAAAGAAGAAAGTAGGAAACAAGATGGGAAAAGAGAGAGACAAAAGTAAAAGAAGAAAGATGGCAAATTCACTTTCAAATTGAACAATAATAACTAAAGAAACTTCCTTTGCAATTAGATTTTAAATAAATAATATGAAAGTGGGTATGTTCAAGACATTATGGATGGCTGCCTGCAAGATTTGAGGAAGTACAGAAATGGATGATATCACAGATCCATCAGAGTAAAAAGGCACCAGGTTCTTTTTCATTATGTGTATAAGTAATTAATTCTTAGTCAAATTAACCTGAAGATTTTTTTTTAAACTAAATATATCAAAAGCTGTCCTACCTGCATGCTGCAGAAAGCATACTATATGTGAAACAAGATTGTGAAAAATACTTATAAAATATAGAGCTGAAGTAAACCTTAGAAATCATGTGGTATAACCTTATTTTACAAATAAAAAAACCCTGAGACCTAGGAAGATGAAAATAATCTATGTAAAAATCATATAGCAAATAAAATGCAAAGGATCCAAATTTTATTCTATAGCAGTTAGATTGCTGGTAATTTAAGATTCTGCCCCTCCCCAAACCTCTGGGAACAATATAATTTACTATTTACCCTCCTACTAATTTTCCAAAAACTCTGACATAATTCCAAAATTACAAACCTTCAATATTGAAAATAGATTTGCTGATGCTTCCAAACAATTTCAAAAATTATCACGATTACTTTAGATTACACTACAAGATTTTAAAATTCTATATTCCTGGTGCTTAACTTAAAGTGGTAGGACTTTTCCCCAATAACATTATTGCCAGGAGTTTTTTTTTTTGTTCCTGAGAAAAACTAAAGTAAAAACATTTCAATAAGCTATGCTCCCCTAAGAAAGGTAGCATGGTATAGTGGCATCTTCCAGAAAGTCTTGGTTTCAAGTCCTACCTCTGACACAAATAGGTGTGAACACAGGCAAATCACTTAAAGCCTCACAGAAGCCCAGACTCATTTCTATGGATGAGATGCTGATTTACATTAGTGGAGAAAGTTTCCACATATGGAGCTGCCTACTCTGGTGAAAAAGATCCAAATCCTTCCTCCATTCTTAGAAAAAAAAAAATCCTCCACTAAATTCCTACTTCAAAACTTTGGTGACACAAAAGTAACCTTGGGTTCTCAATAGCTATATTAGGCAAGGCAAATCTTACTATTTTACCAAGCAAGAAAGGTCTTTAATCTGGATCTGGTAATCCAAAAAGCAGTCTAGTAAATTCGTGTGTTCACGCGTGTGTGCGTGCGTGCGTGTGTGTGTGTCTGTGTGTGTCTGTGTGTGAGAGAGATTTTTTGATGTTCATTTTTGAAATTTACAAGCACTTATTTTTTCTCCTCATTATCTCTTCCCCATTTCCAATGTATTTTTCATCATTATTCCTATTTCTTTTTTTTTATTTTAAGTTCTAAATTCTCTCCCTCTCTCCCAGCCACCAAGAAGGCAAGCAATATGATATCAATTATACATATGAAATCAGGCAAAACATATTTCCATATTATCTAAATCACAAAAAAGCAAGAAAAATAAAGTGAGAAAATTATACTTTAATTTGTACTCAGTTCACTGGTTCTCTCTGAATGTGGATGATATGATGAGTCCTTTAGAATTCTCTTGGATCATTACACTGGATCAGACTTGCTAAGTTTTCAGCTGATCATCATTATAATATTGTTGTTACTATGTACAATGATGTCCTGGTTCTGCTCACTTCACTCTTTATCAGTTCATAAAAGTCTTCTCATCCCACTAATCATTTCTCATAGCACAACAGCATTCCATCACAATCATATGCCACAACTTGTTCAGTCATTCTCTGTGCATCCCCTCAATTTCCAATTCTTTGCCACCACAAAAAAAAGAATTGCTATAAAACTTTTGTACATGTAGGACATTTTCTTTTTTCTTTTATCTCCTTGGGGTACTGACTTAATGCTGGCATTTCTGGGTCAAAATGTATGCACTGTTTTATAGCCCTTTGGGCATAGTTCCAAATTGCTCTTCAGATTTGTTGGATCAGTTCACAACTTCACCAACAATTCATTATTATTATCAATATTATTATTAATATTATGCATTTTCCCAAATCCCTTCCTGTATTTGTAATTTCTGATACACACGAAGTGGTACTTCAGAATTATTTTCATTTGTATTTCTCTAATCGACAGCAATTTAGAGCATTTTTTTCAGATGACTATAGAAACCTTTCACTTCTTCTGAAAACTACCTCTTTATATCCTTTGACTATTATCAATTGGGGAATGGCTCTTAGTTTTATAAATCTGATTAATTTCCCTATATATTTGAGAAAAGGGGTCTTTATCAGAGAAATTTACTTAAGTTTTTTTATATTAATTCATTGTTTATGGTACCTTTTAGCAAAATGCAGTCTCCCTGCCTATTTCTTTTAATTAGATCTATTGTTACTTTTGCTTTGTCTAAGATCATAACTGCTACTCTGCCTTTTTTTTTAAACTACAGCTAAAGCATAAAAGATTCTATTCCATAGCATTACTTTAACTCTGTCTGTCTCTATCAAGTGGTTTTCTAATAAACAATGTATTGTTGGATTCTAGTTTCCAATTGATACTGCTATCCACTTTCATTTTATGAGTGACCTCATCCCATTCATATTCACAGTTATTATTACTATTTACCTCCATTCTATTTTTTTTTTCTTTCCCTCTCCCTTTTTATCTTGTCCCTCCTCAAAGGTCTATTTCCCATCTACTGCTGGCTCTTTTAATTCACCCTCCTTTTTATCAGTCCCCCCCCCACCTTTCTCTTATCCTCTTCCCTTTCTATTCTCCTGTTAAGTAAGATAGCTTTCTCTATCCCACTTAGTGTAGTCTTCCCATTTGAAACAAATTCTGATGAGAGTGAGGTTCGAGCATTTCCTGACACCCTTCCCCATTTTCCCCTTCACTGTAAAAGCTCTTCTTTATGTGCCTCTTTTATGTGAGATAATTTCCCTCATTCTTAACTCTTCCTTCCCCCTTCTCTCAGTGCATCCCTTTTTTCACCCCTTCATTATTTCTGGAGATCATTCCAACATAAATGACTCACATCCATAATCTATATCAATGTAGATTGCTTCTAACTGCCCTAAAGATAAAGTTCTTAGGATTACGTGTATTTGACTGCACATTTATAACCTATATGCTTACTGTCTTAGGGAAGAGGGATGAAATTTGGAACTCAAAAAATTTTATTTCAAAAAATGAAGATTAAATTTTTTTAATTTTTCTGGCTCACATAAAAAAAAGAATTATATGTATTGTCTTCCCATATAGGAATGTACACAATTTAATGCTGTTGAGCCTCTTATTCCTCTTTCATGTTTACCTATTTAATGCTTCTCTTGAATCTTACATCTGAATGTCAAATTTTTTGTTCAGCTCTGGTTGTTTCATTAGGGACACTTGAAAGTCCTCTAATTAAATATCCACATTTTTTTCTCCTATAGAATTATACTCAGTTTTGCTGGGTTGGTAATTCTTGGTTGTAATCCTAACTCTTTCGCCTTCTGGAATATTATATTCCAAGCTCTTCAATCCTTTAATGTAGAAGCTGCTAAATCCTGTGTTATCCTGATTGTGGCTCTACAATATTTGAAATGTTTCTTTCTGGCGGCTTACAGTGTTTTCTCCTTGACCTGGAAGTTCTGGAATTTAGCTATAATATTCTTGGGAGTTTTCATTTTGGAATTGCATTCTGGAGGTGATCAGTGGATTCTTTCGATTTCTATTTTATCCTTTGGTTCTAGGATATCAAGGCAATTTTCCTTTATTTCTTGAAATAATGATATCTAGGCTCTTTTTCTGATCATGGCTTTTACAATCCAATAATTCTTAAATTATCTCTCCTAGATCAATTTCCCAGGTCAGTTATTTCAATGAGATACTTCATTTTCTTCTATATTTTTTCTTTCCTTTGACTTTGTTTTATTGTTTTTTGAAGTCCCATTGAGTCATTAGCTTCAAAGTACCTATTTTATTTTTTAAGGAATTATTTTTATTTTAATTTTTAAGGAATAATTTTTTCAGGAAGTTTTTTTTTTTACCTCTTTTTCCATTTAGCCAATTCTGGTGTTTTTTTTTTTTGTTTTTTAAACTTAGAGTTTTATTTTTATTTGTTGTTTTGGTTTTTGGAGGGCAATTGGGGTTAAGTGACTTGCCCAAGGTCACACGGCTAGTAAGTGTTAAGTATCTGAGGTTGGATTTGAACTCAGGTCCTTCTGACTCCAGGGCCAGTGCTCTATTCACTGTGCCATCTAGCCGACCCTGTTTGTTTGTTTTAAGGAGTTCTTTTCTTCAGTGAGCTTTTTATCACTTTTTTCATTTGGCCCATTCTGTTTTTTCAAGGAATTTTTTTTTCTTTACCATTAGGCCAACTCTATTAAGCTTAAACAGTGTTATTTTCTTCAGGTTTTTTAATGCCTCTTTTATAAAAGCTATTAATTCTCTTTTATCACTCTCATTTATTTTCCCAATTTTTCCTCTGACTCTTATTTCTTTCTTTAACTCTTCCTGGGATTGGGTATAATTATAATTTTTTTTCTTTGAGGCTTGGTTGTAGCTGTTTTCACACTGTTGTCTTCTTCCTTGACACCATAGTAGCTTTTTATAGTCAAGTTCTTTTTGTTATTATTTGCTCATTTTTCTAGCCTATTTCTCAACTTTGAACTTTATATTAAATTTGGGCTCTGTTCAGCTTGCTGTGGGAAAACACTGTACTAAGTTTCAGCTTTGTTCATATGCTGCTGTTTCCAGAGTCAGTACCGCCCCCTCCCCCCCATGGGGGAGGGGACCTGTAAGTTTTGGGTGCTTCCAAGGTGGTGTGATGTGGGAAGGAGTGTGGTCACTGCTTTCCCGGTCTGTTCTCTGGTCTTTACCTAGAAATGGTTCTTGTTCCTCTGTGACCTTTTGCAATCACTATGATTAACAATGTTTCTATGGGAAAATGTGCTCAAAGTTTTAACTTGGGGTGCCAGAAATATATCTGACCCAATCCCCTGTCCTATTAACAGTATGGATTCTTCCAAACTCCATGGTATCGGTATGGTAGTTCTCTGGCAAGGGTTTTTATATCATAAATCCCTTTGACAATCCAGTGAATTTTATAGATCTTTTCTCCAAATGTTTTAGATTAACAAATAAAACACATAGGGTTACAAAGGAAACCAATAATATTAAAATAAAGATGTATTTTTTTCCATCTAAGATCACAGACTCCCTGAAATCTATCCACAGACTTCTTAGGGGTCCATGGGCCAAGGTTAAGAATGCTTGTTCTACTTACTACCCATGTGACCTCAGGCAAGTCACTTAACCCCAACTGCCCTGCCTTCCCCTCTCCAAAAATGGCAAAATAATAATAATAATAACAATAATAATAAAGCTTGCTCTTGGGCCCAAGGCAGAGATTCCAGAAGGGGGCAGCAGTGGATTCTAGGGTAAGGAATGGAGAAGGGAACAGAAGCTCCAGGGTATCAGAGGAAAGAAATTGTTGAAAAAGGGTCCCTTGACAATTTAAATATAAACTACATGGAATCATGTAGCTCTGGCTGCAGGGGCCAAAAGAGCCACGGAGGAGGTAAGGATAGGTTGGATTAGGGAGGTGGAGGAAATCTGTGGAAGGGCCACCTTATGTTAAGTAAGAACTGACTGTATACTGCTGGTAACAATGGAATAATATAAACAAACAAATAATACCTTCACAGTGTTGTAGATGGCACATGTTAAGTGCTTAATAAACACTAGTTGTCTTATTATGAGAATTTAATTCAATATGACAAAAAGTGATTAGGATCTACCATCTATAAGTCACTGTGTTAGGCTACAGAGAAAATACAAAAGCAATAAATGAAGCAATCCCTGACCTCAAGGCATTTATATTCTATTGGGAGGATATAAGATGAACACAGATAATTAAATACAAAATAATTTAAAGAAGGAGAGAAAGAGCACTAACTTAGTGTATCCATAAAGACTTCAATAAGGAGGTGAAATCTAAGCAAAGCCCTACAAGAAGCTAAGGATTCTAAAAGGAAGAGGCAGCATAAGTTCCAAGCATGGGGGACAATCTATGAAAGGCATGGAGACTGGAAATATAATGTTAAATTTGGGGAAGAGTTAATAGGATAGTTTTACTGGAATAGAACATGTAAGAAGGGAAGTAATACAAAGACTAGAAAGGCAACTAGGGACTAGATTATGGAGAGTTTTAAATGTCAAGAAGAAGAATGTGTATTTTATCCTAGAGGCATCAGGGAGCCAATGAAGAGGCTGAGAAGAGGAATCAAAGGGACAGATCATTGTTTTAGAAACATTAATTTGTCAGCTGTGTGGAAGACAGATTAGAGAGGGAGGGAAACAAAATGGAGAAAAGAAATTTATAGGTGTATAATATATATATACACACATATAAATGAAATTGTGTGTGTGTGTGTGTGTATAAAATGTATGTACATAAAATGTACATAAAAGTAAGGAAATAATGTACTGGACTATGAATTTCTTTGAGGTCAGTAACCAGTTTTATTTAGCATATTGTCTCCCTCGACTACTTAGCTTAGTGTTTTGTGCACAACAGAGCTCCTTTAATGTTTCTTGAAGGGATGATAAATCAGGTATTAAAAGGCTTCTTCCTAGGTAAGCCATCTCCTTCCTTCTCCTCTATTGCATTCTAGACAACTGACTTCCTTCATATACTTCAAGACTTTGAGCCTAGTTCCTCAGGGAGTAATATGAGGCTCAAGAAAGGTGGCCTGACCAAGCTAAAGATATTTGAAGTCATCCTCTAGGGAAAAAACAGTTCATATTCTCTGCGGAGTTGAATTGAGAAATAGGTCAAACTTAAGTTTGGGGTCAAAATAAATACACTTTAAAATTCAGGCAAACTAGACTATTTTCTGCCCATGAACACATTTTCCCACCTCCATTCCTTTGTTCATGAATGTTTGCTAAATTAAACTGAAAGCTTCAAAATGGTTAAGGTATTTTGTTTCAAAGAAAGATTATGAGAAATGCTGGGAATTCAAAATTCACTTGTGTTCTATGTTAAGACAGTGGGGGAAAAGGCATATCATCAAAAACAACAGCTGATGGTAGTAGAAAGGAAAAGTAGGTAGGTGAAACCCTACTCTTAGGAAGAAGGAAAAGGAGGTAGGCAATGAAAAAGTATCCTCAGTTTTAAGTTAAGAAAAATCTCTAGCTCTTTAAAGAAAAAATATGAAGGAAAAGGAAGGAGGGGTGAGAAGATTCATTGATACACAGAAGACCTATGTAAATTTTTAACTGCTATGTAAATCATACAATCACAGAGTCTTAGAGAGTTAGAAGGGAACTCAGAGGACATCTAGTCAAACCCACACCTCCCCTGAAAATACCCTGTATAATATACCTGATAAGGAATCATGTGACCTGTACTAGAAGACCTCCAATAAGGAGGAATCTATTATCTGTCAAGGCAATCCATTGTACTTCTAGATACTTCTGTTGGGAAGTTTTTCCTTACAACAAGTTTAATTATGTTTTTTTTACAACTTCCACCTATTGCACCTAGTTTTCCCCTTTGGTACCAAGCAAACAAATTTAATATCTCTTCTGTGAGATACAGGTTTTCAAATACTTAAGACACCTTTAATATTCCTCCATACTCAAGTCTTCTTTTACCTAGGCTAAATATCTGAAGTTCCTCTAACTGATCCTGATACAGCATGCTTTCAGGCCCTACTCTACTCCAAATAATCTCCCCAGAAGATCAATGTCCATCCAAAAATTAGGCACCACAAAGTGAATACAATGATCCAAGTGAGCTCTGACCAGGAGAGAACCCAAACAGTCTCTCCTAAGGCACCCTAAGATGGTATTCATTTCCTTGGCTGCTATATTACACTGCTGACATATGTTTTTTAAATAATATTTTATTTTTCTCCAATTACATGTTAAAATTTTTTTAACATTTTAAAAAACTTTTGAGTTCCAAATTCTCTCCTTCCCTCCCTGAGATGGTAAGTAATCTGATATAGGTTATATATATTTAACCATGTAAAACATTTCTTTTTTTTTTTTTAAAGCAATTGGGGTGAAGTAACTTGCTCAAGGTTACACGGCTAGTCATTATTTATGTGTGGGTGCTCATTTTCTGAGGCCGGATCTGATCTCAGGTCATCCCAACTCCGAGGCCAGTGCTCTTACTCACTGCGACACCTAGCCGCCCCAAAACATTTCTATATTAGTTATTTTGCACAAGAAGACTTGAAAAAGAAAGGAAGAAAGGAAGAAAAGGAAGGAAAAAAAAGGAAGGAAGGAAGGAGAGAAAAGTGAAAAATAGTATGCTTCCATCAGCATTCAGATAATATCAATTCTTTCTCTGGAGGCAGATAGCATGTTTCATCACAAATCCTTTTGGACTATCTTGTATTGCTGACAATATCTAAGTCATTCATAGTTCTTCATTGTACAATGCTGCTGTTACTGTGTAATGTTCCTGGTTCTACTCACTTTACTTTATATCAATTCATATAAGTGTTTTCAGATTTTTCTGAAATTAGCTGCTTGCACACATCTGGCTTGTCATTTCTTTTAGCACAATAATATTCCATCACCATATACCACAGCTTGTTCAGCATTCCCCTATTGATGGGCATTCCCTCAATTTCTAATTCTTAGAAACCACAAAAAGAGCTATTATTATTATTTTTGTACAAGTAGGTCCTTCTCTTCCATTTCAGAAAATCCTAGACCTAGCAGTGGTATTGCTAGATCAAAGAGTATGCAGGTTTATAGCCCTTTAGGAATAATTCCAAATTGCTCTCCAGAATGGCTGGATCGAATCACATCTACAAACTGTGCATTAGTGTCCCCAATGTTGACATATATTGAACTTGAAGACCATTAAAATCTCCAATCTCTTTCAAATAAATTGTCATCTAGTCATTCCTCCCCTTTCATGTACTTGGATTTGAGAAATCAACCCTAAGAGGATAAAAATTTACATTTATAGCTATTAAATTTAATCTTACTCTAGTCCAGTGTTCTAGTCTATCTAGATCTTTTTGAAGTCTATATTTTTGCTATCTTTTCTGGTTTTCCCTCATCTACAAAGGTAAGTGAACAGAAAGTTCCTATACCCCTTACACCACTTCTCCCTCCAACCTTACCCCTTTTCTTCTAATGCAATAACCCTCTCTCTCTTTATCTTCCTCCAACCAGCTCCAATTACAAATAAACAGCAAGTTTGGTTATACTTTGCTTGTCAAAACATTGAATATATTTTCCTAAGAAAACGACTATAAAATGACAGATGGGTTTCCTGGACACAACACATAAAGACTATTTAACCTACAAGATAGCTGAAATGCTGTACTGTTACAAGGAAATAAAACAGAAAACAATACAGAATATAATTACATTACTGACTGACAAGGCAGATAAAATTTCAAAAAAATTAGTACTGAACTTGCAATAAAAAATCCTCCCAAGTCTTAGCTTAGACAATTTGCTTAATCTTTCTAAGTCTGTTTTCTCAGATACAATATGGAGTCGGTAATATGTATACTGGTGTACTCGTTTGTTTTGAGGAATGCTATTTGCTACATTTATAAGCCCCAACCTAGTGACACTGGCCCTCATGCTATTCTTTGAAGAAGACACTCCCCTCTTCCAACTCCTGGCATTTTCATTACCTGTCTCTCATCCATAGAAATTTCTCCTTTCTCATCTCTGCCTCCTGGTTTCTCTGGCTTTCTTCAAGTCCCAGCTAAAATCTCACCTTCTAAAGGATACCTTTCTTGATCCCTGTTGATTCTAATGCCTTCCCTCTGTTGATTATTTCCAACTTAAACTATATAGTTTGTTTGTAAACAGTTGCTTGCACACAGTTGCCCCCATTAGACTATGAGCTCTTTGAAGGTAGAGACTGCCTTTTACCTTTCTTTGTATCCCTGGCACTAGTAGATACTTAATAAATCTGTACTGGCTGGCTGACTAAGGTAAGTGATAAAGAGTTGGAAGACAGTTAAAAAAGATGTGTATGTATCATGAGAAAGGCTGCCTAAGGTGGAATTAACTAAACTATAAGTAGCAAAAAACAGATGAAAGGGGTATGTACATAATACCTGAGGGAGGAAGGACAAGAGAAGAGGAAAGAACCCCTGAAGGTCACTATGTGACACTAGCCTAAACAGTTTGCTGCTGTCAATTTAGGGAAGAAAGAGAAATAAACTGGGTGGAATTGCCCAAGGAAAACAGTCGAGAAAAGAGAAGGGAGAAGTAAGGTGACAGAATCAGCAGCTTATAAATAAAAGATGTCTACAGGTTGGATATTAATAAATCAGATTATCACAACCTCCATTTACAGTCACAAGACTGAAAATGACAATTCTAAGAATCCTTTAGCTTCAGGGACTTTTAAGAGTATGTAGCAGTGAGAGAACATCATACAAATTAACTGAAATTTTCATTTAGCATTAGATAAAAAAACAAGCTTATGACATTTGATAATCAGAAGAAAACAGCATACTTACCAGCAGAAAACAAAATTAGAGAAAGCATGAAAAATAAACATAACTCAGAATTAGCGCTTAATCTTAGTGAAAATAAAGGAAAGAGAGCATTCCCATATAAGCATTTCATCCTTCTGTCCACAGTGTACCTATGCTGGAAGCTCTTCAGTTCCTGCTTTCTGACACCAAAAAAGCAGATTTGTTTTATTCCTTAAGGAAATTCCAGCTAACTTCAAACAAAAGGCAGTTATGTTAAGCAACACTTGACAGACAACACAGAAGAGGAAGATTTTGGAAAACCATTTGCATTTCAGAAATACTTTTTAAAAAGAAAAGAGCAAATAACATAGCCTGAAATGCTAAAATCTGGCTATCCAAAAATTTATGTGACTGATTTTTACTAGATATCTTCCAGGAAATCCAACAGCCTTTAACAGTTTATAACAATTTGTATCAATGAAACAGTAAAATGAAAAATACCTTCTACCAAAAATAAACAAATAAATCAACTGGTAAGATAACTTACATAACAATCTGTTTTACACAGAAATTTGTTACATACTTTTAATTTGTTTGCAAATTTTTCTTCTTTAGATCTGAAATTTGTTTTTTTACTATTCTTTAGCTATCTAGGGCATTGTCTTTTTAATTTAGAAAAAAAATTGTGATGTTCTGAAAATTTGTTTTTGAGACAATATTATCTACATAAAACTTTTAAAATTATTTTTCATCTTTCAAATCTTAACTTTTTAATCTTTTAGAAGTTTGACATACAAGTAAAAGCTATAATGTTATATACATTGACTATGAAGAGACAGAAGACATTCCAAAAGTAAGAATGATCAAAATTCAGACATGAATGAATGCAAGAAATAAGGTTTAGGAAAAAGAAACTATTATGAAATTTTAAAGTAATTAGTTACATAGTTTGTACTACAAAACCAAAGCTGCAGTTATAAAACAATCTATCAACACATCCATTAGATCAATATTTTGGCTGATAAAGGCTGCTAGGATTGGCTTCTGCTTATTAATTTAGACAGTGCTAAGTGTTAAAAAGAAAATTACTGCAAATTTTTCAGCCAAGCTAGACATACTAAATCCTAGAACCATAAAGATATAGGTCATCACCTTTTATTGTTCTTCAGTGCAGTAACATGGACACTGTCAGATAGAAATAAGCAATTATTAAGAGACTGACATTACTACTTTTAAAAGTTAATAACTTGCAAATAAATAAAATTAATGGCCATCTTCCAGAGAAGCTCTTTCACTGTTCTGATAAAATTCAAATCTGCATTTATAGAAGGTTGTCTTAGTTCAAATAACATTTATTTTCATAACAAAGGGTAAGAAACCTCTATCTGTAAATCATTCAGGCCACTTTTAACAATGTAATGATATGCAGCCTGAAAGTTATAAACACAGTCTGCGTCTACAACTGGCCCAGCAACAAGAATCGGCCCAATATGTGTTACAGTGTCTTATTCACTGCAGAGCTTTCAGCTAAATACCTCAACTGAAAAGTCCAAAAATGATGGAATGATACAAGTAACTTTCCTCTAAACAGTTTGAGCTACTGTAAAACAATTAAAAAAAAACAGAATACTAAAAAAAATTTAAAAAGGAAATAAACAGCAAAAATAAGCAAAAGAAAGGGAAATTATGAAAGGTGATGAAGAGACATGAACCAAAAAACTCAAATACCTGGCAAAATAATATTATACTTACCTAGTACAGAACTTGTCACACAGTAGACATGCAGTGTTGCTGATTAACTCCACTAGTATAAAGAGTTAATATCACTACAAATTAATGTAAAAAATGACTAAATGCATATTAAATTCAGATGTATAAAAAGCAGACCTAGTTAATTAAATATCAAAGTAAAATTGAGAAACAGCAATGCAATCTCAATTTCAAAAATAAAACTAAAAATATGTTTCCTTACCTGCCTTTATTCTCTTTTCCTTTCACTTTATTTTCTTGACTTTTTCCTCCAGTTGGATCCCATTCTACACAGTTATCTTCAACTTTCAAGTTCAGATGAGATGATGAGCTATCCAAATTGAAGTTAAGTGCTATTTAAGACAACATGTTAAATTGTTAAAAAGATAAGGGAAATATATCTACATTTTCACGAATTTGTGATTTCAAATATTAAAAAAAGCCTAGAGTGCTGAAATTCACTATTGGTCTTACTATGACAAAAGGATCCAGAAACTGAGGCTAATGGGGCAGAGTCACTGTGAGAAGAAACTTTTGTAAACAGATTTAAGTATAATAAAAATATAAACTATCATGAATAATCTTCTTGGGAAGATTACAGTCATTTTGAGGGTTCCCAGAACAACACTTTGCAAGGAAAATCTCCATTCTTATGAGACAGAGCAAGTATATGTAGATTTGATGGTTAGAGTGATAAAAGGAGTGACCCTAGGACAAGAGTATGAAACATGGTAAACTGCACTTTGCCCAACTTATTTAAGAAGACAGAATCAAAGGAGAGATACCAGAAATAATTTATTTTATAGAGGGAGAGGTATTAAGCACTTACTCTATGTCATGCTCTGTTACTTAAGATCTAAGTATACAAATACGGGAGCAGCTAGGTGATACAGTGAAGTGCCAGGTCCAGAGTCAGGAAGACTCCTCTTCCTGAAATCAAATCTGGCCCCAGACACTTACCAGTTCTGTGAGCCTGAGCAAGTCACTTAACCCTGTTTGCCTCAGTTTCCTTATGTATAAAATGAACTGGAGAAGAAAATGGCAAACCATTCTAGTATCTGCCAAGAAAACCTCAAAAACGGTAACAGAGTTGGGCACAACTGAAAAAATGAACGAATAACAACATACAGGAGAATAATGGATTTGAAGCCTATCTTAGGACAATAATTGCAGATCTAGCTAAGATTTGAAAGGTTTCTTTCAGTTTTATATATAAATGTAGGGTAGGAAAAGAGTGACTGCAAAGTTCACTTCCATCTCTAAATCCTATAATCCTATAGTAAAATCAGAAATCCTTGGGCAACCTTATCTATTGAGCAGTTATAAAAACTATCCCCTTGTACTGGATGTAACATCTCATGTTAAGGAATGTGACTAACCACAGATAAGGTAATATACTGTAGACTAGAATATCTAAGGCACTTTATACTCACATGTTGAAGAAATATTTTCAGAAAGAGTTATAAACATTACTAGGGCAGTCAGGTGGTGTAGTGGATACATCATTGGACTAAGAGTAAGACCTGAGTTTAAATCTGGCCACAAACACTTTCTAGCTGTATGACCCACTGTAAGTCACTTAACCGCTGTCTGCCTCACTTTCCTCAACTCATAATAGCATCTACCTGAGAATCAAATGAGATGATAACTGTAAAGCATTTAGTACAGTGCCTACCACAGTCAACATTACATAAATGTAGCTATTTTTTAATCCTATTCCAAGACCATCTCTCTTCTTCGTAAAGACGATACAAGCAAAAAGAGGGAAAAGTATAAAAGAATAGGATGGATGGAAATACAATACAATTACCATCATAACTTTGAATGTGAGCAGGCTGAACTGACCCATAAAATGGAAGAGGATAAGTAGAATGGATTAGAAAGCATAATAAAAGACTATGTTGTTTATAAGAAACATAGTCGAAACAAAAATTCATATAGAATTAAAATAAGGAACTGAAGGAAAATCTATGATGTTTCAGCTGAAATAAAAGAAGCAAGGGTGGCAATGATGATTTCAGAGAAGATAAAAGCAAAAACAGACTTCAAAAGAGATAAATATAAGACAACTAAATTTTGCTGAAAGGAACCATAGACAATGAATTGATTTTAAAATTTAGTTTATGTGCATCAAATGGCACAAAATCTAAATGCTTGAAAGTAAAAGATGAAAGAATTACAGGGAAAAATGTATAGTTAAACTAATAATGGAGGGGTGGCTAGGTGGCACAGTGAGTAGAGCGCCGGCCCTGGAGTCAGAAGGACCTGAGTTTGGATCCGGCCTCAGACACTTAACACACACAAACAAAAACCTAGCCATGTAACCTTGGGCAAGTTACTTAACCCCAACTGCCCTCCAAAAAGCAAACAAACAAACAAACAAAAAAACCCAAAAACCAACTAATAATGGAAGACCTCAATATATCAATCAAAGAGCTAGAAAAATCTAACAACAACACACACATGAAAGAAGTTAAGGATCTGAAAAGAATTTTAGAAATAATACCTAATAATACCTAAAAACTAAGATAACAGTTTGACAATTACTGAATGGAAACGGAAAGGAAGAGACATATTTCTCAGCTATATATAGTACCTTTACAAAAACTGACCATGTATTAATTAGGGCATAAAAACTTTACAAATAAATGCAGAAAACCAGAACTATTAAACACACCATTTAATTAAATACTTTGACCAGAATATAATAAAAATTTATATTCAACACAGGGTTGTTGAATAAAGCATTAAAAATCAACCAAAGACTAACTAAATCTAAAAGAACTGGTGGGTCAAAGAACAAATCACAGAAACTATAAAGTATGGAAAGTGATAACATTGAGGCAACATACCAAATATTGTGGGATGCAAGCATAGCAGTTTTTAAGGGGAAAGATATATATATATGTATATATATTATCATTTTTATCAACAAAAGAGAAAAAGAACAGATTAACAAATTGGACATACAACTAAAAAGAAACCTAGAAAACCAACAAATTTAAAACCCCAAATAAGCATCATGAGAAATCCTGAAAATCAAAAAAGAGATTATTAGTAACACTAAAAATAAATTGAATTTTAAAACCACTAAATTAAAAAAACAAAACAAGGAGCTGGAGTTTTTTTGGGGGGAAACAATAAAATAGATAAACCATTAGTTTATTAGATTTTTTTTAAAGAAAAAAACTAAATCACCAGTATCAAAAATGAAAAAGAAATCATAACAAATGAAGAATAAAGGATGATGATAGAAACTTTTGTTCAACTCTATGCCAATAAAACTGAAAAACCAAATGTATAAATATTATTAACCATAAAAATAGTAATGATAAGATTACTAGTTACTTATGACATGGATGGGACAAGAAAACTGGTATCCATTCCCAGTCTAGTACTTTCTACTATATACCACTATGGTACCAACTGTTTTTTGGACAAGACCTATAATTTCATTTAAGGAACCACCAATAAGGAACTCTACTCTATGAATGCAAACCAGCATCTATTGCCCAACTTACAGGTCTAGAAAACTGCCTAGGACACCTGTAACATTAAGTGATTTGCCCAGGGTCATATAGCCAGTAAGTATCAGAGACAGGAATTGAATACAGGTCTTTATGATTTCAAAGTCAGGCTTTTATTCACTACATTCACAATGACTTTTGGTGCAACTATTACCCCTTCATTAAAAACCACTTAAGTCCCCAACAATTCCTTTCCAGTCACAGTACAAGGTATCTATCTCCAAAGTCTTAGTTCTTACCCTGTGTCTTGCCCTAGAAACTAGCTTCCTAGCTTAGGTAAAAATACACATTAGAATCATTTATGACTGACTGAGAAGGTACCTTAGAAAAACATGTGATGACTAACCTTCTGGCCAAACGAAGCACAAAGCAAGGAATAAAAAGAACACTTTTTTTATACAGGAAACAGTTTTAGAATCAGCCCTACCTTCATTCTTACAAGTTCCTGAAGTAGTAACTCCTACAAAAAAACAACTCAAAGAAATTCACTAGCAGATCATCAGCCCTGAAAGGATGGGCATTACTATCATGCTATTATTACCACAAGGGGCTGGAAAAAGTAAATGAATGCCTACATACATGAATTAAAGGTTAAAGGGCTATCCCTGTGATAACTGTGTTTTTATATTAATTCAAGCAGGGTTTTTAAAACTAGGTACTACTTTTATTTTCCTTTAGGCTTAGGGTCAACTGCAAAATTTTTGTTAGTATCCTATTAAGATTACAACAAAGAAAAAGTTTGAAATGACTGGCCTTAAAAAAAACTAAAGGTACAGATGTGAGGTAAGAACAGAAACACTGACAATTCCCTTGCTGTATGGTGACAAGATCATAGAATGAAAGCTAAAAGGGCCTTTAGAAGTCATCCAGGGGTGCCCATCAATTGGGGAATGGCTAAACAAGTTGTGGTATATGAATGTAATGGAATATTATTGTGCTATAAGAAACGAAGAGGTGACAGATTTCATAATTACCTGGAGAGACTTAAACAAACTGATGCTGAGCGAGAAGAGTAGAATCAGAAGAAATTTGTATACAGTCACAGACATACCATATCTGTGATGACCAACTATGACAGACTGGACTCTTTTCAGCAATGCAGTGATATAAGTCAATCCCAAAAGACTCAAGAAAGTGAGAAATGTGCCATCCAGAGATATAACTAGAAAAAACTGAGCCTGAATTCTGATGGAAGCAAACTAAATGATCTTGTTCTTTTCATTGTTTGGTTTTATTTCTTCCTTACCATCTTTCATCCCACCTAGTACAATATGCCTTTGTAATTGGAATAATGTCTAATATGAATGCATTTTCAGATCCTATACTGGACTATATGCTGTCATGTGGGGAGGGGGAAGGGAAGTAAAGGAAATTTGAAAATCAAGGAACTATGGAAGTGAATCTTGTTAACTGAAACTAAACTAATAAATTAATTAAAAAAAAAAAGAAGTCATCCAGTCTAACTCCCTAATTTTACAGATTGAACAAGCATCAGAGAAATAAACTTGTTCAAGGTCCAAAAGGTACTTAATAAATGGAAAAACAGAATGGATCCAAAGTCTTCTGCCTACATATCTATCACTATTCACAGAACTAAACTGTACCCCCTCATCCCTTATCTTTCTTCCTGAGCCAAGTCTAATACACTAAATCTAGTGTTTGCCTAACCAAGAATACATGGGAGTCCTTTTGACTCCAACTCTCTCCCTTTTATCTTAGTTCTCTCTCCACTGAATATTTATATTGAGAATCACTTAAGAAATTGTGCAGCAAACTACACATACAGAGGATGTTTATAAATGGATAGGTATTTGGTCTAGTTCAGGTTGGGATTTCCTATTCTAATGGTTGGACTGTCCCCAGGATATCTGTGGTGCTAAGATCTGTAGGAGATGAGGTTGGTTCTGTAAAATGGGAGAAAGGGTCCAATTTCAGGAAGGGTCAGCAAAGATGACACATTAATAAATGAAATCTCAAGTGGGAACAGAACAAAATCTCTCTAAAATCTTTAGGACTTAAGGGAGATTTTTTTCTTATGACTGATCCAGCGTCAACACCAATATGAAAGTGCCTCAAGTCAGAGAAGTCCCATAGACTGTCTTAATCCTAAATGATTTGGAGAGGACAATATTAATAGTTTTAGGTACAGGAAACAAAATATAGCTGAACTTGCTGAATTTGCTTGTCTATTGGTCAATGAGTTATACAGGGTGAATAAAAGGAAATAGGAAAGAAAAAAAAATACAAAACCAAAGATCCCAAGGTGTAAAAAAAATCAAAAAACTTTAAAATAACAATTATAAAACTAGAACATATCATATTGTCACTACATAAAATGCTTGGAAACTGAAAAATTATTTTAGAATCTAAAAGGAAACTATATAGAAGGGCATTTATAGTCCCCAAACCAACATATACAACAGCCCTTTCATAATTCATTGAGAGTCATTTTACAGTGAAATGATACTAAAGTGCCCATTGAGGATTACTCAATATCATTTCTGCCTCTTCCACACATCTCAATGAAGCCATCAGGAAAAAGGAAGTCACTTGTCCTACATACAGTAAACTCTGTTGATAAGAACTTATAGGAAAGATAAAACGGAGCCAAGCCTGACATATTCCCCAATTCAATCTTAACCTTCTGGTATAAAACTTAAATGACTATAGAGAACCACAGCAATTTTGTTTGTTTGGTTTTTTTTTTTGGAGGGCAATTGGGGTTAAGTAACTTGCCCAAGGTCACAGGGCTAGGTTTTTGTTTGTGTGTGTTAAGTGTCTGAGGCCGGATCCAAACTCAGGTCCTTCTGACTCCAGGGCCGACGCTCTACTCACTGCGCCACCTAGCCGCCCCAAAGCAATTTTGTTTTTTATGTAGCTATTCATTTTACCTTTGGTTTCCAGTGTTATTGGATCAGAATACTCTCCTGCTACTGCCTTGTTGCAAGCTCGAACTCGAAAGTTCATATATTTTGAATCAAACTTTAAGCCTGAAAGGACATAAATGACCTTCATTCACAAAGGAAAATAAAACCACAAAATGTTACCACTAAGAACAACTTGTTTGGTCTTATGAAGAGCATCTCACTCAGATTTTTTTTTAAAAGGTTAATTATTTGTGTGGTATTTCGGTTAAAGAGACACAGGATTTTTAAATCAACAAATACAGTTCTTTTGCTCTTTAGATAATGAGATGGTTTGACCTAAAAAAATTCAAAAGCATACCACCTCCTCTCAGTCTCCAATTCAATCACAGTGTCAAATATTTCATTGTTTAATAACTTATTCTCTTCAAAAGGAATGAGAAACCTAAAGGTGTTTTATATTTGTTTGGGCAGTAGTACTATCATTTAATATAAAAAAGCAAATGACACCTCGGTAAACTTGGCAGTTTTATATAGCTTTCCATACTCCACTCAAGTCAGAATTAGTCTTATCCTTTTCATTTGTGCTTTCATGTTATGCTTTGCATTATAGTTCTATGGATCTCCATTTCCTCCACATTCTTCTAAGCTCTCTGACCAATGGAATTACATCACTGAACTTTTTAGGCAACCTGTGCTTCCCAGTCAGTGATCATTAACAGTGAGTGAAGGAATAACTAGAGATTTCTCAACAAGGATATTATCATTAAGATTTTCGCATGAAAATCACTCAAAATGAGTATTTTTAAGATACCAAAGAGGAATAAGATACTACAAATACAGTACTACACTAAACAGAGTTAAGTTAATCTTTAAAATGCCATCATATTAGTTATTTTTAACAATCAGTGAAACAGGAAGGAAAGAAGCATTTATTAAGTGCCTACTATGTGCCAGGCATTGTTTTGAGTACTACATACAAATATTGTTTCATTTGATCCTCACAAGAAGTCTGGAAGATAAGTGTTATTACTATCTACATTTTAGAGTAGAGGAAACTAAGGCAGACAGAAGCAACTTGCCCAAGATTACATAGCTAGTAAGTATCTGAAGTGGAATAAAAAGTCAGGTCTTTTTGACTCTAGGCCCAGTGGTCTATCCAGTGTGCCACTTAGCTGCCTTCTAAGTCTTATGTATATTTGGAGGGCAAGGGCAGACTTATCTGTCCATAGAAAAATAAGGTAAAATTCAGATAAAGAGAAGAGCCTAACAGGGAAAGGAGAGCTTCTTAGATTCCTTGCCTTCCTACACCAACCATTATAACACACTCTCTCCTGCAACTGCCTCACCTGAGCATAACATCATGTAGGCTACCTCCCCTTCCCACTTTACTTCTCAACTTTCTAGCTACACATTGCTACCTACAGAGAATTCCACCCAGAGGCCAAACCCCTAGGAATGATTATCTACCTAAATTCATTCCTAAATGATTAACAAACTCCCACCTGATAATACCCTCCCCATCCCAGTGATTCTGAACCCCCAGCTGTCACTGTTCAAACCTCCTTCTCCATCTTCCACTGCTCACTTCCTAATTTCCCTCCCCCTCAAACCAATCACTTCCCCACAACATACCACTATGCCCTTTGAAATGCCTACTCCACAGCTAATAAACTTGCTTTCATCTTAAATCTTTTCTTTCCCCACTCCTTCCATCATCTTCCAATCATTGAGACCTGGCTTCCTCCTGATGACATAGCATCCCTGCCCACCTCTTCCAGCACTGGTTGAACTTTCACTTTACTCAACTCACTGGTCAAGACAGGAGAGCTGGAATAGTCCTTGCTCTCCAAAGTCAATTCCAGGCTCTCCCTTTAATGCTATCACTTAACCAGGGGTGGGGAACTTGTGACCTCAAGGCCATATGTGGCCCTCTAGGTTCTCAAGTGTGGCCCTTTGACTGAATTCAATCACACTGTGAAGTTTGGATTCAGTCAAAAGGCTGCACTTGAGGTCCTAGAGGGTCACATGTAGCCTTGAGACTGCAGGCTCCTTTAGCATACATATTGATACTCCTATAAATACAGTAACCTCCCAGTTCCTTAACTTACTCATTTAACCCTACTTTGACCTACTCCTCCACCCTACCTCAGTCACACATGCAGATCCTCCGCCCATTAAGCAGTCCACTCGTTTTTCATCTTTACTGAAACATCCAATTCACCCACTCCTCAGTTGTTTCCTATGCTTTTCTACACTCTTCCCTTCTTCATACTGACCCTTTGGTTAACAAGTTCAACTCTACTCCGCCCTCATCGATTCAGTTTCTAGCCTGCTCATCCTATCACAGAACTTGCCCTCTAAAGCCTGTCTTAGACCACTCCCAACTTCTGCTCCTTTCACTCTTACTCATGAGTTTCTGAACAAAGGCAGAAAAAGTCATGAAACTGTACTAACTGGTTTCACTATGTTATATTATCTCTAACAGACCCCTCACTATACTGGGGCCTGTTACACCCATAATTACTCCCTGATTGATTCACTATACCATTTATCACCACGCACCTTTTCCAAATCTTTCCTTCCCTCTCCAAATCTTCCATGGCCCCCTTCTCATTTGAGAACCTTACTTCATATTTCACTAAAAACATGAGATCATGTTCCTCCTCCTTTGACGTTCATTCAATTCATATTTACCATGCAAAAAGGAATCTGGTAGCTTTCTACAAGGCAAGTTTCATGCACCCTTTTATCCCCTCTACCACTATATCCTCCCTTTACCCTGCCTCCAATGAAGAGGTAGCCCCTCTCCTCATCAAGGTAAACACTGCTGGATTAGAATACACTTTTGCTACAGTCTTGTTGCAAGTTCAAACTCAATTTCACATATTTTGAATCAAGCTTTAAGCATGAAAGAACATGAATAATCTTTATTCATAAAGAAAAATAAAAACAAAAATGTGTTAAACATTAAAACATAAAACAAACTTTTTTGGCCTTGTAAAGAACATTTCACTCAGGGATTGCATCCCATTCCATCTTCTCCAGCAGACTGTCTCCTCTACCATCCTTATTCTCTCACTTACCTTTTCAATCTCTCCCTGTCTATTGGCTGCTTCTCTACTCCCTACAAATATTCCCACATCTCCTCTATCCTGAAAAACCCCTCATTTTGAAGTATAATCAACAGAGAGAAGAAACTAGCATTAAGGAGGGTCACTCCATCCACCCCACTGGCAACTCTCTGTTTCCTCTGTTTTTCTGGCTACATTCCTTGAGGACGCTGTTTATACTAGGTGCCTCTCCTGCTTTCCTTTCACTCTTAACTCTCTACATTCTGGTTTACAACCTCATCATTCAACTAAAACTGCTCTCTCCAGTCACCAAAGATTTCTTAAATGACAAATCTAATAGCCTTTTCACAACTCTCATCATCCTTGAACTCTCTACAGGCTCTGCCATTGTCAATCACCATCTTCTCCTGGTTACTCTCCTCTCCAGGGTTTTGTGACATTGCTCTGTCCTAGTTTTCCTCCTATACATCAAACCACTCCTCACTCTACTTTGCTGGAGCTTCATTCAGGTCATACATATAAACTGCAGGTGTCCCCAAGGTTCTATTCTTAGCCCTCTTCTCTTCCCCCTCTATAGGAGTTTGTTTTGTGATCTCATCAACTCCTGTCATAGACTCAGTTGTCACCTCTATGCTGATGATTCTCAGGTCAACTAATCGACTCTAACCTCATCCTTAACCTCTAGTGTCTCACCTCCAATTGGCCCACAGACATTTCAAACTGAATATTCCATGGTCATCTTAAACTCAACATGCCCAAAACTGAACTCAGTATCTTTCTCCCCAGATCCTCCTCTGTTCATAACTTTCCTATTACTGTTGAAGGTACTACCATCCTCTCAGTCACCCAGGCTTTCAACTTAAGTGTCTTCCTCTACTACTAACTCCTCCCCCTTTCCCCTAGTACACAGTAATTTGTTGCCAAGTCCTGTTGTAAAGTCTACCTTGACAAAAGCTCTGGTATGCATCCCTTCTCTCTTCTGGCACTACCACAACCCTGATGTAGGCCCTCATCCCCTCATGTCTAGGCTACTGAAATATTCAGCTGTTTGGTCTCCCTGACTCAAGTCTCTCTCCATTCCAGTCCAACCTCAACCTTACATCATACTCCCCTTCACTATGATCCAGGGACACTGCCTTCCTTATTGTTTCTCAAACAAGACACTCTATCTCCCAAACAGATGTGTTTTCCTAAGCTATCTCTCATGCCTGGAACACTCTCCCTTCTCATCTCTACCTCCAAGCTTTCTTATAGTCTCAGTTAAAATGCTACCCTGTATAAGAAACCTTTTCTGATCCCCCTTAATGCTAGTTCCTTCTCTCTGTTATCATGTAAATAGATTGCCTGGATATAGATGTCTGCATATTGTTTCCCCCCACCCCCCTCATTAGGCTGCGTATTCCATACAAGCAGGGACTATTTTTTGCCTTTCTTTGTATCCCTAGTGCTTAGCACAGTCCCTGGCACATAGTAGATGCTTAATAAATGCTTGTTGACTTGAATGGACACCCCTTCACAAAAAACTGATACAGACCTCTAAAGATAATACACAATAAATAAGGATAAAAAGCAAATTTAAAACTTCGGAAAGACATTGATAATGAATATTTCAAAACTAAGTTTTATGTTAGATTCTTAAACATTTTTCCTTTATAGCAACTCATTATAAATAAGTTAGCAATTTTCATGAACTGATTTCTGAAAATGAGAATGTATAGTCTTTACCAGAGAGTGTATATTCAGTGCCCTTAATGTAATCTATTAATTCCCAGCATCTCTCATCCTTTACACGTGGAAGTCCATCAAAATTTGTTTTCCTGTATTCTAGTATAAAATGATCAATCTTATTATCTTCTTCTGGCATCCTCCAAGCAACTGTCACACAGTTGTCAGCGACCAGACACTCTACTGGATCTATCTCTGGAGCTTTGGGAACTATAAGAAAAGAGAAAAAAGCTATCAGAATTCTAATCAAATATTTATGTTGCCATTCAAACATTTATATTTTCATTCTGCTTTTGAACTGCATGAGCAACTCCAGTTAAGAAAAGTGACTATCCTAGACTCCTTACATTTTGTTTTTAAAAAGGATACTTTTTTGAACTTTCACTAAAAACACAAAATGTTTTATATAAAAATTAATTTTTAAAGACAATCCCATTCCTCAGCATTAAAGGAATAATTTCAAATAAATTTAAAATTATGAGTCCTAATATTCAAATAAAGAGGAAATGAGAGAAATAATTCAATGTCAACAATTAAGAGTGGTTACTAACCTTGTATTATTATTATTATTATTATGTTTGCTTTTTGGAGGGCAGTTGGGGTTAAGTAACTTACCCAAGGTCACACAGCTAGGTTTTTGTTTCTGTGTGTTAAGTGTCAGAGGCCAGATCCGAACTCAGGTCCTTCTGACTCCAGGGCTGGCGCTCTACTCATTGTGCCACCTAGCTGCCCCTCTAATCTTGTATTTTCAAGAGCCATCTATGGTATTTTAAGCAGTACCTCACTATAAATCGATCACATTTATATTAAAGGTTAAGTGAAAAAATGAGTTTGTTAGATATCTTTGACAATTGGATTCAAGCAATTTACATTTCTAGCCTATGCTTAGTATAGTACAATAGTATAATCAAGTACAAATAAAGATCAAGATGTAAATATTCAGATCCAAAATGCAAGAAGAATATAAAAATAAAATGTAATAGATATCAAAACAAATACCTAAAATAACTTCACTGGTACTAATTTTCCAATAGACAATGATTATGAAAAAAGCATTTTGTTCAGGTTTCAATATTATTCCTTTGCATTTAAAAAGATAAGATACAGAGTTTCCAAAACTGATCTACTTTGTGTTTCTTTTTTTTTTTTTTTAAAGCAATTGGGGTTAAGTAACTTGCTCAAGGTTACACGGCTAGTCATTATTTATGTGTGGGTGCTCATTTTCTGAGGCCGGATTTGATCTCGGGTCATCCAAACTCCGAGGCCAGCGCTCTTACTCACTGTGCCACCTAGCCGCCCCAAATTCTTTTTTTTTTTTTTTTTTTTGCAGGGCAATTGGGGTTAAGTAACTTGCCCAAGGTCACACGGCTAGGTTTTTGTTTGTGTGTGCATTAAGTGTCTGAGGTCAGGTCTGAACTCAGATCCTTCTGACTCCAAGGCCAATGCTCTACTCACTTCGACATCTAACCACCCCCTTTTGTGTTTCTTTTCCTTTCTTTTCTTTTCTTTTTTGCTTTCTGGAGTGCAGTTTTGGTTAAGTGACTTGCCCAAGGTCACTCAGCTAGTTTTTTTGGTGTGTTGTATGAGGCCAGATTTAAACTCAGGACTTCCTGATTTCTGGTCGGGTGCTCTACTCACTGCACCTAACCGCCCCTACTTTGTGCTTCTAATCCTTCTATTAAACATTTGCAGTAACAAGTCACAAAAATTTTTTGCCACCATGGTTAATTCTAGTAAAGGCTTCATCCTATATCACAAATCCCTACAGAAAGGTCAAACATTGCAGAATGGTCTCCTTATTCAATTTCCTAAAATGACATTAATCTTCATCTCTTAGTGAGCTCTTTCAATACATATTTGCCACTTTTTGATGGAAAATATAATCAGAGATTACACCTTCAACAGGAAAGATGAAACTTTGCATTAAGATAAAACCTTATGAGCATATATTGAACTAAATCAGCATCTCTTCAAATATCATAAAGCATTGAATGAGCTAGAAAATCTTCAAAAAGCATGTGAATATAGATCATAATTTGGAAGCAAAATATCAGCAAAAGAAGGCCCAAGAAGTCATTAGATGTGGACAATTGGGAAGGCAAGTAATGTTCAATGAAACTAGGGGCCAAAAAGTTGGGGCCAAGTGCCATATGGCTTTAAAAACTAAACACAGGAGTATATATTTTATCCTAGAGGTAATAAGAAGTCACTGGAGTTCAGTAGAGGTGTCACATGGTTAAATGTGTGCTTAAGAAAAATCACTTTGGCAGGACTGTTGAAGATGGGCTTTAGTAGGGAGAGATTTTTTTTTTTGCTCTTTGGAGAGCAGTTGGGGTTAAGTGACTTGCCCAAGGTCACATGGCTAGTTTTTTGTATTAAGTGTCTGAGGCCGGATTTGAACTCAGGTCCTCCTGACTCGAGGGCTGGTGCTCTAATCACTGCGCCACCTAGCCAACCCTAATAGGGAGGTAACCAATTAGGAATTCATTTCAATAATCTTCAAGATTAGGACTTGAATTAAGGTGGTAACTATGTGAGTAGAGAAATGGGTCAGAAGCAAAACCTGTTGTGAATGTAGAAAAATCAAGCTTTGACAACTAATGGGATATGTGTTGAGTGAGAGAGCAAATAGTAAATGATAATGTTAAGATTATGAACCTCAAACACTGGGACAATGGCGAGGCATTTAACAGAAATATGGAAGTTTGGAACAAGGAATGGAAAAGACAATGAGGTCAGTTTTAAACTTGCTGAGTTTAAAGTGTCTTTGAAACATTCAATTTGCATTCAATTTGAAACATTCAATGTTCCTAGGCAACTGGTGATACAGGATAGAAACTCAGGTGAAAGACTAGGACTGGATGTGTATGTCTGAAAGTCATCTGAATAGAAAGTAGAGTTAAGCGAGGCTAGGTGGTGCAGTGAGTAGAGCACCGGCCCTGGAGTCAGAAGGACCTGAGTTTGGATCTGGCCTCAGACACTTAACACATACAAACAAAAAAACTTAGCTGTGTGACCTTGGGCAAGCTACTTAACCCCAATTGACCTCCAAAAAGCAAAAAAAAAAAAAAAAAAGTAGAGTTAAACTCATGAAAGTTGATGAGGTTACTAATAGAGTAACAACCATAGTTATTAATTATTTGGATAAAAAGCCAGCAAAGATCACTGATCAAAGAGGAAAATGGAGAACCAAAAGAGAGTAGAAATAGCATCATGAAGGCCAAGAGAAGAGGAAGTCTCCAGAAGAGGTTGGTCAACAATGTCAAATATAACAGATAAATGTTCTCAATTAGGACTGAGATAAGACTCAGTTTTTTAAATTAAGAGCTCACTGGTAATTTTGGAGAGAGTGATTTCTGAAGTCCCACACCAAATTGTAAAAGGTTAAATAGTGAGTGAAAGGAGAGGACGTGGACTTAAGTGTACACAACTTTTTCAAGGACTTCGGCTCAAAAAGCGTGGAGAGATGAGGACAATAGAATGAGGGAGACAGGCACATTTGAAGGTAGTAAGAAAGGAACCAGTTGATAGGAAGAGGTTGAAGATTTAGGTATCA